>OY992887.1:81982909-82427909 GCA_963921405.1 Cepaea hortensis
AAAATGACGAATGTAATTACGGAGTGTACAACCAAAGAGCAACGTGCTGTTGTGCGTTTTTTGTGGGCAAAAGGACTGCCAGCAAAGGGCATTCATAAGGAAATGCTTCCTGTTTATGCTGACAAATGTTTGTCCCGTAAAGCGGTGTATAGTTGGGTAGAAAACATCCTTCTTCGCCTTGTATCCAAAAATTCATGGTTACGCCATCAACAGAGAAGGTTATGGTGACAGTGTTCTGGGATTGTCAAGGAGTGCTTTTAACCAATTTTAAGAAGAAAGGTGACAATGTGAATTCTGAATCGTACTGTGACGTTCTATCGATGCTTTATGATGCAACTCGCGAAAACGTCCAGGACTGCTGACTAGTGGAGTGTTGCTTCTTCAAGACAATGTCAGACCACATAGGGCTAGCTTAACTCAGGAGAAAAATAATAAGCTAAGGTGGGATGTTCTGGAACATCCATCTTACAGCTCCGTCTTAGCCCCTAGCGATTTCCACCTTTTAGGTTCACTGAAAACTCGTCTTGGCGGGAGATATTTCACGAATGATGCCGAAGTTGAATGCGAAGTGAAAACGTGGTTTAGAAAACAAAGCACGCAGTTCTATGCATCCGGTTTGGGAAGACTGATAAAACGATGGGATGTTGGTGAAAATTATATTGAGAAATAAAGGGACAATGTATGGATACAAATAAACTGGTTTCAAATTGTTATCATATGTAGTTATTTTTCTACAGCCATTTGTGACTTACTTAGTGACTTCCCCTCGCATCTTCCTTTTCTAATTTTGGCGTTTGTGGCTTAAGGTTAGTGAACAAGTGAAATATATCTTCCTTTTCTAATTTTAGCGCCTGTGACATAGAGGTAATGAACAAGTGAAATACATCTTCCTTTTCAAATTTTAGCGTCTTTGACTTAGGGGTAGTGACCAAGTGAAATATATCATCTTTTCCTAATGTTAGCGCCTGTGACTTAGAGGTAGTGAACAAGTGAAATATATCTTCCTTTCCTAATTGTAGCATCTGTGACTTAGGGGTAGTGAACAAGTGAAATGTATCTTCCTTTCCTAATTGTAGCATCTGTGACTTAGGGGTAGTGAACAAGTGAAATGTATCTTCCTTTCCTAATTGTAGCATCTGTGACCTAGGGGTAGTGAACAAGTGAAATATATCATCTTTTCCTAATGTTAGCGCCTGTGACTTAGAGGTAGTGAACAAGTGAAATGTATCTTCCTTTCCTAATTGTAGCATCTGTGACTTAGGGGTAGTGAACAAGTGAAATGTATCTTCCTTTCCTAATTCTAGCATCTGTGACTTAGGGGTAGTGAACAAGTGAAATATATCATCTTTTCCTAATGTTAGCGCCTGTGACTTAAGGGTAGTGACCAAGTGAAATATATCATCTTTTCCTAATGTTAGCGCATGTGACTTAGAGGTAGTGAACAAGTGAAATGTATCTTCCTTTCCTAATTGTAGCATCTGTGACTTAGGGGTAGTGACCAAGTGAAATATATCATCTTTTCCTAATGTTAGCGCCTGTGACTTAGAGGTAGTGAACAAGTGAAATGTATCTTCCTTTCCTAATTGTAGCATCTGTGACTTAGGGGTAGTGAACAAGTGAAATGTATCTTCCTTTCCTAATTGTAGCATCTGTGACTTAGGGGTAGTGACCAAGTGAAATATATCATCTTTTCCTAATGTTAGCGCCTGTGACTTAGAGGTAGTGAACAAGTGAAATGTATCTTCCTTTCCTAATTGTAGCATCTGTGACTTAGGGGTAGTGACCAAGTGAAATATATCATCTTTTCCTAATGTTAGCGCCTGTGACTTAGAGGTAGTGAACAAGTGAAATATATCTTCCTTTCCTAATTGTAGCATCTGTGACTTAGGGGTAGTGAACAAGTGAAATGTATCTTCCTTTCCTAATTGTAGCATCTGTGACTTAGGGGTAGTGAACAAGTGAAATATATCTTCCTTTCCTAAGTTTAGCATCTGTGACTTAGGGATAATGACCGCAGTTTTACAGTTCCAACATTGTCAGGAGACCGCTTTGCGTTTGATTTTTTTTACAATGGCTTGAGCGCCCGCTGTTCAGAAAGCAATGGCAGACAATATAATATAAAGCTGCTAGAAAATATTTTTAAAAAAAAATAGTCAATCAATGCTAGGGTTAATCAGTACAGCCCAGACAGTGAAACAATCCGATCTGCGGACTCCAGAGACGCAAGTCGCATTCTATAAACCAGTGGTTCTCAACCTTTTTTGTCCCGTGCACCCTTTCACCATATTTTCAGAACGTCATTCCCCCCTGTCGCATTTCCTTCCTATAACTCCCCCCCCCCCCCGCCCACCGCCCCTACACAGCATACGTAAAAATTGAAGCTAAATTTAATAACATATACTAGAACAAGTCTAGACGTCTACATAAAACGTGATTTGCGGGTCTACTTACGTTACAAAATGAATTTTAGAAGGGAGGGAAGTACAGAACTGTGAAGTATGGAGGGGAAAACAATATCAAGTAATCGGTTCTTGTATTAACGCGATCGTGAAATAATCTGAATTTCCCCCCCCCCCTCCCCAATCCTGGAAACCCTAAAATTCGGCTCTAAACTATCCCGCTAATATGTCTGCCTGCCCATCTGTCTGTTTGTCTGTCCGCATATTTGTCTGCTCATCGTCTGTCTGTCATGTACATAATTCGACAGTTGTTGAATCTTCTTATTGTTGTCTGTCATCTATTACTGACAGTTGCTCCTAACCAGGCCGAGGACTGCAGTTTCCCTACAATAACACAATGATCTGACATTTACCTCGTCACGAGAAAGCCATCAACTGCCATCAATCACGTGACAAATTGTGCAACAGTGCACCAGAAATCGATACTATTGGCTGATGACAGCTCCAGGTGATACCAACTTTTGGCACGAATAATACCACACGCCGGAGCTCAGGTATCATAGTTGCTGCAACGCTGGCCAGCCGGCTGGGTGGTCAAGGTAGCTGGTCACTCACACCATATTGTGTCTTGGCCTAGTATATGCTTTCTTCTTTTGCCTTCTCTTCCTTCCCGTTCCCTTCCTTCCTTCCCGTTCCCTTCCTTCCTTCCTTCCTTCCTTCCTAATCATCATAATCATCTTCCTCTTCTTCCCCTCCTTTCTTCCTTCGTTTTCTTCATCTTCTTCTTGTTCATTATCATCATCATCCATCATCTTCTTCTTCCTTCCTTCTTCTTCATCTTCATCATCATCATCATCATCATCATCATCATCATCATCATCATCATCATCATCATCATCATCATCATCATCATCATCATCATCATCATCATCTTCTTCTTCTTCTTCTTCTTCTTCTTCTTCTTCTTCTTCTTCTTCTTCTTCTTCTTCTTCTTCTTCTTCTTCCCCTTACTATTATTATTATTATTATTATTATTATTATTATTATTATTATTATTATTATTATTATTATTTATTACTGCGGATTTTTTAAATTGTGCTGTGCTACCAGACGGACTATGGCTAAAACAGATAAAAGGAAATGCATGGTGAAGTAAATCAACCCGTATGATATTGAGAACCTCACTCACAACACAATCTTCCTACCAACTCTGTGCTACCAATGCCAAACCTGGACAATGACAGAAAAAGAGAAAAGAAAAATCACAACAACAGAAATGAGGTTTCTGAGAAGAATACTCAACGTATCAAGAAGAGATAAGATCAGAAATGAAGAAATCAGGACTAAAGTAGGGGTTAAAGCTGCTCTAGATTTTATTAGAAAGCAGCAAGTCAAATGGTTTGGCCATGCAAGTAGGCTACCAGTCAACAGCATGCCACAACAAGCAATGATGTACAGACCAGATGGAAACAGAGGAAGAGGCCGACCACGTAAACGTTGGATGGAGGGAATAACAGAATCCATGGGAATGTCGATATACGAAGCCCATAACCGGGCACTCTCACGAAGTTTATACTTCACCTCGACACCGCAAGGTACAAGAGGAACATGATGAGATGAGATGAGACTCACGGAGTGACGATTGCTCTATTAGAATGTGGAGCGAGGACCATTTACTAATACTTCCTTCCTTCCTTGTAAAAGAGTCCTTTTAGTCAAGCCGTCTGACTCGGGCTCCGAAGGTTGTGGGTTCGATTCCGGGCCGCGTCCTTCGTTTTACGGAGTTCGTGCTTTGTGCGACGCTTTCGGCAATGTGCTGCCGAAACAGACTGATATTTACGCTATAAAAACCCGGTGCAATGAAGTTGACCCTGTCGACCTTTAAGCGACTTTTTAAAAAGAGTCCTTTAATTTACTTACTATAAATCCAATGCATCTCATAGCGTGGAAAATGTCCTTTGTATTACCATATAGTGATTAGCGGGTTAGGGGTATCCCCTTGAGAAGGAGATATAAGACGCCTCCATTCCTCTCTTAGTCTACGGAACAACCTAGGGCAAGGAGGAGTACCCGTTTAGCCCGACCCCCCCCCCCCCCACCATTCCCCCATCAGGGTGACGTGAAGCCACGGAAGCAGGTGGTGGATGGGGTGTGAGAGCAGTCGACAAATTGTTGTTGGTTATGGTCTGCACTCTGCGGCGATAGGCAGATGACCTCATCAGTAGAGACAATAGCTTTGGCCGCCGAATAGTACGGTTTCTGCCCAGAAGGAAACAACGGCAACTACCTGCTGCAAAACATGCCAAGAAACACAAACAACCATGAAAGAAAGCATAATACGAAAGAGATATGGTGTTGAGACCCCCAGGCCAGGCAGATCAGATAACACCGGGGAAGATTGTGACGCTGGGGCCAGTACTAGTAATCATGATGAAGTTGATAATTCCGACGGTGTTATCAAGGAAATCCCATGTGTTATACTAAGAAGCATAGTGAGACTAGGAACGGGGAATGTGAGAAATCTGTATGAGGGAAAGCTTAAGGTAGTTTGTGATAAGACAGAGGTAAAATATTCAAATTTTAGGAATTACTTAATATAGCTGGAGAGACAAGGAGCAATAAATGAAAATGGAAGTCTTTTAATATATTCTGGTAGAGACATCGGATGCCGAGAAGAGTGGCAATATTGTTAGATAAAACAACAACAAAAGCTTTAACTGGATATAACCCGGATACTGATAGAATCCTCGCTATCAGAATTAGAGGCCACTCAAAAAACACAACTCTCATTTCTCTCTCTCTCTCTCTCTCTCTCTCTCTCTCTCTCTCTCTCTCTCTCTCGCTCTCTCTCTCGCTCTCTCTTTCCCTCTCTCTCTTCCTCTCTCCCCCCCCCCTCTCTCTCTCTCTCTCTCTCTCTCTCTCTCTCTCTCTCTCTCTCTCTCTCTCTCTATATATATATATATATATATATATATATATATATATATATATATATATATATATATATGCACTTACATTAATAGCAGAGGAGAATGAATTTAAAGACTTTTACAGCACACCGCAAGACACATTAGATAAGACTGGTCATAGTGACATAACAATAATAATTGGAGATTTTAATGCGAAAGTAGGTAAAGGAAGAGCTGAAAATGAGAGACGCGTTTTAGGAAAATTTGTTCGGGAAACAGAAATAGTGTAGGAGAAAAATTAATTGAATTTTGCACAGAACATGAGTTAACGATAGCAAACACACTTTTCAAACAAAATCTAAGAAAAATCTTCGCATGGAAGTCCCCGGACTGTACTACCAAAAAAAACCCAGATATATTATATTGTAATACAAAGAAGATGGAGACAATGATAACATCAGCAAAAACCATACGAAGTGCAGACTGTGATACAGATCATCAGTTAATAGAATCAGATGTGAAAGTAAAACTCAAAAAGTTGTACAAGAGGAAATGACACTTGATGAATTGGCAGTACAAGCTAGAGATATCTTGATAACAGTAGCCAATGATCTAATTCCGACCAAAAATAAGCAGCTTAAACCATGAATTACATCAGACTCTTTAGAATTAATAAAACAACGAAGGGAACTGAAACAGAAAGGAGGGTAACCGATTAGAGCAGGATGAAGTATAAATCTTTAACACGAGAAATAAGAACGAACACAAGAAAGGACAAAAACCAATATATACGAGACTGTTGTACTAAAATAAAGAAATATCATATGAATGGAAGAGATTACGAAATGTTCAAAGAAATGAAGTTATTGACAAGAAATGTTATCTGTGACACGTTGGGAAATACCCTAACAGAATTTAGAAAAAATCTAGAAAAATGTAAGGAATACTGCAGAGGAATGTATGATATGAATGACTGTGGGGATATGAATGAGATACACGAACCGATCACAGCTCTTTAATGTCTACACCAGCAAAGTCGCAGCTATTGAGACACCAAGCGTTGGTAGAATCTTGACACTTGCAGATAATGTGCTTGTGTACAGACAGGCCAGAGACAGAATACGTTTGGCTGAAGACTTACAGATGACAGTAAACAGGGTGGCGGAGTGGTGCAGGGACGCAGGGGCCGTTATAAACCCAGACAAGGCATCGGTTATGTGGTACTCCCTGGGTAACCGAATTGTGGAGGCAGATGTCCCATGTATTATATTGAAGGGATATCCTTTTAGTAGAGAGAGTAAATTGAAGTACTTGGGTATCACCTTCGACAGGTGTATGTCTTTTAAAGATCATGTGGAGGCTTTGGTGGTGAAGGCTGGTAGGGGACTTAACATATTGAGGGCGTTGGCATCAACCGGGGTACAGCAGAGGATGCTATAAGGGCTCTTTTAGCAGTTGATAATTTCTGTTACTGAGTATGGTTTAGGGCTTCTGACAGTATCAAAGAGCCAACTTGAAAGGTAGGGGCGCTACAAAATGCGGCCATCCGGGTGATCCTGGGGTGCACAAAAGACACACCAATTATATGCATGAGACATACCCTGGTGCTACCAACAATGGCGGATAGGCATAGTGTCCTTCAAGCCAAATGGTACCTGAGAGATCACCCCCTGCATGAAGCCATGGAAATGGTTAAGGGCCATAGACTAAGACGAAGCAGGTTCTGGATGGCACAAGCGGAAATATCTATACGCCAGGTATGTTATGTTATGTGTGATCTAGAGACCATATATCGTGGAAAAGAGTGGGTTGAGGTACCGGCAGACAGGACGGATGGAGATCATCCCCATTGATTGAAGTCAACACCAGCATGTTTTGGTTGTTGTGATGTCTTGGCAAGTTTACGTTCAATAGTTTGCCATTGCTTTCTGAACGACAGGCACTCATACCATTTTATAAAAACACAACTCAAGGCGGTCTGCTGCCAAATCGCCCGCAGCTGTATTTTGAACTCGGTATGCTGGATTACGAACAGCGCCCGAAACTTCCTTCGCCACAGAGAGGCCAAAATAATTAGTTGTCTCTGTTCTGCATGTTTGGGACAATCAAGCAGCAAATAATCAGCCGTCGGTTTATGAATCTCAGTTACATTAACTGACTTAGTGCCAAACAAAATGAAGGTTTGGATCAAACATGGTACACAATCAAATCAACAAGTATTATAATGTAAATCTATGTTCACACACAATCAAATCAACAAGTATTATAATGTAAATCTGTGTTCACACACAATCAAATCAACAAGTATTATAATGTAAATCTATGTTCACACACAATCAAATCAACAAGTATTATAATGTAAATCTATGTTCACACACAATCAAATCAACAAGTATTATAATGTAAATCTACGTTCACACACAATCAAATCAACAAGTATTATAATGTAAATCTATGTTCACACACAATCAAATCAACAAGTATTATAATGTAAATCTATGTTCACACACAATCAAATAAACAAGTATTATAATGTAAATCTATGTTCACACACAATCAAATCAACAAGTATTATAATGTAAATCTATGTTCACACACAATCAAATCAACAAGCATTATAATGTAAATCTATGTTCACACACAATCAAATCAATAAGTATTATAATGTAAATCTATGTTCACACACAATCAAATCAACAAGTATTATAATGTAAATCTATGTTCACACACAATCAAATCAACAAGTATTATAATATAAATCTATGTTCACACACAATCAAATCAACAAGTATTATAATGTAAATCTATGTTCACTGAGCACTGAAACTGCCGAAGATACACGAAACAAAACAAAAAACACGATGACCCTAGTACGGTGATATATCTTCCTTCTGTGCAAATGAGAGGTCACATTTGACGATATATTATCCTTCGGCTGAATCAGCTAATAAGTTTGTCCTATATTCAGGGTTAATTTTTAATGACTGTGCAGTGTTAGAAAATATTGCCGGTCCAAGGTTTGTATTTAACTATTATGTTACATGAATTACCGAGAGTGAATACAAAACTAGGACCGGCAATATTTTCAAACACTGCACTGTTATTAAAAACACACCCTATAGCTTGCTGAACAAGTGGTAATTTCAGCTTCTACTGTCCTGGAGATTACTGCTGGTTCACTTCGGTTAGACTGTTTATAAAAATCTTCTTTCTGGTGGCCTAGATGATGGAATTCCCACTTTGTTCTAGAAATGCTGGTGAATGTTAACACATGTCACCTGTGTGACACTAACTATTGAGAAATTGCCTAACCTTTATCTTAACACAAATGTATGAACCGGGTTTATCTAGGGGAGACTTCACTGGCGTACCAGCGTAGAGGCAAGGAATCAATACACAGTCGTGGAACGACGCTCCTCTCCCTCCCTCTTTCCGTTACTGACGTTCGACCCAGCTTTCTAAAAATGAAGCTCATAGATTTATATTCCCAAGAGCTAAGAGCGGCATGACCTAGTATAAACGAACACTTACCACTTCACACACATACAACAGTATCTCCAAATAGGAATAATATCAATTCCAATGTTAATAAGAGAGGGAAAAAAACAAGCTTCGGTATCTGGCACTGATATCATGTAAACAGTTTACGCAATCAATGTTCCACACTTGAATGTCAGATACAATTGTTGAGAAAGACAGGGTGGTGTTTTTGACGTCGGGTTTCACAAAGATATGTAATCACGCAGCTAATAGAGACAATATAGGTTCTAATTGTTTAGTTGGGGCGGTAGATTTTTCAGTAAACAACTAGGATGCTAAACTTTATCCTGAGTATGGTTATGGCAATTTTTGTTGTCACAGTTGACTAAATATATGTATTAGTAAGTAGTTGTAACAGCTGTGGTGATAGGAGTCCCCGAGGACAGATAGACGGTGTATTTATATATAGACTCACTAACACACGCACGCACGCACGCACGCAGGCATATAGACAAACAGGCACGTACACGCACACACACACATATATATACACATACATACACACACACATACACACACATATATACACGCACAGATACGCAGACACACACTCACGCACAAACATATACATAACAGACAGACAGGTGTATCGCTGAAGATATGCAACAGTGAACAATGTCCTGTGTCGATGCCTCTATTCTGACGCCCTTTCGAGCAAGATGTGTTGACCAGTCTGCTCATGTGACCAACATACTTTTCCTGGTCATTTTACCCACAATCACACATACTTTACCTTAAACCTGTCTGTTATAATTCCTATCCTGTGTGTGCTAGTTGAAATGGCTTTTCCTGTTTTTTTTTTTTATTCGCTCGCTTAGACTGCAAGCTTATCCCATATACGTGCTACTACTACTACTACTACTAGTGCACTGGACTGCTTTTTGCCTGTGGATTAGCTATCCCTACTACCAGCATCTCTCGCCATTAGGTGAACCCACTCCGACTTCATAGGTACTTGTAATTTACGACCCAAGTCAAGGACAAGACGTCAACATTTTAGTCCAAATGACCGGTGTAATGGTTAAACCCCTTACCTCGGCATCAGCACACTGGATGCTTAAGAATGAGCGCTCTTACCCATTCGGACATCACGATCTCCTGTTATTGTTATCTCCTTTACTCTCAGCAGCTGTTAGTCTAGCCCATTCCAATCAAGACTTTATTATTGTCATCATCATCATCATCTTCTTCCACTTCTGCCGTCAAGCGTCGTGGGAAGGAATAATTTGCGTTCCAGCGCCCGGTTGGCGGCACTGGATAGTGTCATTCCGTGTGATTGTACAATGTCTTTGATATCGTCAATCCATTTTCTTCTTGAACGTCCTCGTGGTCTCGTCGCAGATGATCTTTGATGTAAGGCCAGTGATGGTAGTTGCTGATGTTGCATTCTAACGACATGGCCAAACCACTTGATCTTCTGTCTTTCAATAAATGTGGCACAAGGTGTTGATCCCACAGTCTGTCTGATAATAGCATTTATTACTCGGTCTCGGATTGTTATTATTGTAAAATGGCAATTTCCAGGAACTGAAAAATGTACATCTTTTTTTTTTTTTTTAACTGTCATCTCTGGATGCGGCGTGGCTGAGAGGTCCAAGGCACTTAAACTTTCTACAGGCACTACTTTCGTCCCACACACCGGATAGTTGAACTTACATATTGACTGTGAAGTTGCTGTGAAGTTGTGTAACTAACTAACTTACATATTGACTTCTCGTCCTTGACTTGGGCACATAATTTATTAGAACCTCAGAAGTCGTCGGAGTGGGTTCGCCTGAGGGCGGGGAATGTTGGCAATGGTGAAAGTTATCCCTCATTCACAAGCAGCCCAGTGCGCTCACAGTTAGTAGCAACTACTATTAGTAGTAGCATCATGTGGGGCTACGCTCGAGTTAAAAGCGAGCGAACGCAAAAAAATGCATTCTTATGAGGTATTCAGTTCGAAGACTGGTATGTTGTGTCATGTCAGAGTATTCAGTTCGAAGACTGGTATGTTGTTATGTTATGTTATGTTATGTTATGTTATGTTATGTTATGTAAGTTACTCAGTCCGAAGACGGGTATATTATATTGGGTGAGGTACTAAGTCCGAAGACGGGTATGTTATGTGAGGTACTAAGAGCGAATAAGTGACAAAGTCCCAAACCACGTCACTTGTTCAGTATAGATTGTAATATGTCAGAATATATCACTCGTCCAGTATAGGTTTGTGATATCCCAGAAGTTAGCACTCGTCCAGTATATATGTGTAATGTGTCAGAACATGTCACTCGCACAGTACAGACATATGATATCCCAGAATATAGAACTCGTCAGGTACATATTTGGGATATGTCACAACATGCCGCTCGTTCAATACGTATTTGGAATCTCACAGAACATGTTACTCAAATGTCAGAGCATCTTTCTCGTGAAATATAAACTAGTGATGTCCCAGAAGATATCATTCGTCCAGTAAATATTTCTGACATGTCAACAAACCTATTCTTGGTAGGATAATGTAGTGGTTTCACCTTGAATTCACATCCCAGAAGCAGTTTCCGGCCATGAGTCAGTGATGTAATAGTTTGAGAGCAAGGAGGAACAGTTGGCCAGCGACGAGTCCAGGCGTTGAACCCCGCTCTTGACCGTGCTCATTCCATTACCACCACACTTCGCATTCAACCTCGCTATCGCTCCCCCAGAACGTCATATCCGCCTGGCAGAAATCTCCGTCTGTCGGGACAAGAGAGTGCGTTCCCTTTTCTCAACTTCTAGAAACCTCAATAGGGAATTTCCCTCTCGTCGCGTTGGTAACTTACGGGATAAGTCAGCCGGCCGCTCAGAAAGCAATGGCAAATTACTGAGCGTAATCTTGCCAAAAGATCAACGACAGTGGTAAAATGCTGGTGTTGACAGCGATGTCCTGTAAATGATAAGCTGCAACCCTGAAGGCATTTCTCTTCCACGGCGAAGAAAACACAAGAAACACCGAAACACCAAAAGAAATTAAAAGCGGCCGTCTGTTCCTGCTAATCTCCCATCTCTTCTTCATATCTTTTCCCCTGAACTTCATCACACACATTTTTATATACAAGATTCCGCAGAAGACGCTTCATTTGTACCTGGCATTACCTTCCAGTAAGTTATGTTGTTTTCTTAACAGATGTTCATCATCTACGACTCCACGCTTCCAGCGCTATCTCTCTTTCTACACAGTATATCTCAACATCCGTGTTTCTTCCATTAGGTCAAACAAGAAGGAATCATTTTAGACGCAAACAAGTCGTACATTTTATTCTCTGTATATAATTCTATCACCCGGCGACTAGTAAATAAACAAAGGCTTACGGTTGCTTACTCGACGGTGAGCGGAGAATATTACTTACAGAAGGAAGGCTCATCCACAGACGGCAAGGCTTATGTTGATGAATTCCTAACTATTTATGTCTTTCGGTTAGTCCCTGCAGGTAACTGGAACACCCCTGGGAAAGCGTTTATAGACTCAGAAGGTAACCCTCATATGTGATTCTAAGGGATAGCAGTTAGGAGTATCCAAAGGGTTGGGCAAGTGTGGGGGATTGGTTAATCCTAACTGTATTCTTTTGTCAAATTAAACATACCCGTACCATAATGTAAAGTAATATAAACACATCTAATCCCACACAGAACACAGAGAGAGAGAGAGAGAGAGAGAGAGACACACACACACGCATATTATATATATATATATATATATATATATATATATATATATATATATATATATATATATATATATATATATATATATATATATATATAACTATTTGGTTTGCTGTCCCTCCATAATTCAATAAAGTGAGTGGTGCCAATGCTTTTAACTATATTATAATTTATAATTCAGTATCTTGACTGCCGCACTTTTCTTCAATAAATCTTTTAGTTTTATATTTTTATTTTACATTTTTCTTCATAATTTCATTTCTTTGTTCAGACTTCTACAATGTTTAATTTGTTTCCCCTTCTCCACATTTTCTTTCAACAATACAACTGGTTTTCTTCTTTCTATCAACTCTGTGAAGTTCCGCGGAGGTCCCAGTCGACGACTCCAGCGCGATCAATTTTCCCCGCCACAAATGTCACTTTAACTTAGCTCAGGGTACATCATCTTTTATGCTTGCACAAACTCACGAGGGAGGCGAGAGTTTAATGGAGCAGCGCCATTCTCGACATCTCACAGCACAGACCAAACATTGGGACCTGGTGCGCGCTGGGAAGCGCCGATTTTCTTCTGTTATTATTATTATTATTATTTATTTTTTTGGTTATTGTTCATTTTGTTAATATTGCTGGCAGATGTATTAAAGAAATAAAGAACTGATTACGGCTAGAAAGAAAGAATAAAAAATACCCCTGGATTTGATAACAATAAGAACATCTTACGCATAAGTTCCTACCATTTGACGTTTGGACAAGACTTATCGTGTGCTACAATGAATCAATGTAACATAGGCTGCGAGTCTTGGACTGCGCGTGGTCGTAACGGTTAGGAAGTTCCCCTGACAATGTCATGAGCTTGGTTCGGCGAGGGTTCGATTCCTATGCTCGCCGTTCGCTACGGGAGGGAAAGACGGGTCACCTTTTCCTCCATGTGCTCAGGTGTATAAAAAGTGATGGTCTCAGCAAATCACCGCCCCAAACCAGGTGTTTGCTTCGGGATTTTTGTTGCGAGTCTTAGATGGATTTTGTGGCTGTGGATTCACCTCGCTTTAGAGGTCACAGTTTGTAAGAATTGTATGGATTGTTTGCCATGGCCATGCGGCGGTGCTGGGGAATGAACAGGCTGATAGGCTGGCAGGGAATGCGCCTGTTGGTGGTCGACAAGGGAGAGGCAGTTGTGCGCATGTGGAACCGGATGGAGAATGTGGAGGAACAAACTGAGCACCCGTATGTGGAAAGGATGAGATTGCTGGGGGGTTGGCAGGGGTTCTGGCAGAATCTCAAAACTGAGAGGGAAGACCAGGAGAACTTTCAATCAGATAGCGGTGGGAACGATTAGTAGTGAGACTCTTCGCTGTCTGTTGAACAAGGGGACGGAGCGCATATGGGAATGTCCTAAGTGCAGTGATGTCGGTTCTTACATCAACTCAACTCAACTCACTGGAAAACTGTTAGCTTAAATTCTTAAGTCCAAATCATTGGCGTCAGTTCTGAAAAGCTCTGGCATCAGTTGGAGTTAGGGCGGTATAGAAGCGTTCCTCCACACCCCGGCACCGAAGTACCTCGCCGCGGGGACTGTGTTGACGAGTTCGCTCCGACTCCGACTTCAGAGGTACTTGTATTTTACGTCTCCAAGTCCAGGACTACAGGTCAACATTTTAGTCCAGCTGTCCGGTGTAGGGGTTGAACCGTTTACCTCGGCATCAGCACAATGGATGTTTAAGAACACGCGACACCGGGTATTATCCCATATGGCTCGGTCTCTTTCCGTAGGGTGGCGGCCTGCTGAAAGCGTCGCAGCACAAAACACAAACTCCGCAGCTCCAACGACAATCCCCAGGAGTCTCTGAGAAAATGACACTCGTCAACCGAAAGCCGTAGCCCGGATTGTTACATGGGAATGAGGCTGGTGTTGAGAATCTCCTCCTCATCTGGTATCAAAGCACCACCTCCATGGAGGCTGTGCTGAAACGCTCTTACTCCCCTCCCCGAGCCCGTACACCAGTGAGGTGTGCGAGACATCTATAACAGAACTTTACGTCTGCGGAGGGACACGTCATTTTTGTCGTGTTTCCCTCACATGTTTTAGATATTTCATTGTTAAAAGGTTCTATCTAGTACACAACGCGGAGGAATACTGTTTATTTAACACCTATATAAATCAAACAACAGTAAACGACGACAGATTCCTAACACATACTTGCCTATTCACAGCGTAATATGTTAACGATATCGGTTTTGGGGCAGTGAAATCGTTTTACGATTTCCCGTCATATCGGACCAATGGTTCGAACGATTTGGAAGAGAACCGCTTTGCGTTGATTTAGTTGGTATGGAGGCGTCGGTCGCTCAGAAAACTATAGTAAATTACTGAACGTATGCATAGTAAATCACAGACAGCCCAAATAATGCTGGGGTTGACTGCCACGTCTTCTAAAGGACAAGCAATTAACTTTAGTATGTTAACTATTCTTTCGCTTTCATACCTCAGGGAACTTTACTGGCAGCGTTTAAGGAGGAATTCCGTTTGTTTATTGGAATGAAAGCTACTTGTTAATGTTTCCTTGTGTTATTTTTCCCCATGGGAGTATCCAGTTACAACATCACAAATGTGCAGATTTGTACGGCAATCTTTATTTGACTGCGCGTAGAATGGAAGGGAAGGCCGGCAGATATCATCTCCGATACTTCCTGCTGTCTGGATAAAACGTGTGGGAAGAAGGCATTTTCAAAGCGATGAATGTTAATAAATGTTGAAGGGGACGGGTAGTGAGAAGATGAGGAGGAAATTAGCAAGTATGCTAAGCACTTGAACTGGAGGAGTGACGGCAAGTGAGCGGCAGTTTAAGACACAAATAATGCGTTCTTCCGGAAGCGAATTACCATACGTTGAATAATACTACAACCGAACACTTTAATTCTTTCGTTACGCAGGCTTTTCTAACCAGAATAGACGAGTATAACAAACGAGAGGAAATTGAACATGTGGTTTTTCAGATGAGTTCTGAGCAAAGTAAATTGACATTATGCATATTTATCATGTTGCTGATCTTTTTTAAGGCACATAGTGATGCATCGGAGGTCGGCGTGGCTGTGAGGTTTCTCTTCTGACGACTGGGTAGTGGGTGCGTTCTACATGCGTTTTTAGTTGGACTTCAGTGTTGACCTCCTGCTCGGATAGCAATGGCAAACTACTGAATGTAAAATCGCCGAATTAATCAACCTAGGGTTGAATGAAATATCTTGCAAAGAACACATTTTTAAACTAGAGAGTAAAATTGTCTGATAAATTACAAACAGCCAATAGATGCTGGGAACGATTGCGACTTCCTGCAAATGGCGGTGATATTTTAAGTGGCACATCAGAACAAGACAATAATCATTTTGTTGTTGTTGCTGTTGTTGTTATTGTGTTATTAGACAGCAGCGTCTGAAGAAAGTTATGACAAATAGCATGGTACCGGCTATTAGAAACACAGGAGGACAGAGAGAGACACATAGAGAGACATAGAGGCACACAAAGAGACACACACAGAGATGCGGAGGGATGGCAGAAAGAGGCAGGCAGAGAGACAAAGAAAGAGATAGAAAGACATACAGAAAGACAGAGAGATACAAAGACAAAAAGAGTGACAGAAAGAGAGACATAGAGAGATGCAGAGAGAGAGAGAGAGAGAGAGAGAGAGAGAGAGAGAGAGAGAGATACTCTGAGAGGGAGATAGAGAAACACACAGAGAGACATAGAGAGAGGGGCAGATAGAGAGACAAAGAGAGAGACATACAGAAATAGAGACAAGGAGAGACAGACAGACAGACAGACAGACAGACAGACAGACAGACAGACAGACAGACAGACAGACAGACAGACAGACAGACAGACAGACAGACAGACAGACAGACAGACAGACAGAAAAAAGAATACCAAATGGATTGGCCCAGTGGTACAAAAGAAGATTATAGACAAGAGAGAGGAAGAGTGGCAAAAAGAGAGATAGACAGAGAGAAAAACAGCAAGATAGAGAGAGAGACATGTGACAGAGAGGGACAGTGTATGTGTACAGGATGGACTAGCAATGTAATACGAAAGAAAATTATAGACAAGAGAGAGAGAGAGAGAGAGAAAGAGAGAGAGAGAGAGAGAGAGAGAGAGAGAGAGAGATAAAGATTACCGGATGGATTTGTAGAGTGGTACGAAAGAAGATTGTAGACACGAGAGAGAGAGAGAGAGAGAGAGAGAGAGAGAGAGAGAGAGACAGACAGACAGACAGACAGACAGACAGACAGACAGACAGACAGACGGACGGACGGACGGACGGACGGACAGACAGACAGACAGACAGAGGGAGAGAGAGAGAGAGAGAGAGAGAGAGAGAGAGAGAGAGAGACAGACAGACAGACAGACAGACAGACAGACGGACGGACGGACAGACAGACAGACAGACAGAGGGAGAGAGAAAATACCGTATGTACAAGCCACATTATATCAAAGAAGGCTATAAGTGACCGAATTATAAAAACATTCAAAGGACCAGCGGTTATGGATTAGCACGTTCGCCTGCCACAGAATGACAGACACGGCGGTAGCACAATGGTTGTGAGTCGGGAACCATCTCCATCTGTGGCTCTTGTTATGCCAATAGTTTAACTGACTGTTGGTTTTATACAAATATACCAGCCGCTCCATGCATTGCACCATTATGTGATGATCCATCTCCATGCATATTAAAATGGGTCGATCCACCTTATAACATGGGTAGCGGCCCATATTAAGAACTGTATGGGAAATTTCGGAAGGAAAAAACGTCTATAAAGAGAACTGGCCAGATCACCGCATTATGTCTTGACCTAGAATATGTGACGGCCAAGAATACCATGGACAGACAGAAAAACCAATGAACAAGTCCTACAAGAAACAAACGAAGATCGTAAACTGATTGGAGACATTAGACGTAGACAGTTAAAATTTTTTGGGCATGTTATGAGAAGAAATGAACTGGAGAACTTGGTGACGACTGGCAAGATCGAAGGGAAGAGACCAAGGGGAAGACCATGAAGTAAATACCTGGATGGCTTGGCCACGTGGCATGGTCGAGACAGAAACACTGAGCTGATCCACGACTATAGTGATCGAGTGAGATGACAACACATGACTGCTTATCGGCATGGCACATGATGGATGGATGGACGCTTACTGGCATGGCACATGATGGATGGATGGACCATGGATAAAAAACAACAGAAAAATCAATGGACAAGTCCTATAAGAAACAGATGAAAACTGTAAACTGATTAGAGAAATTAGACGAAGACAATCACAATTCGTTGGACAAGTTATTAGAAGGAATAAATTGGAGAACTTGATGACAACTAGCAAGATTGTGGAGAAAAGAAAAAGGGAAAGGAAGAGAAGTAAATACCTGGATGGTTTGGCCAAGTGGTATGGTCGAGACAACACAGAGCTGATCCGCGACTCTGGTGATCGTGTGAGATGACAAAACATGACCGCCCACGCTTATCGGCATGGGACATAATGATGATGAAGTACTCCACACCACAGCGGCATTATCTGCCGTAGACTACAGTTGTCACAGATTTACACTGACCGTGATTTCAGGGAAAGCGGGAACTGAAATGTCTGTTTGTAAAGGGACATGATGAAAAATACTCAAGGGGCGCAGGGATACTGATGGTTTTAGTCACTACACGGACGAAAACTTTCTTCCCCTCCACGAGGGAGTACCTGGCTAAGAAGATGTGCATGGGTGACCATCTCCGGTAACCAGGAGGTGAAGCAAAGACTTTGGCGCTAGCCAGGGCTTTGGAAAAAAAAAAAGAAAGAAAGAAAAACTTGATAGTAGTATAAATAGAACGACCCGTATCTGATATCCGCATCTCAAAAGAAATAGAGGAATACTAAAAACATACAGAGAAGAGAAATAACAATAGAATTTAATAAAATAGGGAAGATATGGACGGAGTTGTATGCGATAATTAAGGATGGAATGGCTTGAAGTGAATTGGTTAAGGGCTTAATCCCCCAAATGCGGGTTAAAGAGTGAAAGAATAAGAACAATCTCAGAGGTTATGAAATTGTCGAGTGTTAGAAAACTTTGGCCTACCCGACAAAACAAGAGAGTCACAGCATGTTCTCTGTGAAGATGGCAAGCAACCAACACCACTTTTTGCATTATTTTGAGAAACAATGAGGGCTGCTCAATATCAGTGCGTTGTTGGCCGCCCATGATATACCCAGCTACCTAAGATATACACAGCCGACCATGATATACTTAGCTACCTATGATACACACAGCTGTGCAAGTATACTTAGCCATCAATTATTTTCTCAGCACTCCGTGATATTCTTAGCATTCTCCCAAGAAACAAAACGTCTGTGACACGAATCAATAAATGCGTATATAAATAATATATTAACCGCTCATTTATTTCTAAACCATAAATGGTGTCATCAGAATTAACACGATCGAACCTCGTATCATCTTTGTATACTCATATGCGCATGCGCATGCGCGGCAGGCGAAAATAACCCACAAAAAACACACATTAATAATACTTTAGGAAAATTCGAATCCTATTATAGCTTCTATCATTCTTACAATGAGCCTACGACTTTAATGAAGATCTCTAAGTAGATAATTGAGTGCTGAATAAATGTATGTATATATTGAGCCGCTTGATGAATGCTTAATTTCTATTTATATAATCTGTAAAAACACGCTATTATTTTAGTTGTTGTGTATTTTCGTATCTAAACTGTCTTGTTCGAATGTCATGTCAGGTTATTACATCAAATTAAATTTCATATGTCATAGCTTCCTGTATGTTTTATGATTATTGCAGGCACTGGTCATGTCTTCTTTTGATCTATATGAAAGAAACATATTTAAAGAAAGGGGAATAATAAGGGGAGGAATAAGGGGGGCGGAGGAGGAGGAGGAGGAGGAGAAAGAAGAAGAAGAAGAAGAAGAAGAAGAAGAAGAAGAAGAAGAAGAAGAAGAAGAAGAAGAAGAAGAAGAAGAAAAAGAAGAAGAAGAGGAGGAGGAGGAGAAAGAGGAGTAGGAGGAAGAGGAAGAAGAGGAGGAGGAGAACAACGAAGAGGAAGAAGAGGGAGGACGCGAGGAAGAGGAGGAAGAAGGTGAAGACAGATAGATATACAGCCAGGCAGACTTGCATGTTTGTGTGTGCGGGTACAGACAGACAGGCAGACAGACAGACACATGCACACATACACACACAGACACATATTTTTACGCACATACCTCTGACTGCAGTACCAGCCCACAACTTGTACCCCGCTAGCGACGAAATTGAAAAGATACGTCTATTGCAAGAAATGACAACCCAGATCGCGAAAAAAATAATCGATGGAGCAACTGCCGCGGCCGTTGTTCCCCAGGGATCATAGAGTATGATAATACAGCGGATATTGACATTGTGTCTGACTGTGTTATCTGGTTCAAAACCAGCTACCTATCACTAGTTAAGGGATGTCTTCTGGCCGAGGGTTTAGCAGCTTTCTCCGTTAATCCCGAATACTCTCGTGGTTGACGTGAGCGCACGAGAATTAGAAGTGGTTCGAGTCGCGCCAGTGACTTATGAGAGTTTGGAGCCGGTCGCTCAGAAAGTCGTGGCGTGCTGATGAGCGTAATCTAGCATAGGAATCAACATACAACTGAAAGATGCTGATGTTGACCGCAATATTCTGAAATAGGATGGAAACGCGGAAAATAAAATTGGACATACGAGCTCGTATTCGTGTTAGTCCGACAGCTCATCACGCCTGGAACAAAGTCTGGTTAGATGCATACCATTTGCAGGACGTTGCAATCCACCCCAGAAATAATATATTGGCTCTTTGTGATTTTACTTTGAAAGTATACTTTCTGTAATTCGGCACTGCTTTTTGAACGGCTGATGGCTCATACCATTGGAATCAATACAAAGTAATCTGCTTTCAAATCGCCAAGGTTAATTTCGAATCCTCGACTCGGAGTGTCGGGGAACTGTAGAACTGCGATTCACTAACCCCTTAGCCATAGAAGCCGATGGACCCACGTCTACTGAAAAATAATTATGGTATTGAACATATTTTATACGTAGTAAATCATGCTTTGATTGGTTATGTTGGCTATTGAAAGGAAAAGGTTCCCCCCCCCTCCCAAGTAGATATTGCCAACGGGATGTGAAGTGTTCGGCTTTCACATATTCTAGGTCGGCACATATGATGCAGGTAGACCAGTTTCCTGCCTCCTTGTGTTTCCTTCTCAGCCAATTTCCAGAAATGTATTAAAATTGTCTAGTAACTGTATTTATGCGGCCAGGCCGATCCCAGGTGCTGGTCGGACAAGATAATCTTGCTTCTGCTGAGGGTGGATCCCGGACTAATATCTTGGCTTATGAAGTGCAATAATCACTGTACCACGCAGCTACTGTGTTGCCTGTTACATGGTGGTTTTCTGAAGACACATGGATATGGTTTTGTTTGTTTTGTTTGTTTTTGTTTTAACGGCAAACCGGAGTCCTAACCTGTCACCTCCTGCAACCAATATTTATCATATAATCGCTAACTGTTGTATAGAAGCCAATCATGGACAACTAGAAGATTATAACGAGTTTATGTTGAAACTGCATAGGTGTGGTTTTAAAGAATAATTATGAGAACAATATGGACAGATAAAAAGCATAATCAAGACATCTTGAAAGAAGTAAAGTCCCACAGAGAACTGTCTACTCGCATCAGAATAAGACAGACTGTCCACATTCTTTGGACACATCACGCGAAGCGGGAAGCTCATGTCCTTCGTGACAGTTTGAACGTTGGAGGGGAAGAGAGGCAGGGGAGACCAAGACAGAAGAGGCAAGAGAGTCTGACATCTGTATGAGAAATTATGTTCATGAAACGAGATCGAAGACTGTGGACAGGCATTATGATAAACGTTACACGGTGTAGACTATAAGAAGAAGAATAAGAATGAGTGACTGAGTAATGAGTCGCCTTCCATTTCACCGTGAGTATGCCAGCTTGCCATGAACCAGCTCACTGAAAAAGTGAACAAATGGGTTTAGACGAGTATTGATTTGCACTGAATAGCCGAACTGTAAGTGTATAACATTTAACAGTGACTATTGACAGCTAAGAGTGATAAGCAGCAGGATGACAAGTAAACCTTTGACGACAGGGACCATATAATAAATAGGGACTCCGGACGGATGGCCATGCACGGGAACACGATACAGTGAATTAATTATACATTTGAATGAAGTTACTGGTGGTGTACGGAATCAATGTCATCGCAGTTACCTAATCAATATGTGTTTATATAAAAATGCGATGCTTGGGTGTTGGAGTCATTTTTGCTGTGAACATTCTCAAGTTGCATACGCTTAAAAAAAAAGTTGCATACTGTTGTCGTTATTATACGAACCAGTATACTGAAATCTACTAACAACAGTTTGGTTCACCTCCTCTCCCTTTACCGTGTTGCCTCAGTCGTCGCCTCTACATCATAGTTTAAACCCAAATAGACACCATTGCTACCATGTTGTCGTCTGCGCACTCCAATTCACAGCCTAGTTAAACTGAAGTCTTCCAAAGAATTCTCACCCAACGACCCAACATTGTATACTGCTGGAGACCACTCAGCTAACAAGATCCTACCAGAAACACTAACATGTACCCTTACTTGTTCTGGCGGTAATCCAGGAGGCACCCAAGTGAACTCTTCCAGCGGGCAGCCACTGTCATCATCTGAAGTGGAGTTCCGCTTCGGATCCCGGGCTGTTTTACCCGTGCTCTTGCTTCCGATGCCGGTACTTTCACTGTCCATGGACAGGTCGTGGACCTCTGGTGGACACTTGCAGTGGCGACAGATTTTTCTGAAAAATTAAATTTGAAACGTAGGAGGTTTCAGCTGCTGATTCCCGGACAAACCTAACTCAGTACCTATTTAAACACATCTCTAAACTGATAAATACGGTATAATAAATAAATAACACATAGATACCAGCACATATACACATCCAAGGGTGCCGGGGCTCCCATATAGACAGAGAAGGCACACATACAACAAAAGGTAAGGCAATCAGGCTTTAAGGAGAAGGTTCCAAAACACGGAGAAGTTAAAATATTAGAGGTCATGCGGTCAAATATAATTCAGAAGTATGATACTAACACGGCATTTTGATTTACCGCTATTACTACGTATGTGCACACATCGCTGATCCAGATACATGTGCTCATTAATCTAAAGAAGTTACATAAATAAACACACATAGTATTGTTTGGCGCTCACAGAAGGAGAAGAAAGAAGTAGAGACCAGAGGACACACTAGACAACATAAAATCTGAAAACTATAGTTACCGACCGGGATTCGAACCTGTCACCTCCAAATAGTGGCAGCACCTCGCTGCAGGAACAAGTGTACTTCGACGCATGACCAATTAGACACTCAAAGAAAAAGTGTTTTCATTAGTCATGTCTATCATACACATGAACCAACAACTATGGAATACAAACAGAATTCGTATCAAACCATAGAGATAGCACCATAGGTCTCATAATTTTCTCATTAATCTAAAGAACCACTGCTCCACTCTTATATCCTTATAAGTACCCATCAATTAAAAATACCAATGGCCCGGATACATTTCCTCATATCTGCTCATTTTTAAGTGTCCATCGATCTACAGAACCAATAGCCCAGATAAATGTTCTTGTAAGTGCCCATTAATTTAAAGAACCATTGTCCCGGATACCGGCTCCGCGGCGAAGGCGTTACGGACGCAGTTCATAATTCCGCATACCGCGTTCGTAACACAGCTGAGGGCGATTTGGCAGCAGACCACCTTGCGTCTGTTTTATTATTTAATGTATGGGTGCCGATCGTTCAGAGCGTAGACTTGCCAAAAGATCGCACATAGCCATTAAATGCTGGGGTTGACTGCAATGTCCTGTAAACTTAACTGTCCCGGATAATTGTCCTTGTATGTGCCTATCATTCTAAACGCAAAATGCCCGGAATAAATATCCTTACATGTCTCTGTCAGTCAAAGACGCAATGCCCCGGATAAATATCCCTATATATGACCATCAATCTAAATACTAAATGTCCCCTATAAATTTCTCATATGTGACCACCAATCTAAAGACCCAATGCCCCGGATGAATTTGCCTATAAGTGCCTATAAATTTAAAGAACTTCTGTCCCGGACAAAAAAACACTCTAAGTCCTCAACCGACTCCATGACTCTGGATGTAATAATGATCTAACTTCTCCACCACTCCTGCCAGCTGACCAGCCTTGCTCTCATCGTGTGCACTTGCCCGCGAACGATTCATACTCATTCTTTCCCCTACATTCCAGACAGGCTGTATTCTAGCAATCCTATTTGATGACTGTTTTATTATTCGCCATGTTTTATGATTTAATTACATGCGGCTTTTATTCCCTAACAAACGGCACAGTTACTAGGGAAAGTTCAACTTTTGATGAGGCATTCAAATGATCAGATATCATATTTTTGGTTGACAATTTTATATCACATGATAGTGATTAACCCAGTTTAGCGGAGCCTGGATTAATATACAGCTCACATTCACAAGCGATAGAAGTCGATACTTATTTAGTGTCGACAACACTTAAGAGCACTGATTTAGTGTCGAAAACATTAAACGGCATTGATTTAGTGTGAGAAACATTTAAGATCACTGATTTAGTGTGAAAAACATTTAAGATCACTGATTTAGTGTGAATAACATTTAAAATCACTGATTTAGTGTGGAACATATTTACGAGCACTGATTTAATGTCAAAAACATTTAAGAGCACTGATTTAATGTCGAAAAGCATTTAAGATAACTGATTTAGTGTGAAAAGCATTTGAGGGAACTGATTTTGTGTCGAAAACGTTTAAGAGCACTGATTTAGTGTGAAAAAACATTTAAGATCATCGATTTAGTGTGGAAAATATTTAAATATTTTAGTGATTTAGTGTCGAAAACATTCAAGAGCACTGATTTAATGTCGAAAACATTTAAGAGCACTGATTTTTGTGTCGAAAACATTTAAGAGCACGCATACTTTTCTTGGGAGCCACGTAGCGTAGAGGCTAGACTCTCGACTTCCTGCTTGGTGGTCATGGGTTCGATTTGCAATCGAGCGGATTCAAATTGTTAAATTGACCGGGGCTCCCAGGTCTACCCAACCTGAGATGGATCTCTGGAAATATCTTGGGAAGTAAAAGCCACGTCGACTTCTACATTAGCGCTAGACATAGAAAATATATACCTCGTGTAAACCAAACGTTTCTTCGCAAACGGGATTTAACAGGCATCGTCATCAGGTGCCATGCCGACTAGTGTCGGTTATCATGCTTTCCCCCATGTCGCTATCTCCATCAGCTCTTGTGATGATGATTTTATAAGCCACGATTAACGATCCGTACCTTCTCTCTCTCTCTCTCTCTCTCTCTCTCTCTCTCTCTCTCTCTCTCTCTCTCTCTCTCTCTCTCTCTCTCTCTCTCTATCTCTCTCTCTCTATCTCTATCTCTCTCTCTCTCTATCTCTCTCTCTCTATCTCTATCTCTCTCTCTCTCTATCTCTCTCTCTCTCTCTCTATCTCTATCTCTCTCTGTACTCCTATATTTCTCTTTCCACAAATATTTCAATTGTTAAAATATGCTCCAGTTTTTCTCTTCTCACAACGCGACTAACAATGACGACTGTCTCTTTCTTATATTCGAGATAATTTGCCTTTGTGTCTTAGCCACTTTCAAAACATTTAGAGTACCCATTTTAATTGCGCACAGTATTTTCAGCATTCTTCTGTAAAACCAAATTAAACTCACTTTAATGGGTTTTATTAATGTTTCCGAATCCTAATTACGGTATTATCCTCCTGTCCGACATGCGAAATTAGATGTAAGATAAATTAAACCAACTGGAATGGAATTTCACAACAATGAAGTCTAAAAAGACAAAGATAAATGACAGTAAATTAAAAAAAAAAAAAAAGTGATCATATCATCTTCCTAGGTGACACCTCACTTCAAGATGCGGAATCTGTACTTTGGTCCAAGTGTAGGCAAAGGCGTGAATATTAGAATATAAAAGGCAAGAGTAGTTTTCATCTTCTGTGTTTTTCTCATCAAGCACTTTGTCTTCTTGATAGAAGATAGTTTGTTACATAGTATTTCAAAATTAACGCAATGCCTGGGATGAATTGAAGAGACCATTGTTTACGCAGCATGATTCCTCTCTCAGCTTGACTAATTTGCCCCAGATGAAAGGCAACACCAAATCATCTGGGTCATGCCAAGCCGAAGAAGCTGCCGGATCAGCAAAGCAATACTCTAGCTGTCCGCGTGTCTGAGCTTTGATCGTAGACCAGTTGCTGACCAAGGCTTAGGACATTGTCTGCCCTGCCATGATATTTAGTCTTTAGGCTGCATTTCCTCGCACCAGGATAAGATTGTACCATCACACATGCACTCCTCCGCTGGATGCCGTTGACGCAATGTGGGGTGTCGGGTTTGGTGAGCGCTGTCCAACATTCGGCGCTAACAGAAAGCAGGTAGTATTGTCAGAGTACTCATTTGCATAGCTCTATAACATTTGTGCCCGCTCCGTGGCGATGGTGTTACGGACGCAGTTCGTGATCCCGCATACCAGCGTTCGAAACACAGCTGCGCGCGATTTGGCAACAGACTGCATTGCGTTGGTTTTTACGAAATGGTATCGGTGCCGGTCGTTCAGAAAGCAATGATCTTTGGTTCGCTTTCTTCTAACCCAAGCGCAGTCCATACTACTACTTCTAGAGCACTGGACTGTTTTGTGCGTGTGGATTAGCTTTCCTTATTACCCGTGTCCCTCGCCTTCAGGCGAACCCACTCCGACTTCTGAGGAACTTGTAATTTACGTCCCAATATCTAGGGCGAGAATTCAACATTCTAGACCAACTGACCTGTGTAGGGATTGAACCCGCTACCTCAGCATCAGTACATCGGAAGTTAAAGGGCAAGCGCTCTTATCCATTCGGACACGCTGACCTCCATCGAAGCTCATGGAGAAAACTAAACAAATATAGCGTGTATTTCTAATGACTGTGCAGTGTTTGAAAATATTGCAGATCCACGTTTTGTATTTACCTATTTATGTTGCATAAACAACTTTCTTCGTAATCCCGTTTATTCACGCAGGGTCTCGCAGTGCGCGAGAACTGGTAGTGGTTCTCGCCGCATTGGTGACTTACGGGATAATTGAGCCGGCCGCTCAGAAAGCGATGGCAAACTACTGAGCGTAATCTTGCCAAGAAATCAACAACAGCGGTAAAATGCTGGTGTTGCCAGCGATGTCATGTAAAGGATATGCGAAGAATAAAAATTATGTTGCATGAACCTTACAGAGGGCAAATATAAAACTTGGACCAGCAATATCTTCAAACACTGCACAGTCATTAAAAAATACACCCTGTACCACTGAACTGAAACTCAGAAGCCGAAAAAACGATTGCTACCTAGTGTTTGTAGCTTGTGAATTTAAATTGTTTAGTTGTCTACATCCAACGAAATTCATCATTTAGTTCAAGTTAACTGCATGTCCTTTACAGGAGGTTGCAAACAACTCTAAGAGGTTTAGCTGTTTTTGATTTGCTAGGCAAGTTTACATTGAGTGGTCTGCAGCTGATTTTGAAGGCGGTGTGCGGGATTGCGAATCGCGTTCGCTATCCGTTCGCCACAGACGCTGGCTTCATCAAATATCATCATAATTCGTATAAGAATAATCATAAGCCAAACACAATGAAGAAGCAACTACATACACAGTGGCTTGACGAATGTACAAAGTGGCATTACGAACATACAAAGAGGCATTACGAACATACAAAGTGGCATTACGAACAAAAAGTGTACATCCAACGAACTTCATCATAAGTAAAATACTGTTTCACGCTCCTGGAAGTCTATTTGATATATGATGTTAGCCCCGTAGTGTTATAGACAAATCGGCTCTCGACGAGTCTTGCTGTCAATATCATACATACCATTCGCCTTTACCCCCTAGTTCATTTAATGGTTTACTCTTCGCTAGCTATTGAACGAGGGGACTGAGCATGTATGGGAATGTCCCGAGTGCAGTGATGTCGGTCCTTAACTCAACTCAACTCAACTCATTTAATGGTACACATTTAGGCCCGGATCGACTTGAGAACCCAGACCAACTTGTAAAATCCGTGTAGGTGGAGATTCGAATATATGACTACCAGGCCGATAGGTAGAGGACTAGCCACTGCGCCACCCCGGCTGCCTGAACCTCATCATATTTGATACTAATGTAAAAGTAATCGTCAAAATCCACAACCACAAACAATAAGTAACTACTCACAAAGTACCACTAACGATCTCGTCTCCAGCCTACGAACTTCAGTATAAAAAACATCATGACTAGATAAATGCAATCACAAATGAAATGCAGGGGACACAGCAGCAGAATTGGGAGCCGCTGAAACGCAGTGGTTAGCACGCTTGCTTGCCGGCCCAGTAGTCGTGGATTCGATTCCTCACCGAGGTAAAATCTTTAATTCTACCCCCCTACCCCCCCCGCCCTCTCCACCCCCCCCCCCCCACAATCAGGTCGCCTCACCCTAAAATAATACCAGGAAGTGAACTGAGGAAGTAAAGAAGGATGATGTGTTATTACCGCGTTTACCTATCGATTCAAGTGCCGATTGTTGTATCAAAATATCCCCGGGAAGGTTAATCCGGTCAACAATTGCCCGCAGAAGTCGGATGTGTCGGCCTAACGGCGCAAGAACGCAGCTCTGTTGTAAACAGGCATAACGCAATCACATCCGAAAAAGAAAAAAAAAACTCCGGATGAACGCAGAAGAAGAAGAAGTATCAAAATATGGTACCAACACCGTATATGTAGCCCGCTTCACATGGTGTAAAAGAGTATTCTACTGTATATTTTATCAGCTGAAACATAGGAGTAGAGATACTAGCCTTAGGTATGAAAATAACAGGCAATAGAAGTAAAGGACAACAGTTAAAGCAGTTGAATGTATTTCATACTGAATTTAAAAATCGACATCACTGCACTCGGAACATCCCCACACATTGTAACATAAGCAGATTACACTTCATTAAAATATCTGATGGCACACGGGCATAGAATACCAACATCTTCCCTAGACCAAGTACAAGCAAGAGAAGAAGAAGAAAAAAGCTGAAAATAATGCTGATGATGATTATGATGATGATGATGATGATGATGATGCTAATAGGGAAGAAGTGGGGGAAGAAGTAGGTGGAGGAGGAGTAAGTGGATGAGGAGGATAAGGAGAGAGTGAAGTAGAAGAAGTAACGAAAGAACCACTACACAATAATTAATTACTTACACACAGTGTCATTCCGAAATAACTGTATAGCTTCTATCCCACGGACTTCATCATAAAGTCATAACTGGCGAAATAACCACGGGAAACAAAACAACAAAAACCGGGATCAATTCCTGGCCGGCAGAAACACCAAACCCATTCAATAGCAGCCAAGTTCCAGAAGAACGCGGAGCCTGACACGCATCGTCACGGTGGCCTCATAGGCAGCTTGGCAACATAGAAACGGTGCGCATGTTGGCATGCAGAGTAATCAATGAACACTTGGAAGCACCAACATTCAACAGTTCCAGGGACGGCGGCGATCTGGGCTACGGCAGTCAATAAAAGATGCCGCCTAGTGGGAGCTGGCGAAATCGCGAATCTCTGAGAGCAGTAATTCAATGAATATCATCAATGTGCGTGTTGTGGGGAATGTATTCGGGAGAAATAGCTTTTCAATATTTTGGGATAAGGGTATTAACTTTACGGAGCTGCGGCAGCGCAGGGGATAACATGCTAGCCTGCAGGAGCGGCGATCATGTGTTGCAATTTCCTTCGAAGCAAGGATTTTCGTAAAATTGCCACGGACTCCCAGGTCGACCCCGTCTAAAATAGTAAAATAAAAATAGTAAATGCCCCTTTTACACGCCTTGAAATGTGCTGGGTATAAGGTTTAAAACACAAACATGCCCGGAAGCAGACACCTGCAATGAGTATGTCACGTGATAGTTCCATCACATGTTGTAGACCTCAATGCACGAATGAATAGGTGGCCAGTCTTTCCCTCACTTAGTGAGACGACATGCGCAGGCGTGGAACCCTATTCCGACAGCGCACATGGCTTTTTCAGTGCAGTTCCCTAATAACTACGCTAACGCGCCTGCTGGGTATATGGTGATAGCGTCATGTTTGTATAGAACGGTCGGCACTCGGTGTGGGAGATGGTCAGTGTCTTGCCGGCCACCTTTACTTCCCAGAACATTTCATGATGTCCAGTGTAGCGTGGAAGGAAGGAAGGAAGGAAGGAAGGAAGGAAGGAAGGAAGGGGGAAGGAAGGAAGGGAAGGGAAGGAAGGAAGGAAGGAAGGGACGGAGGAAGGAAGGAAGGAATGAACGAAGGAAGGGACGGAAAAGGAAGGAAGGAAGGGACGGATGAAGGAAGGAAGGGACGGAGGAAGGAAGGAACTTTACTTTGAAAGGGTTACAAATTCGACCACATGACCACCCTGCCGAATGCCATAACTACACCGGTCTACAAGCATTCAAGCCTGTCACTATATGGAAACATTACACAACCACGGATCCAGCTTTGGGTTAATCGCTATTGATTGCCGAGAACAGAGGCAAACCATAGATTCGAATCAATAATCACTTATTTATTTATCCTTGGCTTTGATGGTATGGCTGGTGGAGTGTCGGTGTGAGGTGGGAAAGTCATTAGGATGTGGTGGGTTCCAATCAGCAATAATCTGCCGGTAATGTTCAATTTTCATGGGCTCTAGTGTATTTTCAGACCTCCGTTTCTTATCCACAGCCTTTTTTCTTCTGTGATCCCATCTTTTAATGATGAAAGGGCGTGTGTCCTTCATCATGTGCCGTGCTGATAAGCGTGGGTGGTCATTATTCGCCATCTCACTCGAACACCAGATTCGTGGATCAGCTTTGTGTTCTTGTCTCGACCAGCCCACATGGTCAAGCCATCCAGGTATTTACTTCTCGGTCTTTCCCTTGTTCTCTTCCTCCAGATGTCACCAAGTTCTCCAATGTATTTCTTCTCATAACATGGTCAAAAAATGGTGACTGTCTACGTGTGTCCCACTGACACCAATAGCCAGGCGCTGACCACGGGTCTAGCGGGATCGTTTCCTATAACGGTCAGTTTGGACTTCGGCTCTGACCTCCCGTTCAGAAACCAAAGGCAATCTACTGAAAGTACAGGGACTGCTACCAAAGTCCAGGGACTGATAGCCCAAACGAAAAGCTTGTTGAAATCGGATAGCTAGATTAACTAATTCTGTACCGGAGGATGCTATATCGCGCAAATGTGACCTCATATTTGAACAGAAGTACGATTTATCGCCTTACTAGGGTTATCGCGTTATTTGTTTTTGTTTCACGGTATTCTCCGCAATTTCAATACCCAGTGAACGTAAATTTAAATAATAGTAATGTTCATTAGATTGCGTGCTGTGAGGTGAAGATAATTTAGGACAAGGATATAACTAAGGGTATCCCGGCTGGGATGGGTTATCATCCTCTTTAGCTCTCACCAGGAAGCCTGGAAATGGCTCGTTTACCCACACGTGAGGACAACTACAGATACTGCAAGTTTCCTACACGAATTTGATAAAGATAGGTTCCCTTTGAAGGCGTGGAGACCACGGAAGTTTATCACTGACTGTCGCGAAATAAACTTGGAGTTGCGATCGATGACAACCAGACCCGACATTAGTCCGCAAAAACAAGTAATCCTTTGATGTGGTACAGACTGAGAAAAACACGTCGTTTCTAACTGAGAAACAAGATACGTCGCGTCAGAATGTCTACCCCTGGTCGGCGAATCTGTATGATGTGGATTGTTCGGGGAACAAATACGTCGCGTTACCATGTCTACACCGGTCGGCATTTTGTGAACAAAATTGTTGCTCGAGACGAACAACGGCGTCATTTGTCTGCAAGGCGGGAGACGGCATTTGAAGTGCTAGACGGAAAGTCTGGACAAGACGTGGGATGGATTCTGTGATGTGGGGACTTCTCGGGTTCACAGACAGCCAGGATCTTTGTGTACGGGACAAAGAATTTCCCCAAATGAAAGCAAATTTGACCGCAGATTGACTCCAGTTAGTCTAGAATAGGAGGAGAAAACCAGACTCTGGACTGATTGGCGTCTAGACTTTTTGGTGACGTCACTCAAGCACTGATATAAAACCCAGTTGCGGTAAACAAGTGGAGAGAGTCGGCCAAAAAATTCTGAAGTGTTAAGATCGGTGCAGTTTTCCGAGGTGTGTTCCATGAAAGAAACTAGGGGTGTCAAATTGTTGATAGTTATCGGCGGACATAGATCCAGTCTGTGATCGCCTAGTTTCGATTAGCAACTGGAATAGGCATATGGTAGGCTATTAATCATATCTAACTTAGAGTATGATTAAGAATAGAGTACAGTACTGTGCGGTGATATAATGTATTATAGGTGTGGTGATATAATGTATTATAGGTGCGGTGATATAATGTATTATAGGTGTTGTGATATAATGTATCGTTCTATAAGTGCGGTGCTAGAAAGTATCATCTGAGCGTCGGAACTAGTATTCTATTGTGTGGCTTCAACTAGCTTGTGTGATATATCATTTTACTCAGGGAGTTGAGGACAATGTAGTGGAATAATAATTAGAGAGATTAAGGATGGTTGAGAGGGAGTAGAGGAATGTGAAATGGTAGGATCTTCCAGTAGGGCATCTGCTGGGTTTCTACCCGTTCCTTTATTCTTTCCTGGTGTTGCCATGTCTCAGATCATATGATGAGTTATTTGGCCGTATGACAGAGATCGGATCTCTGTTATAGATCTGAGTGCTGCTATTGGCCTACACTCACCTAATTCCGGCAATGATTGAGTTGCCCTCACTATAGTATTCTCTATTCTACAGGTTCCATTTACAGGTCCACGTATGTGTGCTATGATTTTCAACAGTGAAGCTAACACATTTTAGAAGATGATGGCACAGAATTTGAAGACAGAAGTTGCTGAGAGGCCGCTACATTGGGCTTATACCCAAGTTGGTTTGCGGGAACCTGGCTTCTGCTGAGCAGGACATGCTGATGAGATTTATGTTTTAGCAAGTGATAAGTGTATCACTGAACAGTCAGAACATTGTAGATATACACTACTGATACCAGGAACAGTCATACACCTTTATACTGATACCTAGAACAGTCAGAGAGTGGTGTTATTATGGGGAATCTTTAAAACCAGTGACACTAGATACATTAAGATTTCCCCAGTAACAGTGACAATAGTCTTAGAATTCTCTGATAACAATCATTTAAATAACAGAGGAAATTCATAGTGTTAAACAGATTGAAGACTCTCATTAGACAGTGTTTGTCATGGGTGTCCAAGCATCCTAGTGGCTCAAGAGACAACGGAGGAAGTCTTCACGTGACCGGAGGAGCATCACCTTGGTTAGGTTGCTTGTCTGGACTAAATGGTGCGAGTGTGTTCTCAGCACAGTGATAAGAATGACTATACTCCTGAACACTGATCTGAGTCTATATACACTTTAGAGTACACGTCACACATTCTACACCTTATACACACACACACTTCTCCTACATATACTCTTTGCTTTAATAAATTTCTTGTTTTTATTTGTTGAAGCTAGAGTTGTCAAGTATGTTATGTTGGGGAAGAATGAGAGGGGGCATGATCCAGAAGTGAGTAAGAGTGAGAAGAAGGTGTCTTCAGATTGAGGGAGTTTTGTGGACGGAGTCTGCTGGATATCTCCAGGATAGAGATATTGAATTAAAACAAATGTGGGTGTTGATTCCCCTCACTCCAGGGACGACACTAAAGTGGTAAAGAAGAACAAATAACTACTACGACATTCATTCTTTACACACACGACACTGACCAAAGACAAGAATTTTTGTTTTTGTTTCGCATATCCTTTACAGGACATTGCAGTCAACACCAACATGTTTCAGCTGCTGCTAATGTCTTGGCAAATTTTATGTTCAGTAGTTTGCCATTACTTTCTGAACGACCGGCTCACATACCTTTGTAAGTAACCAGCGCGGCGCGATCCGCTGCCGAATCTCGCGCAGCAATGTTTCGTACGAGAGTATACGGGATTACAAACAACGTCCTTAACTCCTACGCCAGGGAGACCTGGCTTACCTGGATAATCCCAGAATACCGGACACCTACACCACCGAAATGAAAAACCTAGTGTCTTTCCCTAGAGCCTGGCGTAGAATGAGCTAGCTTTCAACAGCCAAGTCTTGCCGGGGATTTTCGCCGGTACCTCGGGTCAATCCAACCGATGGTCTTTCTTTATTGAAACACTAAACTTGTTCCACAAATGTTGATACTTCTATAATTAGTGTTGACTGAATAACCTCATGTATGGTGATCCATCTGTATCTTTGTGATACAAATCTCGGAAAATCTGGTCACAGTGCCATGTTTGATTCAAATTTACCTTTTGTTTGGCACCGAATCAGTTAAACAATGCAGCATAACTTGGGTTTTGACGGCGTCTAATTGTGGCAGTCATTAGCTATACGTTCATTACTCTTATTAATACTGTGGATGTTTATTGAGTCGATCCACAAATGTTGACATATTTGTGTAAATATTTGGACTTGGTGATCAGCCGTCAGTACTGACAGTTTTATCTGCGCGCTATTGTGCGCGAGAGCTTACTTCAATACATAATTAGTCATTTGCGGGCGGGTGACCATACATACCGGCGGACAGACAGAAAGAGACTGACAAACAAACAAGCAGGCGAGCAGGTAGAATGACAGACATATATACAGGCAGGCAGTAAGGCAGATAGACAGACAGACAGAAGGATGGATCATGGATTAATGGATGGATGGATTTTTTTTTGGGATGGATGAATGGATAAATGGATGCATGGATGATGGAATGGGTGGATGAATGAATGGATGGATGGATGGATGAACGAATGGAGGGATGCATGGATAGGTGGAAATAACATTGTGCCGCTTAATTCTATTTGTGATTCACGATGGGGTTTACAAAGTTACACAACCTCTGGTTTCAGCGCATGGAGTCTTAAAATAGGTGCATATCATCTGCTGACAGTTGGAGAAGATAAGAAGACGAGGTAAAGATCCAGCTGTCTGCCCACACAGCCGGCACGATGATGATTTGTTAGACTTCCACTCTCCATGAGACGAAGATTTGTCTCTTAACAAATTTACCTGGGCTCGCAGGTCTATCCAGCCCAATATAAGTACCTGGGCATGACCTGGGAAGTAAAGGCAGCCAGTGTGATATTGACCACATCATCCATCGAGCATCGATTGGTCTATAATAATATTGGTGTTTGTCCATCAAGAATGATGATGACCATTCATTTCATCCAGTGGGGTTGAACGTTTGGAGCCGTGAGTTCTAAGATGGCTGGTAAGTCCTATCTTGGCTCGAAATAGTCTTTGACAATGTGGGCAAAGAATGCTTGACGTCCCAGGTTGAGAATCTCGTGTAGTGTGTATTTTAGGCGCAGTCTTTTTTTTTTTTCTTTTCACAGCTCTTGCAGTCCTGTTTGCTTCACAAGTGACTACACCCTTGCGTAATAATGTACGCCACGAATTTCGGTCTTTGGCAGCAGTCTCCCAATTGTCGTGGTGAATTCCAAAAGCTTTTAATGAGATCTTCAGAGTGTCTTTAAAGTGTTTCATCTGGCCGCCTCGGGAGTGTTTACCATAGCGCAGCTCGCCGTAAACAATTCGTTTAGGGAGCCTGTGATAATAATATTAAGCTAACGCCATGTACCCAATACACCTCAAGGGGTAGAAACAAATATCCTTTACTTTTAACTTACCTGGCAAAATAAATAAAAACCTAGTATATATGAAAGTGATAACATATCTCACATCGTTACGACATCGCTAGCACGGTAGAGCATCATAATTTGCAATCAGTGCGACTGCACGAATTGGAAGTAAAGTCTGCTCAAACACGTCAATGCCGCCTTCTTGGGAAAGTAGGGAGATACCATAATTAACTCCTCGTGGAAACAGCGAGCAGAAATACTTTGCCATGGCTACTGCTTCAGAGGACTGAGCACCAATGGGAATGCCCATAGTGCAGTGACGTCGTTGGCCGTAACATAACGTAACATTCCTTGTGTTTGACATTTCTGTCAGGTCAAATCCGACTACACCTATTTGAATACATGTCCTCAATTCCGTGCTGATATTAATAATTGATTGATACAGAAGGCTGGCTTGTTAGGGCAAGGTGACTCAGGTTAGTGAAGTATTGAGCTGCACTTTCCATCTTGGATATTTTTACCTAATTATGTTAGCACGCTGTATAGGCTTGAGAAGAGATAGATTAAGTGAGCCAGCGGCAAGCGACAGAGGCCATAGAGAGAGAGAGAGAGAGAGAGAGAGAGAGAGAGAGAGAGAGAGAGAGAGAGAGAGAGAGAGAGGAGGTGGAGGGGATGGAGACAGAGGAGAGAGAAGGAATGAAGAGAGGAGAGACATACAAGAGATCTAGAGAGAAGATAGGAGATAGGACAAAGTGACAATGACAGAGAGAGAGAAAGAGAGAGAGAGAGAGAGAGAGAGAGAGAGAGGGGGGGGGAGAAAGAGACAGAAAGCTAGAGGGAGAAGAGAGTGACAGATGCATTGATTAAGTGAGTGAGAGAGAGAGAGAGAGAGAGAGAGAGAGAGAGAGAGAGAGAGCAAACGAGATGGATAAACCGATAGACAGACATTCATAAAGGTAGAGAAAGTGGGAGATAGACACTGGGGGGAAAGAGACTGACAAAAAGGTAAAGAGAGAAGATACAAGAGCGGGATGTGGAGACAAACAGAAAGTTTTAAAGAGAGAGAGAGAGAGAGAGAGAGAGAGAGAGAGAGAGAGAAAGAAAGAGAGAGAGAGAGAGAGAGAAAGAGAGAGAGAGAGCGAGCAAGAGAGAAAGAGAGAGCGATAGAGGAGAAACACGTTAAGACATTTAAACATTCAAAATACCATATGCAGATAAACAGAAATTACAAATTATCATCACAAAGATATTGTCCAATGAAACACATAAGCCAGCACACATATGTAGGTAACACACGACCTAGTTAAAGCCTCAGCATGTGCTAGCTTGACGACGTTTTTAAACATTCAAATCCACAAACTACTATAATGAAAACAATAAGAATAATTGAGACATAAATATAGTTTTCGTAAGAAATAAACTCTGCTATTTCCGTTAAATTGAGATCTCCCTATATCAAACTACTTTGACCATGATAAATGCCACGGTGGCTAGATGGAAGGCTAGGTTCCTGAAACAAGAGGCACGGATCGACAGCACGAAGATGTACACAGGGAATTGCAGACACCTTGAGCATAAGGGGGTGTAACAAAATGACCCAATGTCCAGATCTGAATTTAGACAGAAAATTACCGCCTAGTGCTGGCGCGTACAACTGATGTTTTGAATCAACTTGCAGCAAATTGCTGGAGCTCAAACGAATTCGTCGCCTTTCATAAACTCCCGGGACCGCAAATTAGCTTTAAAATTAGGAAAGACTAACTAAATTACGAGGAAATATTGGAACTTCTGATACTTGAATATGAAGGACAGAAGAAGGAGAATAAAGACATCCAACAGAACTTTATCTATAATAACCATGGCCAGGACAAAAGATGGAATGCACTTGCCCACAAGGAGGTTTGCAAAATCAAGCCTCGGAGGGTAGAATTTATCCACTGAGGAGGAAAGATTGAAAACTGTAGAGTCTGGCTGTTTTTGACGACAGCGAGACCGAACAAAAACATCTCCTAATTAACTGTGAATGGGCTCAGGGACAAGACTTAAAGTTGTTTAGGCTGGAACTTCCATAAACAACAACAATTTGATTCCTGGTGATGGATAAGTTGATATCTTAACTCGTAAATACGTAGCAGTCAAGAGAAAATAGAAAGAGACAAGTGAAGCTGTGACAATAACAAACAAGCTTTGCTCTCTGGAACTCATGATGAATAAAGAGGGAAGCATACAGAAGCATAAACTATTTGAAAGGAAATAAACTCAATCGAAAGATTGATGTCACAGGGTGCATGAGGCGAGACAAACGGCAAGAGGTAAAGACATTTTGTGGGAGTGCCATTCTGCAAATGAGCTACCAGAGAACTAGCAAAATACGATATATAATATTACATAAACCTTACGAATTCTGATCTCCCGTCATAAACGGTGGGAAATATCGACTTGACACTCTAATCCCCCGCAATTTAAGAGTTACAAGTACCTACATCATCAAGTGTAAGTTCACGGGATACAAAGTAAGGTGTCATATTTCAAATTCAGGACCACAATTAAGAGCAAGTAATGGCGATCGGAATCAAAATACAGCTAAGTGAGTTAAACAGAAAAAGAAAGACACACTAAGTTTACCTTCAGTTCAATGGTAAGAGTATCGGCTAGAACTAACAATAAATAGAAGACTTGCGTCATGAAATAATAAGGTCAAAATAAACTTACACGACGCACGATTTAAGTTCGGTTGCAAATATAATAACATGAAAACACTTAGTTCAGAAATGTAACTGCGAAACTTTAAGGTCAAGAGCAGACATACAATGCACGATCTCTCATGTCATTGCTAGTGTTTAGAAATCATACTTTTATATTAGGGAAGTTGCACGTTTGAAGAAAGCAAATGAGCAGATGGGATACTCTTGTTAAATCTGGCCATTAAAACATAAATATGTGTGTGAGCTTTTGCAATATGTCACTTTCATTTAATGCCAGAAAGGGACCAGTAAATGTATAGAAATGTATACAACTTGTTTAGCTGTGTTGCAGCGATCCAAGGAACGTGAAAGAGCAGATTAAGAATAGCTTGGAGACAACCTATATCTGGCTTATGAAACGTGTGTTGCAAATACCTTGGATTGTTAGAGTAACTAACATCGAGTGCCCGGAAAAGGTTAATGAAAGCAGAACATTATACAGTATATAAGGAGACCAAAAAAAGTGTTATTTGATTATGTAATAAGACACAGGAATTTAAAACATCATGACGACTGGAAATATCATTCGTACATAAGGCCAGGACAAACCGAGATAAATGATGTTGTGTGCATTGCGACTCTGGAAAAGAGGAATATCATCAACAGAGTTGATTCGGAAAACCAGGAATCCAGATCTGTGGAGATGCTTTAAACGAAAACCTTAAAAGTGTGATAGAAATTACAATAAACACGCCATTGTCGTGTAACTTGTCAATATTGTTATTAAGGATGTCAAGAGTGTTAAACACATGACATCACGATGCAGACGAACACGGTGACGTCATAAGGACATTATAAAGATGGCAGCCCCACTTTTGACATGCACCAAAAAGGAGCAGAGTTCTGTCATCGGATTTTAAAAACAAATCATTTAAGGGGTGAAACCTAGAGAAATGCATCGGTGAATAAAGGTCCAGTATGGTGAGGCATCACTGCCACTCCAGCAAGAATATGAGTGGAGTATAAAGTTTAAAAACGGCGTGACTTCTGTGACAGACTGTTCACGACCGGGTCAGACACACCTAGTAGTGATCCCAGGGTCGATATTACTACAGGAATCCAAGCACTTTATCGGCACTGGAGGACTTGTATTGAATGAAGTGGTGATTACATCGAAAAACGATACATTTGTTCTTTACGTTTTCAGAATATATTCACCCCAAAAATATTTAAGGTTTTAATTTGAACCCCCCCCCCCCCTTCCCCCACCCTTTCGTACCTATGCTAGACGGCAAGGCACATTATGAAAATGGCAATGACGTTGTGTATAACAAATATATTCATTCATTCAGTAGCATGTCCTTTGCAGAACCTAGCTCCCATAACAACCTTCCGGAAAACCTTTGATCATAAGCAAGATATCCCGCGTCCGATACACCCATCTGGAGATATCCGCCGCATCCTGCACCCATCTTCTCTTTGGTCTTCCTCTTTCTTTCTTCCCAGGCATATTCACCTCCATTATTGTTCTCTCCAAACTTTCGTGACGTTTCAAATGACCAAAATATTTCAATTTTCTTTGTTTTATCGTCTTTTATAGCCAACCTTCTTCAATATTCAGCTCTTGAAGTATGGATGCGTTTGTTATTTTCTTTACCCAAGATATTCTTAGAACTCGTCTATAACATTTATATTCAAAGGTATTTATGAGCTGTTCAGCTTGTTTAGTATGTGTTTAGATCTCACAGGCGTATGTTGCAATGGGAAATATGCATGCTCTTAAAAATCTAATTTTTATAGTTCTGTCTGTCCCACTCCATAATTTATTCAGTTATTTTAGTCTTTGAAGAGCAATTGATAGTCGTGTGTACAAATGTATGTGTACATAAAATCCCCGTTGCATAAATAAATGCAAGCTAGTTATATATTCCATCAATTTAATTACAAACTGCATCGGTGTACAAGATGTATGAAGTGGATATATTCAGGTCGAAACGTCATTCATCTTAAACGACATGCAGCATGCTAGGGGATGAGTTTAAGAGCAGATAGAGGACACGATCTGAAGTTCACGAGCACTTATAGTTTGTCGATTGGTTAGTTTATGAGAGCCTACAAATTACTCGAAATTAAGAGTATGAGCAACATTGCAAGATCACGACCTTAAATTTTAAGAGTACCTACTTTTAGGAAGTAAATATGCCAGAGTCTATAGGATATACAATCTCAAGTTTCATAGAACCTACACGACATACAATCCCAACTTTGACAGGACTTATAGGACATACACAATCAACTTTGTTAGAACCTACAGGGTCTTAGTTTGAATAATATTAAGACAGAAGTCATGGTGATATTAAAGAAACAGATTCTGCTTAAATATGCAATTAAAATAAATGACGTTTCTTTGGAGCAAGTGCAGAAATTCAGATATCTAGGCACATTGATGACATTGGTTGGAAGATGTATCACTGAGATAAAGAACAGAATAGGACAAGCAAAAACTGCATTCTATCAACTGAATAACATTTTGTGCAATAAGTCATTATCCTTGAAAGTTAGAAAAAGAGTTCTTGCATGTTACATAGAACATACAAGAGACAACATTGCAGTTATAGACATATTTCAGGCAAACGAAAGAAGAAAACATAGAACCCGTTTTAATATATGGCTGTGAATCCTGGACAATTAGTAAACAGGCGAAAAAATCCACGAAAGCCTTGGAGATGTGGCTTTATAGAAGAACGCTGAAAATTAATTGAAGAGCAATCTGGACTTTTTAAGGGAAGCTGAGTCGCAAAGACAACTTATCACAAACATCAGAGAGATGCAGTCATTGTTTTTGGCCACGTTATGAGAAGATAAAAACTGGAACATATTGTGACAATCGGAAAGATCTGCGGAAAGAGAGATAGAGGAAGGCTGCGTGAGAAGATTCCTGACAGTCTTGTGTCATGGCACGGGGGGGGGGGGGGGGGAGTCAACACACGAGTTAATCCACATCGGAGATCGTAATTTGTGGAGAGGCATGACCACTTAAGCCCCGGTCGGCAAGGCACTGGATGATGATAGGACACACAATCTCAACTTTGCTAACATCTATGGTACATACAATCTACAATACACAAACCCTACTTTCCTAGCACACATACAAGGGGCTTCTCATAAGTCTTTAGCCTGACCATGAAGGAGTAGGCGAAGAAAATTGAAATTTGGCACATGTATAGCTCATTCTCCCCCGATGGTGTTTCCACCTTGTCGTGGTGGGGGAGCTTGAGTTTCTCAATGACCCTGAGAGCTATGCCGGCGGTAGCGTAGCTACCAGCAGGGCCTCCCAAGCCGGACAGGTCAAAGGGTAGAGAACAGACAAAGAGAAACACCCTGGTCCTCCAGGTTGGGGGTTGAAGCGTGGGGTTAACATCCCCACCTTTGTAAAAATCTTTCTTTGTTACGAAACAAATACATGAGCCTCGATATCGGACTGACTTATCTGGACAACGACCTTGGAACGTTAAAGGACTTTTGAGATTTGGAACATGGAATGTACGGACACTATATCGAGCTGGAGCGGCCGAAGAACTAACCCGGGAGCTGGGTGAATATAAAATGGATATAACAGCAATTCAAGAAATAAGGTGGCCAGGAGAGGGTACTTTAGAGCAAAATGGAATGATTATAATATACGGAGGAAACACCCAAAATAAACATGAATTAGGAACAGGATTTGTCATCAAAAAAGAGTTATGGGGGAACGTTTTAAACTTTAAAGCTTTTAATGACAGGATTAGTAAATTACGAATAAAAGGTAAATGGAAAAATATAACGATGATTAATGTACATGCACCTACTGAAGAGAAAGAAGATGATATTAAAGAAGACTTTTATAATGATCTGGAAGATGTCATAGAAGAAACCCCCAAACAGGACATTCTGATTGTGCTGGGAGACTTCAATGCAAAAATAGGTAGAGAGCAAACTAATAAAAAAGTGGCCGGTATGGAAAGCCTACATACAACTTCAAATGATAATGGATGGAGAGTCATCAACCTGGCAGAAGCCAAAGGACTGCAGATTAGCAGTACCAGACTACAAAGAAAGGATATACACAAACAAACTTGGAAATCATGTGACAAGAGAACCTATAATCAAATAGATCACATTTTAATTAACAACAGAAATGCATCAAACATACAGCAAATCAGAAGTTATAGAGGAGCTGAGTGCCACAGTGACCACTTCCTCGTTGGAGCAAAATTTAAAATAAAACTTAAGAGAGCTTTCTATACTAAATTACAAAGATTACACCCAACATATAACAGAGAAAAACTGCAAGACATTACAGTCAAAGGGAAATTTACAGATGAAATAAAATGTAAACTTGAAACTCTGCAAAACCCTTTGGAGGAAAGCGTTGACCAAACTTGGTTGAACATCAAGAATACAATTCAGTCTACCGCAGAAGAATGTCTCGGTGTGTTAACCACGCATAGAAAGAACAGATGGTTCAATCAAAAATGTGAAGAAGCAGTCATTAGGAAGAAGAATGCCAGACATGTATGGTTAAATGACATCAATAACATCCAAAAGGAAGAGCATTATAGAAATGAATGTAAAGAGGCTACAAAAATAGTCAGACAGCAGAAGCGAGAATATATGAGTAATATAATCAAAGATATGGAAACTAATCACCAGAAAAAGGAATCCAGAAAATGTTTTAAAGAACTGAAGTCAATGAAACGAGGGCACCAACAAAACACATATGGTTTAAAAGACAAAAATGGGAATATGATAAATACCAATGAGGAAATGTGCAACACATGGAAAGAATATTTTATTGAATTACTAAATTGTGAAGCTCCAAGTCACATTTTCCCACAGGAAGAGGTTCTAACATGCGAACCACAAATTGAAGAACCTACATTTGAAGAAATCCTATATGTAATCACACGACTTAAAAACAATAAGGCAACTGGGACTGATGGAATTGCTGCTGAATTTATAAAGGCAGGTGGCCATGCATTACATCTAAAGCTATACGAACTAATAATAAAAATCTGGAGGACAGAAGAATTACCCCATGACTGGAAAGAGTCATTATTGATACCTATCTTTAAGAAAGGAGACAAGTTCCAATGTGGAAATTATAGAGGAATATCACTACTGTCCACAAGCTATAAGATACTATCCGCAGTATTACTAAATAGACTAAAACCATATTCAGAAGACATATTAGGTGACTACCAGGCGGGTTTTAGACAAAACAGATCAACAATAGATCAGATATTTATCTTACGACAAATAGCCGAGAAACATTGGGAATATAAAAGAGATCTCCATAACATTTTTGTGGATTTTAAAAAGGCTTATGATAGTGTCCATAGGAATAGTCTATGGAATGCTATGCAGGAATTTGGAATACCAAGGAAGTTAATCAACATGACCAGACTATGCATGGAAGATACTTATAATATAGTAACATATAAAGGCAGGAAATCAGACCCCTTCCAAATAACATCTGGCTTGAAACAGGGTGATGCACTATCGCCGCTACTCTTCAATCTGGCTCTAGAGAAAGTTGTAAGGAAGGTAAAGGAGGAATGTGATATTGGAGGAACATCCAAGCTGCTTGGTTATGCAGATGATATAGATATTATAGGGCAAAGTGAACAAAAGACATTGGAAATATTGACTCACTTAAAGGGAAAAGCCCAACAGATGGGGCTGGTTATCAACCAAGATAAGACAGAATATATGGTAATTTCAAGAGACGGAATGGCTAGAAACTCTGGCCACATACAAATAGATAATATGACCATTAAAAGAACGGAATCATACAAATACCTGGGTACAATCTTCAACTGCTCCAACATCATAAGGGAAGAAATACAAACTAGAATCAACTCTGGAAATAAGATATACTATGCACTACAACATCTACTAAAATCAAAGGCGCTATCTCATAACACCAAAATCACAATATACAAAACACTGATCAGACCAGTTGTGCTGTATGGCTCTGAAACCTGGAGTACAACGAAAGGAGACGAAGCCTTGTTACAAACCTTTGAGAACAAAATTTTAAGACGCATCTTTGGACCCATTAGGGATACACAAAGTGGAGAGTGGAAAAGAAGAAGTAACAAAGACATTTATGATCTGTTTAAGTCCCCGCTAATCACTGGTATCATGAAGGCTAATAGACTACAATGGCTGGGGCATATAGAAAGAATGGAAGATAATAGGGAAACAAAACTCGCTTACACTCAGGAAATAAATGACCGTAGACCCCGAGGTAGACCAAGAAGGCGGTGGAGAGATAATACATGTACAGACCTACAAGCACTTGGAATCAACGACTGGCAAGAGAAGGTCCACCAGAGAGACGAATGGAGACGGATTGTATTTGCAGCAAAGAACCTCAATGGCTCGGAACGCTGAAGAAGAAGAAGATAGCTCATTCAATTTGTAATGGACATATGCATTATGAATTTCCCTCCTCAACTGGTTTTCCCGATATGATACATGGCACAACACACCCTATTAACCAAATCTGCACATCCAACGGTTTGTCAGAACAATGGAGAAATCAGACGCCAGGACTGTGATAAAATTCTTGATGTTACAGGAAAAAACACCTACAGAAATACACAGGGAGATGGAGGCAGTGTTTGAGGAAGTCTGTCCTTTGTATGCTTCTGTTCTCAGATGATGAACAGTTGATGTAATAGATATGTCCCCATGAAAGTTAGAAAATGAGTTCTTTGACATCTCAAATTTCTCTATGTCTGTGACTTAGTGACACTAAATGCCAAGATTATAGCTAGAAACCACAGCTCACGGATATATGATAACGTTGACGTGTGGAAGAATCTAATGGAACGAAGCAACTTTATTTTCAAAGGGTTAAGAATTGGGCACGCAAGCCCTGTTTACCATTATGTCCTTCTTATCTCTCTCCGATCATACATTATTTCATTCATGCATCTCTAATTAGGATAATCTAATACAACAACAACAATAATATATGCACTATAGACACATGGATAATATGCTAACTTCACTACTACTTTTTTTTAATAGTTGCATATCCTTTACAGCACGTAGCAGTCAGCACCAGCATTTTACTGCCGTTGTTGATGTCTTGGCAAGTTTTTACGTTTAGCAGTTTGCTATTGCTTTCTGAACGACCGGCTCCCATACTAACACATTAAAATCAGCGCGACACGGTCTGCTGCCAAATCGGTCAACTCTGTGTTTCGAATGCGGGTAAGCGGCATTACGAATCGCATCCGAATCGCCATCGCCACGGATACTACTACTACTAATTTAAAGTAATACAACCGGCCTAGACAGTTGGTCATCCAAATAATCCATCATGTGCCATGCCGATAAGCATGGGAGGTCATGTTTCGCCATCTTACATGATCACCAGAGTCTTGGATAAGCTCTGTGTTCTTGTCCCGGCCATGCCATGTTGTCAGGCCATCCAGGTATTTACCTCTCTGCCTTCCCCTTGTTCTATTCCCCTCGATCTTGCCATTTGTCACCAAGTTCTCCAATGCATTTCTTCTTATACACCCAAATAAGGAACAATAATTGAAAATCATTACTACTAATGAAAATAATTCTACAACAGGCATACTCACTGAGACGGATAGTCGCACAAATAAGGAAGGAGTATATTATTTTAGTACGTTAAAAGAAGAGGGCGAAAGCATTCCTCCATCGACTAAAAACTATTTACATTCTTAAAACCATTGTCGATCTTGTAGACAGAAAAGTACTTACATACGCCGGTTACAAGTTAGCTGGGTGTAAAGTCACCTGAGCGGAATACCTGCAAGTAGTGAGCTCAATGGGATAGACTTGTCCAACCAAAAAACAACAACAACAAAAGGAAAAGGGGGAGGGGTGTGTGGAATGAGCTATTATCAAGGACAATTGCTAGTCTAAGGTTCTGGATGAAAAGCGACCCATTAAACCGCAATATCATTTGAGAAACCCTTGAGGCCACCGAGACAGTTCACAAATAGTCAGACATGCACTGTTTAACGCTCACAGAAGTAGAAGAAAGAAGTAGGGTTTAAAGTACGCACTAGACAACATAAGACGACTACCTGGTCGAGGGGTTAGCAGCTTTCTCCGTCAACTCTTCGCGGTTGACGTGAGCGCACGAGAATTAGAAGCAGTTCGAGTTGCGCCAGTGACTTATGAGAGTATGGGGCCGGTCGCTCAGAAAGTCGTGGCGTGATGATGAGCGTAATCTAGCCTAGAAATCAACATACAGCTGAAAGATGCTGGTGTTGACCGCAATATCCTGACACAGGATGGAAACGCGGGAAAAAAAACTAGACAACATAAACATTGAAAGTCGATAACTACTGCTTTTATGTTGCCTAGTGCGTATTCTAAGCCCTATATCTTTCTTCTGTTTCAATGAGCGCCATACAAGACGTATGTGTTTATTTAATCATTAAACAACGTTAACTACAATCATACATGACATAATCCACCTTTGTAAACAGTAACAGTAAATAGCATGTTTACACGTCAGTATGGTGTACTGGGATAGGTCAATCACCACTCCAAAAGTAATATAGTCAACATTCCGCTGGCCGCCTTTATTTTCCAAGACATTTTCTGGCACTAATTTTAGGCTAAGTCGATCTGGGAGCCAAGGTCAATGTTAAAAATCTCTCTCGATTCGGATTCAAACTCATGACTACCGGGCCTGCAGGCACACAATTAGCAAAAATTATCATTGTTCCTGTGCAATCCGAAACAATTGGATCACAAATCAATGGGTAAGGGACCGTAAGGGGCAGCCAAGTGTACGTTTCAGACATGCCTTTGGCTCAGGAAAGAGAGATAACTGAGAGCAGCTTCAATTGTTACAACAAACAACTTACAAGAGGGCAGGGGTGTGACCCGGATCTGTCAGCTAAAAAGCGTGGACTGGTGAAGATGTATGTATTACCACTCAGACAAAAGGGGATATCGAACCGAGTCTTCCATCACAAAGGGCGCACAAATGCAAGTAGTTAGCGAAAAAAAGACTGTTGTGCTGGTATTATATTGTTGAAACGGTAGTCACAAACCTTGACTCTAGTGGCTTGAACTGCAGAGACAAAGCATCTCTATATGAGCGACAATTGACAAGTTATAGCCTAGAGTGGCCAGATAAATCTTTGTTGACGTTGCCACCAGTCTGCATATTAATAGGGGGCTTCTTTGGGGGGGGGGGGCAATATTATAATATTGGGAGGAATACTTCTGACTATGTGAACATCGTGTCTTTCTTCCTCCAGGTCGGAAATTTTATCACTACAGAAATAAGGACAATATGTGTATATAAGCAATATCAGTCAAAACCAATAGTCAGGACTTAGTTATTACAGACAGTTAAGAAACGGGTAATGAAGAAAGTTTACAATTATCTAAATTGATTATTTGTGCGCCCAGTGTGGCAACGGGCAGCAAGTGACAAACGGGCTCCTGGGAAACAACATCTGGTAGAGAATTGTTGGAGTTGAGGGAAATTATATATCATTACATTTTTATCTGCATTTTATTACATTTTAATCAATAGCTCTGTCCTTTCTATTATGTCACGTGCACTCTTAAAATTAATGTCCGTGTGATTCTGAATAACATATACATATTTTTATTACAAGGATGAAAATCGGTGGGGGAGAGGGGCGTACCTATATGTGGTTCTACGTATATACTTCTGCCTTGTGTCCATGTCGTGTGGAGTTAGTGAGTCTGTCAACAGCTTTCGGTCTCTTGTGTTGCCAGTTATTTCTGGTACCAAGGGTCACCTGGATCTTTTCTCCGGGGCATGCCGGTGTGCTGGGGAATGAACAGGCGGGCAGATTGGCTGGCTCGGGAAAACTTGGTGGAGTATTGATGCATGACAAGACAGACGTGGTTGCGGCCTTGTGGGAGCACGTGTACACCTCGGAGGAGCAAATGGATCACCATGGTCTGGTAAGAATGAGGCAGCGAGGTGTGACGAGGGGATCTGGCCGATGCTCGACGCTCAGAGGAAAGGCGAGATGGACATATAATCAGATGGCTACTGGAACTATTAGTGTTGGAACTCTTCGCTGGCTGCTGAGGATGGGGACGGAGTGCTTATGAGAATGTCCCGAATGCTGTGATGTCGGTTCCTAAATCAATCAATCAATCAATCAATCAATCTGGTACCAAGGTTTTTTAAAGCCTTGATGTCAAACTGTCCAGGAGGAGGTCAGCATGGTAGAGTAGAGTGGATAAGAACGAGTGCGTTCTTAAACATCAGATGTGCTGATGCTGAGGTAGCGGGTTCAGCCCCTACATCAAGAATATGGTATGTAATTGTGGTGACGACGATGATGACGATGATTGGATGCACACGCTTAAGCACCTACTTGACGCACAATCTGAGGTTTTTATGCAGTTTTACAACACGAAGTCTTCAGTTTATATGCATTTATGCGACGCATAATCTTTAGTTTATCTGCATTTATACAATGCACAATTCTAAGTGTATGTGCAGTTATACGAAGCATAATCTTAAGTGTATGTGCAGTTATACAATGCACAGCGTTATACTGATCACATCATCTCACGAGTGCCAGCTGGTCTGTTAAAACCTGGAGCTAGCACCAATTTTCCAGATGGAAAACATACTGACCAATAAAAAAAGATGTCATTTGCAACGAGGAAGAGAGTGTTGATGTGCTAGATAGAACCTGTGCTTTTGTATGGATGTGATGCGTGGACAATGAGCAAACATGTGACAAACATCTGATGGCTGTGGAAATGTTGTTTCTGAGGAAAATGCAAAGAATACCATGGACAGACAGAAAAACCAATGATCAAGTCCTACAAGAAACGAATGAAAATCGTAAACTGACTAGAGAAATTCGACGTAGACAGTCAACATTTTTTGGTCAATTTATGAGAAGAAATGAATTGCAGAACTTGGTGACAACTTTCAAGACTGAGGGGAAAAGAGCAAGGGGAAGGTAGAGAAGTAAATATCTGAATGGCTTGGCCATGTGGCATGGTCAAGACAAAAACACTGGGCTGATCCACGACTCTGTTGATCGAGTGAGATGGTGAAACATGACCGCTCACGCTTAGTGACATGGCACATGATGATGATGATACGATACACAATGGTAACCGCGGTAGCGCAGTCGCTAGCACGCTTGCGCTCCGCCTAGTAGTCTAGTGTTCGAATCCCTTTTGCGGTAAGGATATTTTTCATCACCTGATGAATACCAGGTAATTTCCTAGAGGGTAAAGGGAGAGGCGTGACATTGACCCCATCACCCACGGAATGCCTTTTGGTCTATACATATTTGGGACGAGCACCATATACCAATACGTCACTGTACGTATAAAATGGTGCTTTATTTTTACTTTACTAATAAATAGCGCTAAAGAACAACAAAGAAGGAGTAAGCAGTGGATATCAAAGATACACATACTTTAAGGTAGGAATGATACATGGAATACGTAAGTACACGTCGCTTACATCAGAATTCTGTAAATATATATGAGTAGTAAAATATAATAAAATAAACAAGAGAATATATCTAAGCAAAGTTTACTAAGAAAACGCATTGCTATGCAGAAGATGGGAAGTACACTACACATGTCATTACATTATCTAACAGCACTGGAGAGTTTAAATGGCTGTCAAAGGCAGCAGTAAAATTTCCCAGTGTGTATGTGGAAGGCAAGGTAAAACTATAGCAATATCTTCACAAGAATTGATGTATTTACGCAAATCAGAATCAGAGAACGACATTAATGGTTGTATCCTGACAGCCACGTAAGGTGGGAACTGTTACGAGCCGCAGGTGACACCAGGCCGCCATCAAGCTACTGATGGCAATACTAACATTCCCCCGCACACTCGCATTGACCAGGGCAGAAAATCCATACAATTCTCGCAATCTTTGACATCCGGAGCGAGGCAAATAATTCCACACGAAACATTCCTTGCTCCACCTAACTAAGCATACTCCGTGAGTCCGTAATAAATACAATGTTTGTTGCATCGGTCACCTCCAACCATCGGAAGGCTGCTGTTACTGTTTCCATCTCCATTCTCATGTTGGGGATCGTAGTCTCATATGCATACATGACAGATTAAATATTGAATAGACGACCTAAACGATCCACTCTACGAAAACAATAAAAGACATTAAATATCCCAGTTGTATCCCAGTGATGAAAAATAATCCTAACCTAAGAAATGTATGCTGACCGCTCGGGAAAGCGATTTTCCTATTCCTCGGCCCTGGGGAATTCTCCCGGAAAACATAAATAATGACGTGGAACATCACACCATAATGATAGTTTAGACGCATTGAATGGGATATAACATGTGAAACAGTAGACTTAACTTTGTTACTATTCAGCGGGAAAATCAGAAAGCGTTACAGTGCTGTGAATAATTAAGATGACTTTATAAAGTGGATATTATTATCGCCATTTGTTTTGTTTTGTTTGTTTTGTTGTTGTTGTTGTTGTTGTTTTTTTTTTTTTTTTTTTTTGGGGGGGGGGGGCCTTACTCTCTTAGAACTCAAGCGTAGTCCATACAAGTGCTGCAACTTCTAGTGCAATGGTGTGGATTAGCTTTCCGTAATACCAGTGTCCCTCGCCATCAGGCGAACTAACTCTGACATCAGCGGTACTTGTAATTTACGTCCCCAAGTCAAGAATGAGAAGTCAACATTTTAGTCCAGCTGACCGGTGTAGCCTCCCTGGTCTAGGGGTTAGCGACTTTCTCCGTAACCCCGTATACTCTCGTGAATAACGTGACGACGGCGAGAATCGGTAGCGGTTCTAGCCGCGTCGGTAACTTAGGGGTATGTGAGCCGGTCGCTCAGAAAGCAATGGCAAACTACTGAGCGTAATCTTGCCAAGAAATCAACAATCAGCTGAAAGATGCTGATGTTGACAGCGATGTCCTGTAAAGGATATGCAAACATTTTTTTTGGGACCGGTGTAGGGGGGTAAAACCCGCTACCTCGGCATCAGGGCACCGAAAGTTTAAGAACGAGCGCTCTTGGCATTCGGCCAGTAACGTCATGAAACCATTAAACGCCATGGAAAAAAAAACAATCCCAGAATGAACAGTATATGGTGACTGCTCGGGAAAGCGCTCTTTATCCTTCGGCACCGGAGAGTTCTCCCCGAAAACACAAGTCACACAATGCAACGATATATTAAACCATAATGATAGTTTATAACACAAACGTGTTGAGTGCTAGCTATATACGGTATATTAAACCATAATGGTAATTTATAACACAAACGAGTTGACTGGTATATATGGTATATTAAAAAATAATGACAGTTTATAACACAAACGTGCTGAATGATGTATACAGTATATTAAACCATAATTGTAATTTATAACACAAACCTGTTGAATGGTATAAACGGTATACTAAACCATAATTATAGTTTATAACATAAACCTGTTGAATGGTAGCTAACATGTTTTGAAACAGAAAACTTACCGTTGATACTAATCAGTGAGGAAACCTGAAAGCGGGAACATAGAGTTCTGTGAATAAATACGAGTACTTAATAAAGTGGTTATTATTATTAATATCGCCTGTGATATTTGGCCAGTAACGTCATGAGAACATTGAACGCTAGTTATATACCAGAGAGAAAAACAGTTATAGCTTGAAAAATGTATGGTAACTGCTCTGGCAAGCGATCTTTATCCCTCGGCACCGGAAAGTCCTCCAGGAAGAGACAAGACTAACAATGCAATGGTATGTTAAGCCATAATGATATGTTTATAACATAGACGCTTTGAATGGTATATAACATGTTTTGAAAAAGAAAACTTACCGTTGATACTATAATATGAAAATCAGAAAACAGGAGCATAGAGCGTTGTGAATAAATAAGATGGCTTTATAAAGTGGATATTATCATCGCCAGGATGCGGGCACAACTTATTTGAAAACGTGAAAACTAATCGGTCTGCTGGGTGTATTTGCTACGTGATCTACTCCTGACACCTAGTACATCAGAGGTCATAGACAGGTGGTGGCGGTATTATACATAAACCCATTCCCTGTTTTGACAGATCGTCGTTAGGTTGTGACATTCGACCTGGCCCCGGTTTCCTAGTGTTCCGGGTCCTAGCTGTCATTAGAGTACATATTAACATGATCTACGTGGCCTTAAGCGTCATCGACTCACTGGGTCACGTTTTCATTCATGTCGACCAGGTTTGCGTACTCTGGTGAACTATGCGTGAAACGTCAGCTGGAGGTCATAAGCATTGAATGGAGGAGTGTACCCCAGGGTCGCAACCTGGTCCATGACGTTACTGGCGTAGTGTCATGTGATTATTGAATCAAGAACAACTGAAATGAGTTTGAAAAAAAAAATCCGACGTAGGTAATTACTCCGAGCAATAAAACCATCACCACAATAAACATAATAATAAAAGGAGGATAACTACACAACCAGACGTCTGCTTCAGTTTACTACCGCAGTCAATTGCTCTGGTGTTTCTGACCTCATTTTTATAAAGAGTGTTCGTAAAGTCTCACTACACTTTTGTATGTTGAATTAATTTGAAAAATGAAGTACATGATGTCATCAGAAGATGTGCTCCACAGTCCATCGAGAAACAAAATGTAGCGAATGGCTGTTGTCTGCTGAAGTAATTCTTTGCACTCCAAACAGAATGGTGTTATCAACGGAAGAAATAACAACATACACGTTGCAGAAGGTGTTTGACAATATGAAGAGACGTGTACAGTTATGTCTTGAAGCCCGTGGTGGGCATTTCCAACACCTTTTATAATGAATACTTCATTGGTACTTTCCAGCGACGTAATTCCAGGCGATTTGGAAGCAGACCGTCTTGGTTTATTTTCAAAGTCTACGGGACACCTTTGGGCAAGGTAAAGTTCCCGTTTAGCTAACCCCCCCCCCCCCCCCAAATCAGGGTTACGCGAACCCATGGAAGCAGGTGGTGGATGGAGTGTGAGAGCAGCCGACAGATTATTGTTGGTTATGGACTTATGGTCTGCACTCTGCGGCGATAGGCAGATGATCTCACCAGTAGAGACAATTGCTATGGCCACCGACTAGTACAGTCACTGCCCAGAAAGAAAGCAATGGCAAACTACCTTCTGAAAAACATGCCAAGAAACTCTAACAACCATGAAAAGAAAAAAACAAGAAAGAGATCTGGTGGTGAGACCCCCAGGCCAGGCAGATAACACTGGAGAAGAGTGTGACACAAGGGCCAGTACTAGTAATCGTGAACCCACAAAAATTTGATTTTAAGAGTATGCATCTTTCCCAGTGCAGAATACGCCTGTGAAACCTGGACACTTACTAAACAAGCTGAAAAGTGCTTAAATGACTTTGAATATAAATGTATAGACGGGTTCTAAGAATATCTTGGATACAGAAAAGAACAAATGCATCCATACGACAAGCTCTGAATATTGAAGAAGGTGGGCTACTAAAGACGATAAAACAAAGACAACTGAAATAGTTTGGTTACTTGAGGCGTCATGAAAGTTTGGAAAGAACAATAATGGAGGGGTATATGCCCGGGTAGAGAGAAAGAGGAAGGCCAAAGAGAAGATGGGTGCAGAATGTGGCAGATGCCACAACAGATGGGTGTATCGAACGAGGGACATCTTGCTTATGACCGAGACGTTTTCCAGAAGGTTGTTATGGGAACAAGGCTCTGTAAATGACACGCTATTGAATGAATGAATGAATGAATGATTGAATGAATGAATGAATGAATGAATGGAAAGTCGGTCGTTCAGAAAGCAATGGCAAACTACTGAACGTAAACTTACCTAGTAAATCACAAACAGCTACAAATGCTGGGGTTGACTGCGATATCATTAAAGGATGTGCAAATAACTTAAAGCTAAGCGTGGGTGGTCATGTTTCGTCATCTTACACGAACACTGGAGCTCTGTGTTCTTGTCCCGACCATGCCATCTGGTCAATACATCCGGATATTTACTTCTTCTTTCCCCCTCAATCTTGCCAGTTGTCACCAAGTTCTCTGGTTTATTTATTCTCATAACGTGCCCAAATAAATGTGAATGTCTAGGTCTAATTTCTTTAATGAGTTTTCGGTTTTCATTTACCTTTTGTTGGACTTTATGTCATGCCCGTATTCTTTGCATTTTGTTTTCTTCAGAAGCCACATTTCTACTACCATTAGATTTTTTTCAGCTTGTCTGCTCATCGTCCACGTTTCACATCCATACAAAAGTACAGGTTCTCTGTAGCATTTCAACACTCTTTTTCTTGTTACAATTGACATCTTTTTATTAGTCAGTATGTTTTCCATTTTGCTAAATGCTGCCTTTGCCATAGCGATTCTTGTTCTAATCTCTTCAAGGCATCTCCTGTCAGATGTTAAAACTGTTTCGAGATAGATGTACCGATTCATTTGTTTAAGAATATACCCATCTATCCTTATGGTATAATGTAGTATTTCTTTCTTCTTAGTGACGACCATAATCTATGTCTTCTTACAATGTAATTCTAACTTTAGTTGTTCACTGTGTACAACAACCGCATCTACTAAATGTTGCAGATCCTGTTCATTGTCTGCAATCAATACTGTATCATCAATGGAATATACATTATTTCACTGTATTCGCTGTTAAAAGTTAGTTGCATATCCTTATACAGGACGTCACAGTCAACAACAACATTGTTATGCTGTTTGTGATCTCTTGAGAAGTTTACATTCAGTAGTTTGCCATTGCTTTCTGAACGACCGGCCCCCATACCATGTGTTTAAAAAAAATTACGCGAAGCAGTCTGCTGCCAAATCGCCCGCATCTGTGTTTCGAATGCGATATGCGGGATTACGAACTGTGTCCGTAACTCCTTCGTCACGGAGCCGGAGTATCCACTGTAATAAACCAAATTAATCCAGTATTTAACCACGATCTTGGTCCCAATAAGCAGGACAATGGTACAGTGTCCCCCAGCACAGCCCAAACTAATGTCAGAGAAACAATAGGAGTAAAGATCAACCACGCAATACACGCGCATTCATACTGTATAAACACCTACTCAACGTTCCTAGTCCGTACACACACACACCACAAACTCCCACACACCCACAGACAAACACACAGACAGACACACACAAACCCATTCGATATCTTACAAGCGAGTAAAGCGTGCCAGAAGTTCAACAAATAAGGTATTGCTTTTTAAACGGCACATTCAAACAAGAAAATTCGTTACAGTCATTTTTTCCTGCTTTGTCTGTAGTAATTACGCTTTAGAATGTTGTCGAAGAGGAAGATTAATGGGAATTTTATCGGGAATTGTGTGCAAGAACCAGCTATCAAGGTCGGATATTAATGCAATTTCTGGCTGTAACGGCCTACTCGGGTTCACGCTCAATAGATTTAGCTAAGATTGATGCCATTCTTTCCCTCTGAGCTTTTCTTGTTTACTCTGCCTGTTTCGATTGTACCTTTGAAGGGCTAATGATTGCCAAAGCACTGCAGTGTTAGACTGACATTCTATCAGGTCGACTTTGATTCATCTCCTCCTCCTCCTCCTCCTCCTGCCCCTGCTCCTGCCCCTCCTCCTGCTCCCCCTCCTCCGTCGTCGTCGTTGTCGTCGTCGTTTATTTTTTGTTTTCTATTGGTTTTCCACAGGACCTGCAAATTTTAGTAGATGCGGTTGTTACACACAGTGAACAACTAGGGTTAGAATTAAATTGTAAAAAGACACAGATTATGGTCGTCACTAGGAAGAACGAAATACCACAATGTAATATACAAGTAAGTGGGAATATTCTTCAACACGTGAATAAGTACAATTATCTCGGAACGGTAATAACATCTGATGGGAGATGCCTTGAAGAGATTAGAACAAGAATCGCCATGGCAAAGGTAGCCTTTAGCAAGATGAAAAACATACTGACCAATAAAAAGATGTCAATTGAAACGAGAAAAAGAGTGTTGAGATGCTACATAGAACCTGTACTTTTATATGGATGTGAAGCTTGGACAATGAGCAGTTAGGCTGAAAAACATCTGATGGCTGTAGAGATGTGGTTTCTGAGGAAAATGCAAAGAATACCACGGACAGCCAGAAAGACCAACGAACAAGTCCTTCAAGAAGATCATAAACTGATTAGAGACATTAGACGTAGACAGTCACAATTTTTTGGGCATGTTATGAGAAGAAATGATTTGGAGAACTTGGTGACAACTGGTAAGATCGAGGGGAACAGACCAAAGGGAAGACATAGAAGCAAGTACCTGGATGGCTTGGCATTGTGGCATGATCGAGACAGAAACACGGAGCTGATCCACGACTCTGGTGATCGAGTGAGATGGCAGAACATGACCGCCCACGCTTACCGGCATGGCACATGATGGATGGATGGATTGGTGCGTAGACCGTCAACTAACTCACGCAAGGCCCTCCCAACCCCTTAACTATTCCATGCAGCTTCGTCCCCGCACAATCTATTTCTATCTCCTCTACATATTTCTTGTGCCCTGTGCATTCCACACAGAGGACTTTCAAGTTATACCAGTCTCGGGTTTTCTTTTAGATGCCTGCTAAATAAATTGTAACAGGAAAGGTAGTCGTCCCATAACCGATACCGCCATGTCAGTGTCAAGTGTGAAGACTTCACATATTTTAGGTTACGACGTAATATTATGTGGTGGACAGGTCACTTTCACACTGTCTTTCCTTCTCAGAACATTCTGAAAGTCTTCTGGTGCATATTTTGGGAGCCTGGGTCGATTATCCGAGCAGAACTAGTTGGAAACAATAATTCTGCTCATGTTTGTCAATGTTTTGTGGATTTAACCAAGACCACTGACCAGCGCTGTGGCATTGTGGCAGCGAGAGTGTTTCAAAATTCTCCGACACACCGAGTCTAGGGTTCGAAATCAACCGCAACCGACTTGAAAGCAGGCTGCCTTGCGTTGATTTAGATGGTATTTCAGAAAGCAATGGCAAACTATTGGACGTAAAAATTGCCTAGTAAATAAGTAATATTGCCAGGGCTGATTGCGACTTCATGTAAAGGACGTGCAACTAACTTTACCTGATTTGATAGGCTAGTGTACAAACTACTGTTGACTGGACAGGCTAGTGTACATACAAACGACTATGCCACAGTACATCCAGTGGACCAGGGTTCAAAATGTAGAAGTATCAGGTATTTTAGTTACCAACACGGCTATAGACTCGTACACTCGTACGTGTGTTGACGCGGGCGGGCGGGCGCGCGCCCGCACGCACACACACACACACACACACATACACACACACATACACACACACAGAGGGGTGAAGTCTAAAAGTATAATTAAAGTTTATGCTATAAATTTACGTCGACGTAGCCGAAAGTATTAGAGAGCTCGCTCTTGATCTTCCGATGTGCTGATGGCGGCATAGGAGGTTTAACCCCCAAACCGGCATCAAATTTGACTTAAACTTTGATTTATCGTTCAGAAAGTAATGGCAAACAACTGTACGTAAAATTGTCTCGAAAATCAATCGGCGCTTATCGCAAAGGAGATGCAACACTTATTTATGCATACAGACCTGGTAGGATTCAAGCTGCGTAAGGATGGGATTTATACAGCATATGAAATGTTGTTTGTCCATCAAGAATGATGATGACCATTCATTTCATCCAGTGCGGTTGAAAGTAGAGAGCCGTGACTTCTAAGATAGCTGATAAGGCCTATTTTGGCTCGAAATGTTCTTTGACAATGTGGGCAAAGATTGCTTGACGTTCCAGGAGGAGAATCTCTATAGGAGGAGGATCTCTTGCAGTGGTTTTTCTCTCCAGCATTTTCTTCACAGCTTTTGCAATCCTGGTTGCTTCAAAAGTGATTGCACCCTTGCGAAAACTGTACGCCACGAATTTCGGTCTTTGGTAGCAATCTCCCAGATAACAGGATGAATTCCAAAAGCTTTTAGTGAGATTTTCAGAGTGTCTTTATAGTGTTTCCTCTGGCCGCCTTGGGATCGTTTACCACAACGCAGCTCGCCGTAAAAAATTTCATAAGAAAAGCACAAGAAAAGAGTGGTATATGCAACCCTTAGCTCGAGTTAGTGGAGCGGACATGTAGCCTTCTCGGAAAATGGCGTTTAATCACATGTCCTAGGCAACATAGCGTTTAAGCATCGCGCCAAATTTGGATATCGAAAAGAGAAAGCTGAATAACCCACTGCAAGAGTTACATTTCAAATGAGAAATCTTATACTCCCTCCATGCAGATATTAAGTTCCAATACAATTCCCACTGATTTCTGAGCCTGGAGAGGGGAAGAAGAGCTCTACAGCAGGAGTTCGGGTGGGGATTCCCCCCCCCCCCCCCCGCTCGCTGGCTTTGAACTCAAGCGTAGTCCATACACACTATTTATAGTAGTGATGACTGAGTTTTGCGTGTGGGTTAGCTTTCCCTATCAACAGTGTCCCTCGCCATCAGGTGAATCCACTCCGGCTTCAGAGGTACTTGTAATTAACGTCCCCAAGTCAAGGACGACAGGTCATTATTTTAGTCCAGTTGTCCGATGTAGGGGATGAACCGCCTACCTTGGCATCAGCACACCAGATGTTTAAGAACACGCGTTATTATCCATTCGGCCATACTTTGGTATTGGGTCGGGAAATGAGTCTCCACACCAATCTCACTCCCATAGGTACAAGTGTGTTTCAGGACTCAAGACGACCAAACCTCAAAGTATCGGACTTAAAGAGTTATAACTCTCCATCAATCAACTAGCCAACCATGAAACCAATCAGTTAACGAACGAACGAACAAACTTTATTTTCAAAAGGTTAGGAATTGGGCACGCAGGCCCATCTGACATTCTGCCCTTCTTCTCTATTTCCTCTGATACATTATTTCATTCAACATCACTTATTAATCTTAGACATCATTTACTTTTCATTTAGACGTCAATCTCAGACATCACTTACTAATTTTAGACAACAACAGAACAATAAGCATTAAAACGCATAAAAAATCATCAATAATACATGACTCACTGAGGCAATGTTTAACATGGGCATTAAAAATACCCAAGGAAGATGTAACGTACCATACATATGGGAAGGTTTATTGGCTAGTTGTCGTTTGAGATAATTTGCCATTATTATTGTTATTTTAAGGGGTGGGGGGTGGAGCATGTAATCTGTACTGAGATAGTTTTCAAACATGTTGCGACTGTATGTATGATTGGTGGTGTCTTTGATCTCTTGTAATCAACTAACCAATCAACAAGACAACTAGCTAATCAAGAAACCAACGAACCAAACAATCAACCAGGCAACTGGCCAACCAAACACCCAACTAACAAGGTAAGCGACCAACCAATAAACCAATCACTCAGTCAGTCAAACACCCTACCAACCAACCATGGAGTTTCTGGAAATCAGACGGAGTATTAAAGTGTACATACGGAGTTCAGAGTTAGCGGATCATGCATAATAAACTGACTGCATATTTTACAACATATTCATCATCATCATTTGCCATGCCGATAAGCGTGGGCGGTCATGTTTCGTCATATTACATTAATATTACACGATCACCAGAGTCGTGGATCAGCTCTGTGTTCTTGCCCCGGCTGGATTTAATGGATATACGGACAATATGTCGCACACACTGAGAGGAATAGAACACAACAGCATGCAACAAGATATAGTTGGTATTATTAACCGATAGAGAAAATCACTGATAGAGAAACCATGGTAGCATAATGGCCAGCCAGTCCGCAGTTCAAATTCCTCAATGGTGAGGCTGGGTTGTTTCCAACCGATGAAGTAGAGGAAGTACGTTCACGATTCACAATCGTTGGAAACAACCATATGATGGTGTTTGTGTCGAACCGGCCTTTAAAAAAGAGGACGCCAGACAATTTTCTACGAAGTGAAGACGGTCGGCCTGACACTGACAACGTCAATCATCGCGTGCCGGCTGGTACAAAAATATGAGGCTAGCATCCTAACCCCCAGAATGCAACGGAACAAAGAAATAGGGTACTTAACTTCAACTTACTCTGATCGACCTTGAGGGCTTCTTAATGTCCCCCTGGCTGCACAGAATGGCCCCTTCCTCTACTTTAAAAGGTCACCTAAGGGTCTTCGGGATGTCACGGTACGTTGTTTCTTAGTCAAGAACGTTCACTCTTTCCTATCATCACCATTACATTTAAGTGTGGCAGGAACGTATCCTGTCAATTGTACCGGGTGTTTGTAAAAGTCTCACTACACTTTATATGTAGAAGAAATTAAAAAAAAAAAAAAAACTCTTTCTTCCGTTGATAATACCATTCTGTTTGGAATGCAAAGAATTACTCCAGCAGAAGACAGCCATACACTGCATATTGCTTTACGATGGACTGTAGAGCAAATTTAGTTATGACATCATGTCCTTCATTTTTTTTTCAAATTTGTTCTACATACAAAGTGTAGTGAGACTTCACAAACACCCTATGATGTCATCAATCTAGGAATTCTATTTGCCTGCCCGTTTGCGGCCTTCCTCCAACCAGAAGTCGCGATTCGTGTCGTGTTACAAAAGCTAAGTGTACGTCCACTTACATGGAGTTGCAATCTAGCCCGGCATTTTGGCTGTCTGTGATTTACAAAGCCATTTTTACGTTCTGTTGTGTGCCATTGCCGGCGCTTGTGGGTAAAGAGTATCGAACACGATTCACAATTCCGCATCCCGGATTCGTAATCAGCTGCGGGTGATTTGGAAAAAGACCGCCTTGTGTTGATAGCTAACAATGATATGAGCGTCGGTCGTCCAGAAAGCAATGAGAAATTGCCAACCAAACACCCAACCAACAAGGTAAGCGACCGACCAATCAACCAATCACTCAGTCAGTCAAACACCCTACCAAACTGCCCAGAAAATCACAAAGAGTCAAACAATGCTGGAGTTGATTTCGACATCCTATATAGGACATGTAACTAACTTTCTTTTAGTTTGCCATTGCTTTCTGAACGGACGACGCTTATATAATCGAAATCAACGCAGAGCGATATGCTCCTAAATAGTCTGCAGCTGATTTTCAACCCTCGACCCGGTGTGCGGGGGAATTTTGAAAATGCGTTCACTTACCCTTAATCCACCAACGCTTCGAGTTACAATGCCAGATCAGCCCCACATTCGACTTCACTGACTATCTATCTGCACGTACAACTGTCAATACAGCACGAATGCTCCTCTACTTCATCATTAATCATGCAAATACGTTACTCCAACTGAAGCTAACAACCAGGGTAACGGTTACAGTACGGTGCTCATGCTGAGAACACTTTGCTTACATGGAAACCAATAGTTCTCAAACATTTCTCCAGGTGGCCATGCTGTCGCAATGAAAACGTGCTTGCGTCACACCCAATTGTTTAGTGTTGAAAAATATCTTATATCATTACAGAGTTTAAATTATAAACTCTTTGAGGTATCATACCAGCCAGCGCTCTTGCTGGCCAAGACAGTGGTTGGAGTGCAATCCCCATCAGTGGCAGGATTATTATTTCCAATGATTACAGCTCTGAGGTCGGTCCAGTCTCAAAAGATGGCAGCGTGTAATATTCTGGAAGTTGTCTGAGTGAAGGGCGACGAAGACAAAAACTGGCCACCGCGTTGTGTATTAAAAAGTTAGTTGCATATCCTTTACATGACGTTGCAGTCAACACCAGCATATTTTGCTGTTGTGATCTCTTGGCAAATTTACGTTCAGTAATTTGCCATTTCACGCAGAGTCTCGTAGCGGGCGAGAACTGGAAGCGGTTCTATCCCCGCTGGTGACTTGCCGGCCGCTCAGAAAGCAATGGCAAACTACTGAGCGTAATCTTGCCAAGAAATCAACAACCAGCTGAAAGATGCTGATGTTGACAGTGTTGTCCTGTAAAGGATATGCGAATTTAAAAAAAAAAAATTGCCATTGCTTTCTAAACGACCAGCACCCATACCAAAAAAAAAAAAATTCGTAAAAAATCAACGCGACGCGGTCTGCTGTGTTTCGGACGCGGGTGTGCTGGATCAAGAACCACGTTCATAACCTCTTCACCACGGAGCCGTTGCTTATAATATGTGAAGGCCTAGCATTTTACACCTCAACGGAGGAAGATGGGGAGCACTCCTTTGCTCTGTTTGCACTGTCTAAACCAGTGGTTCTCAACCTTTTTTGGCCCATGCACCCCTTTACCATATGTTCAGAACGTCATTCCCTCCCCCCTTTCGAATTTCCTCCCTATAAATTCCCCCCCCCCCCCCACACACACACACACACTTACACAGTATACACAAAAATGGAAGCTAAATTTAATAACACATACTAGAACAAGTCTAAACATCTACATAAAACGTGATTTGCGGGTCTGCTTTCGTTGTAAAACGAATTTCATTAGGGCGAGAAGTACAGAATCGTAAAATTTAGAGGGAAAAACAATATCAAGTAACTGGTTCTTGTATTAATGCGATCTTGAAATAATCTTAATTCCCTCCCCCTCCCCTGGAAACCCTAAAATTCCCCCTGGGTGGGGAGGGGGGGGGAATTACCCACCGGTTGAGAACCACTGGTCTAAACGCTAAGAGTTCCCCGTGGGGCATTGTCTTGTGATAATTTTCTTACATGACGGAATCATCTGATTGGCTTCGTTTTGGTTGTTATTGCTAGGTTGCTTTTTTTCTCGTTTTTTAAAATTTAGTATAATATGTGCGCCTAAGGCTGTCCGCACATTCCTCTTATACCATCATTTATAATTTTATCTATGTTTGCTACATTTCGAATTATCCGTAAACTTTTTAGTTAACTGGTTTTAATTTTCTTGCCTCTTTTTGCTGTTAGTGCCAAATTTAATAACATTGTTACATTCGCGATCTAATTAAGTCTTTTAGTGCAGTCTGTTGCTAGTTTTATTCTTTATTTTGAAGTATAGTTGTTAGTTTAACTATTTCTACTGAAGTTTAAAATAATACATGTTTGACTCGAAATATGTTAGAATAATCAGACATGTTAACATAATAAGAGCAATATTTGAAGAGATAACATGTAGAGTTCTCCATGAGTTAAAGTCAACAGATACATTTGAAGTAAAAACAAAAAGTGCCGCAGTGATGCCATTTATCACCATTATTATTCTTACTGACTAAACACTGGATTATGAAGACAGCAGTAACTACCGCTAAACAGAATTCGCTGGGCTCTGGCAAAGAATTTTGATGATTTGAACATTACCGACGATCTTGCAAGGCTGACACACACAAGAAATCAGATACATAATAAACTAAACACGCTTGAAGAAAGGTCACAACAATGTGGTCTAAAAAGATTATTGGAGACGAACAAAACGGTGAAACCATGCAATTAACTATTCAGTGCTATAAGGATAATATATTGTTAAAGGTAACCTTCCATTTGGACAGAAGGACAATATATCGCCATAATAGAGCCGTCTTGTTGTTTGTTTAGTTTAGTGGCATCTTCCTCAATTACAATGCTGTGTGAAATGAAATTTACATTACTCCTTTCACTTAACTGTGTACCATACTTGGTCCGAACCTACGTTTTGTTTGGCACTCATCAGTTAACCAGGTCAAGACGAGCTTTCATAGCATAGGGGAAGTGTCTGGAAGTCAATACAAAACATTAGAATATCTAACTAACATGGGGATGTTAAATACTGTATTGACCATAAACACGGAGGATGACTACAAAATTTACTTATAAACTACAAACATCCATTATTGGTGCCTGCGCAGAATAATGGTACTCGAGTGATGGAATCATTAATGTCGGGTTCGTGGAGAGAACTACAAACTCAAGTGAATCAACAGGTGCAGCTTCTAACACTTGAGTGGTATGATAGAATCATTAATGTTCGAATAACCATAATAACCAAATTAATAAAGAATCATTAATGTCGGGTTCTTGGAGAGAACTACAAACTCAAGTGAATCAACAGGTGCAGCTTCTAACACTTGAGTGGTATTATAGAATAATTAATGTCGGGTTCGTGGAGAGAACTACAAACTCAAGTGAATCAACAGGTGCAGCTTCTAACACCTGAGTGGTATTATAGAATAATTAATGTCGGGTTCGTGGAGAGAACTACAAACTCAAGTGAATCAACAGGTGCAGCTTCTAACACTTGAGTGGTATTATAGAATAATTAATGTCGGGTTCGTGGAGAGAACTACAAACTCAAGTGAATCAACAGGTGCAGCTTCTAACACTTGAGTGGTATGATAGAATCATTAATGTCGGGTTCGTGGAGAGAACTACAAACTCAAGTGAATCAACAGGTGCAGCTTCTAACACTTGAGTGGTATTATAGAATAATTAATGTCGGGTTCGTGGAGAGAACTACAAACTCAAGTGAATCAACAGGTGCAGCTTCTAACACTTGAGTGATATGATAGAATCATTAATGTCGGGTTCGTGGAGAGAACTACAAACTCAAGTGAATCAACAGGTGCAGCTTCTAACACTTGAGTGGTATGATAGAATCATTAATTTCGGGTTCGTAGCGAGAACTACAAACTTAAGTGAATCAACAGGTGCAGCTTCTAACACTTGAGTGATATGACAGAATCATTAATTTCGGGTTCGTGGAGAGAACTACAAACTCAAGTGAATCAACAGATGCAGCTTCTAACACTTGAGTGGTATGATAGAATCATTAATGTCGGGTTCGTGGAGAGAACTACAAACTTAAGTGAATCAACAGGTGCAGCTTCTAACACTTGAGTGATATGATAGAATCATTAATGTCGGGTTCGTGGTGAGAACTACAAACTCAAGTGAATCAACAGGTGCAGCTTCTAACACTTGAGTGGTATGATAGAATCATTAATGTCGGGTTCGTGGAGAGAACTACAAACTCAAGTGAATCAACAGATGCAGCTTCTAACACTTGAGTGGTATGATAGAATCATTAATGTCGGGTTTGTGGCGAGAACTACAAACTCAAGTGAATCAACAGGTGCAGCTTCTAACACTTGAGTGGTATGATAGAATCATTAATGTCGGGTTCGTGGCGAGAACTACAAACTCAAGTGAATCAACAGATGCAGCTTCTAACACTTGAGTGGTATGATAGAATCATTAATGTCGGGTTCGTGGCGAGAACTACAAACTCAAGTGAATCAACAGATGCAGCTTCTAACACTTGAGTGGTATGATAGAATCATTAATGTCGGATTCGTGGAGAGAACTAAAAACTCAAGTGAATCAACAGATGCAGCTTCTAACACTTGAGTGGTATGCTTGCTTGCTTGCTTGTGTTCGTTGGCTTGAGCTCCAACGCGAAGTCCTGTATGTCGGATGAAGGCATCCTGTTGTCCAACATCAGTGTGATGTCATACATGACCTGATTTTTGCGTTAGTATCCGTTGTCCCATGTCTGACTTATTGGTGTGCAGACTGGTGGTTCCTCGCCGTACAGGCAGACACTCTCCGACTTCGGAGGAATCGGCGATCCTAATGACTATAGCCAGGACCCCGAAGGGACCTGTTGCCCAGGACGCTCGACGAGGACGCGTCAATAGGTCTTGGCCAGTATATAACCCGGCCCTGGTGCCATGGAAACACCTCTGCGTCCCACTTGAGTGGTATGATATAATCATTAATGTCGGGTTCGTGGGGAGAACTACAAACTCAAGTGAATCAACAGATCTAGCTTCTAACACTTGAGTGGTATGATAGAATCATTAATGTCGGGTTCGTGGAGAGAACTACAAACTCAAGTGAATCAACAGATGCAGCTTCTAACACTTGAGTGGTATGATAGAATCATTAATGTCGGGTTCGTGAAGAGAACTACAAACTCAAGTGAATCAACAGATGCAGCTTCTAACACTTGAGTGGTATGATAGAATCATTAATGTCGGGTTCGTGGAGAGAACTACAAACTCAAGTGAATCAACAGATGCAGCTTCTAACACTTGAGTGGTATGATAGAATCATTAATGTCGGGTTCGAGGAGAGAACTACAAACTCAAGTGAATCAACAGGTGCAGCTTCTAACACTTGAGTGATATGATAGAATCATTAATGTCGGGTTCGTGGAGAGAACTACAAACTCAAGTGAATCAACAGGTGCAGCTTCTAACACTTGAGTGATATGATAGAATCATTAATTTCGGGTTCGTAGCGAGAACTACAAACTTAAGTGAATCAACAGATGCAGCTTCTAACACTTGAGTGGTATGATAGAATCATTAATGTCGGGTTCGTGGAGAGAACTACAAACTCAAGTGAATCAACAGGTGCAGCTTCTAACACTTGAGTGATATGATAGAATCATTAATGTCGGGTTCGTGGAGAGAACTACAAACTCAAGAGAATCAACAAATGCAGCTTCTAACACTTGAGTGGTATGATAGAATCATTAATGTCGGGTTCGTGGCGAGAACTACAAACTCAAGTGAATCAACAGATGCAGCTTCTAACACTTGAGTGGTATGATAGAATCATTAATGTCGGGTTCGTGGAGATAAATACAAACTCAAGTGAATAAACAGGTGCAGCTTCTAACACTTGAGTGATATGAGAAGAATCATTAATGTCGGGTTCGTGGAGAGAACTACAAACTCAAGTGAATCAACAGATGCAACTTCTAACACTTGAGTGGTATGATAGAATCATTAATGCCGGGTTCGTGGAGAGAACTACAAACTCAAGTGAATCAACAGGTGCAGCTTCTAACACTTGAGTGATATGATAGAATCATTAATGTCGGGTTCGTGGAGAGAACTACAAACTCAAGTGAATCAACAGGTGCAGCTTCTAACACTTGAGTGATATGAGAGGAATCATTAATGTCGGGTTTGTGGAGAGAACTACAAACTCAAGTGAATCAACAGATGCAGCTTCTAACACTTGAGTGGTTTGATAGAATCATTAATGTCGGGTTCGTGGAGAGAACTACAAACTCAAGTGAATCAACAGATGCAGCTTCTAAAACTTGAGTGGTATGATAGAATCATTAATGTCGGGTTCGTGGAAAGAACTACAAACTCAAGTGAATCAACAGATGCAGCTTCTAACACTTGAGTAGTATGATAGAATCATTAATGTCGGGTTCGTGGCGAGAACTACAAACTCAAGTGAATCAACAGATGCAGCTTCTAACACTTGAGTGGTATGATAGAATCATTAATGTCGGGTTCGTGGCGAGAACTACAAACTCAAGTGAATCAACAGATGCAGCTTCTAACACTTGAGTGGTATGATAGAATCATTAATGTCGGGTTCGTGGCGAGAACTACAAACTCAAGTGAATCAACAGATGCAGCTTCTAACACTTGAGTGGTATGATAGAATCATTAATGTCGGGTTCGTGGCGAGAACTACAAACTCAAGTGAATCAACAGATGCAGCTTCTAACACTTGAGTGGTATGATAGAATCATTAATGTCGGATTCGTGGAGAGAACTACACACTCAAGTGAATCAACAGATGCAGCTTCTAACATTTGAGTGGTATGCTTGCTTGCTTGCTTGTGTTCGTTGGCTTGAGCTCCAACGCGAAGTCCTGTATGTCGGATGAAGGCATCCTGTTGTCCAACATCAGTGTGATGTAATACATGACCTGAGTTTTGCGTTAGTATCCGTTGTCCCATGTCTGACTTATTGGTGTGCAGACTGGTGGTTCCTCGCCGTACAGGCAGACACTCTCCGACTTCGGAGGAATCGGCGATCCTAATGACTATAGCCAGGACCCCGAAGGGACCTGTTGCCCAGGACGCTCGACGAGGACGCGTCAATAGGTCTTGGCCAGTATATAACCCGGCCCTGGTGCCATGGAAACACCTCTGCGTCCCACTTGAGTGGTATGATATAATCATTAATGTCGGGTTCGTGGGGAGAACTACAAACTCAAGTGAATCAACAGATCTAGCTTCTAACACTTGAGTGGTATGATAGAATCATTAATGTCGGGTTCGTGGAGAGAACTACAAACTCAAGTGAATCAACAGATGCAGCTTCTAACACTTGAGTGGTATGATAGAATCATTAATGTCGGGTTCGTGAAGAGAACTACAAACTCAAGTGAATCAACAGATGCAGCTTCTAACACTTGAGTGGTATGATAGAATCATTAATGTCGGGTTCGTGGAGAGAACTACAAACTCAAGTGAATCAACAGATGCAGCTTCTAACACTTGAGTGGTATGATAGAATCATTAATGTCGGGTTCGAGGAGAGAACTACAAACTCAAGTGAATCAACAGGTGCAGCTTCTAACACTTGAGTGATATGATAGAATCATTAATGTCGGGTTCGTGGAGAGAACTACAACCTCAAGTGAATCAACATGTGCAGCTTCTAACACTTGAGTGATATGATAGAATCATTAATTTCGGGTTCGTAGCGAGAACTACAAACTTAAGTGAATCAACAGATGCAGCTTCTAACACTTGAGTGGTATGATAGAATCATTAATGTCGGGTTCGTGGAGAGAACTACAAACTCAAGTGAATCAACAGGTGCAGCTTCTAACACTTGAGTGGTATGATAGAATCATTAATGTCGGGTTCGTGGAGAGAACTACAAACTCAAGAGAATCAACAGGTGCAGCTTCTAACACTTGAGTGATATGATAGAATCATTAATGTCGGGTTCGTGGAGAGAACTACAAACTCAAGTGAATCAACAGGTGCAGCTTCTAACACTTGAGTGATATGATAGAATCATTAATGTCGGGTTCGTGGCGAGAACTACAAACTCAAGTGAATCAACAGATGCAGCTTCTAACACTTGAGTGGTATGATAGAATCATTAATGTCGGGTTCGTGGAGAGAACTACAAACTCAAGTGAATCAACAGGTGCAGCTTCTAACACTTGAGTGATATGATAGAATCATTAATGTCAGGTTCGTGGAGAGAACTACAAACTCAAGAGAATCAACAAATGCAGCTTCTAACACTTGAGTGGTATGATAGAATCATTAATGTCGGGTTCGTGGCGAGAACTACAAACTCAAGTGAATCAACAGATGCAGCTTCTAACACTTGAGTGGTATGATAGAATCATTAATGTCGGGTTCGTGGAGAGAAATACAAACTCAAGTGAATAAACAGGTGCAGCTTCTAACACTTGAGTGATATGAGAAGAATCATTAATGTCGGGTTCGTGGAGAGAACTACAAACTCAAGTGAATCAACAGATGCAACTTCTAACACTTGAGTGGTATGATAGAATCATTAATGTCGGGTTCGTGGAGAGAACTACAAACTCAAGTGAATCAACAGGTGCAGCTTCTAACACTTGAGTGATATGATAGAATCATTAATGTCGGGTTCGTGGAGAGAACTACAAACTCAAGTGAATCAACAGGTGCAGCTTCTAACACTTGAGTGATATGAGAGGAATCATTAATGTCGGATTTGTGGAGAGAACTACAAACTCAAGTGAATCAACAGATGCAGCTTCTAACACTTGAGTGGTATGATAGAATCATTAATGTCGGGTTCGTGGAGAGAACTACAAACTCAAGTGAATCAACAGATGCAGCTTCTAACACTTGAGTGGTATGATAGAATCATTAATGTCGGGTTCGTGGAAAGAACTACAAACTCAAGTGAATCAACAGATGCAGCTTCTAACACTTGAGTAGTATGATAGAATCATTAATGTCGGGTTCGTGGCGAGAACTACAAACTCAAGTGAATCAACAGATGCAGCTTCTAACACTTGAGTGGTATGATAGAATCATTAATGTCGGGTTCGTGGCGAGAACTACAAACTCAAGTGAATCAACAGATGCAGCTTCTAACACTTGAGTGGTATGATAGAATCATTAATGTCGGGTTCGTGGCGAGAACTACAAACTCAAGTGAATCAACAGATGCAGCTTCTAACACTTGAGTGGTATGATAGAATCATTATTGTCGGGTTCGTGGCGAGAACTACAAACTCAAGTGAATCAACAGGTGCAGCTTCTAACACTTGAGTGGTATGATAGAATCATTAATGTCGGGTTCGTGGCGAGAACTACAAACTCAAGTGAATCAACAGATGCAGCTTCTAACACTTGAGTGGTATGATAGAATCATTAATGTCGGATTCGTGGAGAGAACTACAAACTCAAGTGAATCAACAGATGCAGCTTCTAACACTTGAGTGGTATGATAGAATCATTAATGTCAGGTTCGTGGCGAGAACTACAAACTTAAGTGAATCAACAGATGCAGCTTCTAACACTTGAGTGGTATGATAGAATCATTAATGTCGGGTTCGTGGAGAGAACTACAAACTCAAGTGAATCAACAGATGCAGCTTCTAACACTTGAGTGGTATGATAGAATCATTAACGTCGGGTTCGTGGAGAGAACTACAAACTCAAGTGAATCAACAGATGCAGCTTCTAACACTTGAGTGGTATGATAGAATCATTAATGTCGGGTTTGTGGCGAGAACTACAAACTCAAGTGAATCAACAGATGCAGCTTCTAACACTTGAGTGGTATGATAGAATCATTAATGTCGGGTTCGTGGCGAGAACTACAAACTCAAGTGAATCAACAGGTGCAGCTTCTAACACTTGAGTGATATGATAGAATCATTAATGTCAGGTTCGTGGAGAGAACTACAAACTCAAGAGAATCAACAAATGCAGCTTCTAACACTTGAGTGGTATGATAGAATCATTAATGTCGGGTTCGTGGCGAGAACTACAAACTCAAGTGCATCAACAGATGCAGCTTCTAACACTTGAGTGGTATGATAGAATCATTAATGTCGGGTTCGTGGAGAGAAATACAAACTCAAGTGAATAAACAGGTGCAGCTTCTAACACTTGAGTGATATGAGAAGAATCATTAATGTCGGGTTCGTGGAGAGAACTACAAACTCAAGTGAATCAACAGATGCAACTTCTAACACTTGAGTGGTATGATAGAATCATTAATGTCGGGTTCGTGGAGAGAACTACAAACTCAAGTGAATCAACAGGTGCAGCTTCTAACACTTGAGTGATATGATAGAATCATTAATGTCGGGTTCGTGGAGAGAACTACAAACTCAAGTGAATCAACAGGTGCAGCTTCTAACACTTGAGTGATATGAGAGGAATCATTAATGTCGGATTTGTGGAGAGAACTACAAACTCAAGTGAATCAACAGATGCAGCTTCTAACACTTGAGTGGTATGATAGAATCATTAATGTCGGGTTCGTGGAGAGAACTACAAACTCAAGTGAATCAACAGATGCAGCTTCTAACACTTGAGTGGTATGATAGAATCATTAATGTCGGGTTCGTGGAAAGAACTACAAACTCAAGTGAATCAACAGATGCAGCTTCTAACACTTGAGTAGTATGATAGAATCATTAATGTCGGGTTCGTGGCGAGAACTACAAACTCAAGTGAATCAACAGATGCAGCTTCTAACACTTGAGTGGTATGATAGAATCATTAATGTCGGGTTCGTGGCGAAAACTACAAACTCAAGTGAATCAACAGATGCAGCTTCTAACACTTGAGTGGTATGATAGAATCATTAATGTCGGGTTCGTGGCGAGAACTACAAACTCAAGTGAATCAACAGATGCAGCTTCTAACACTTGAGTGGTATGATAGAATCATTAATGTCGGGTTCGTGGCGAGAACTACAAACTCAAGTGAATCAACAGGTGCAGCTTCTAACACTTGAGTGGTATGATAGAATCATTAATGTCGGGTTCGTGGCGAGAACTACAAACTCAAGTGAATCAACAGATGCAGCTTCTAACACTTGAGTGGTATAATAGAATCATTAATGTCGGATTCGTGGAGAGAACTACAAACTCAAGTGAATCAACAGATGCAGCTTCTAACACTTGAGTGGTATGATAGAATCATTAATGTCAGGTTCGTGGCGAGAACTACAAACTTAAGTGAATCAACAGATGCAGCTTCTAACACTTGAGTGGTATGATAGAATCATTAATGTCGGGTTCGTGGAGAGAACTACAAACTCAAGTGAATCAACAGATGCAGCTTCTAACACTTGAGTGGTATGATAGAATCATTAACGTCGGGTTCGTGGAGAGAACTACAAACTCAAGTGAATCAACAGATGCAGCTTCTAACACTTGAGTGGTATGATAGAATCATTAATGTCGGGTTTGTGGCGAGAACTACAAACTCAAGTGAATCAACAGATGCAGCTTCTAACACTTGAGTGGTATGATAGAATCATTAATGTCGGGTTCGTGGAGAGAACTACAAACTCAAGTGAATCAACAGATGCAGCTTCTAACACTTGAGTGGTATGCTTGCTTGCTTGCTTGTGTTCGTTGGCTTGAGCTCCAACGCGAAGTCCTGTATGTCGGATGAAGGCATCCTGTTGTCCAACATCAGTATGATGTCATACATGACCTGAGTTTTGCGTTAGTATCCGTTGTCCCATGTCTGGCTTATTGGTGTGCAGACTGGTGGTTCCTCGCCGTACAGGCAGACACTCTCCGACTTCGGAGGAATCGGCGATCCTACTGACTTTAGCCAGGACCCCGAAGGGACCTGTTGCCCAGGACGCTCTACGAGGACGCGTCAATAGGTCTTGGCCAGTATATAACCCGGCCCTGGTGCCATGGAAACACCTCTGCGTCCCACTTGAGTGGTATGATATAATCATTAATGTCGGGTTCGTGGGGAGAACTACAAACTCAAGTGAATCAACAGATGCAGCTTCTAACACTTGAGTGGTATGATAGAATCATTAATGTCGGATTCGTGGAGAGAACTACAAACTCAAGTGAATCAACAGATGCAGCTTCTAACACTTGAGTGGTATGATAGAATCATTAATGTCAGGTTCGTGGCGAGAACTACAAACTTAAGTGAATCAACAGATGCAGCTTCTAACACTTGAGTGATATGATAGAATCATTAATGTCGGGTTCGTGGAGAGAACTACAAACTCAAGTGAATCAACAGATGCAGCTTCTAACACTTGAGTGGTATGATAGAATCATTAACGTCGGGTTCGTGGAGAGAACTACAAACTCAAGTGAATCAACAGATGCAGCTTCTAACACTTGAGTGGTATGATAGAATCATTAATGTCGGGTTTGTGGCGAGAACTACAAACTCAAGTGAATCAACAGATGCAGCTTCTAACACTTGAGTGGTATGATAGAATCATTAATGTCGGGTTCGTGGCGAGAACTACAAACTCAAGTGAATCAACAGATGCAGCTTCTAACACTTGAGTGGTATGATAGAATCATTAATGTCGGGTTCGTGGAGAGAACTACAAACTCAAGTGAATCAACAGATGCAGCTTCTAACACTTGAGTGGTATGCTTGCTTGCTTGCTTGTGTTCGTTGGCTTGAGCTCCAACGCGAAGTCCTGTATGTCGGATGAAGGCATCCTGTTGTCCAACATCAGTGTGATGTCATACATGACCTGAGTTTTGCGTTAGTATCCGTTGTCCCATGTCTGGCTTATTGGTGTGCAGACTGGTGGTTCCTCGCCGTACAGGCAGACACTCTCCGACTTCGGAGGAATCGGCGATCCTACTGACTTTAGCCAGGACCCCGAAGGGACCTGTTGCCCAGGACGCTCTACGAGGACGCGTCAATAGGTCTTGGCCAGTATATAACCCGGCCCTGGTGCCATGGAAACACCTCTGCGTCCCACTTGAGTGGTATGATATAATCATTAATGTCGGGTTCGTGGGGAGAACTACAAACTCAAGTGAATCAACAGATGCAGCTTCTAACACTTGAGTGGTATGATAGAATCATTAATGTCGGGTTCGTGGAGAGAACTACAAACTCAAGTGAATCAACAGATGCAGCTTCTAACACTTGAGTGGTATGATAGAATCATTAATGTCGGGTTCGTGGAGAGAACTACAAACTCAAGTGAATCAACAGATGCAGCTTCTAACACTTGAGTGGTATGATAGAATCATTAATGTCGGGTTCGTGGAGAGAACTACAAACTTAAGTGAATCAACAGATGCAGCTTCTAACACTTGAGTGGTATGATAGAATCATTAATGTCGGGTTCGTGGAGAGAACTACAAACTTCAGTGAATCAACAGGTGCAGCTTCTACCACTTGAGTGATATGATAGAATCATTAATGTCGGGTTCGTGGAGAGAACTACAAACTCAAGAGAATCAACAAATGCAGCTTCTAACACTTGAGTGGTATGATAGAATCATTAATGTCGGGTTCGTGGCGAGAACTACAAACTTAAGTGAATCAACAGATGCAGCTTCTAACACTTGAGTGGTATGATAGAATCATTAATGTCGGGTTCGTGGAGAGAAATACAAACTCAAGTGAATAAACAGGTGCAGCTTCTAACACTTAAGTGATATGAGAAGAATCATTAATGTCGGGTTCGTGGAGAGAACTACAAACTCAAGTGAATCAACAGATGCAACTTCTAACACTTGAGTGGTATGATAGAATCATTAATATCGGGTTCGTGGAGAGAACTACAAACTCAAGTGAATCAACAGGTACAGCTTCTAACACTTGAGTGATATGATAGAATCATTAATGTCGGGTTTGTGGAGAGAACTACAAACTCAAGTGAATCAACAGATGCAGCTTCTAACACTTGAGTGGTATGATAGAATCATTAATGTCGGGTTCGTGGAGAGAACTACAAACTCAAGTGAATCAACAGATGCAGCTTCTAACACTTGAGTGGTATGATAGAATCATTAATGTCGGGTTCGTGGAAAGAACTACAAACTCAAGTGAATCAACAGATGCAGCTTCTAACACTTGAGTAGTATGATAGAATCATTAATGTCGGGTTCGTGGCGAGAACTACAAACTCAAGTGAATCAACAGATGCAGCTTCTAACACTTGAGTGGTATGATAGAATCATTAATGTCGGGTTCGTGGCGAGAACTACAAACTCAAGTGAATCAACAGATGCATCTTCTAACACTTGAGTGGTATGATAGAATCATTAATGTCGGGTTCGTGGCGAGAACTACAAACTCAAGTGAATCAACAGGTGCAGCTTCTAACACTTGAGTGGTATGATAGAATCATTAATGTCGGGTTCGTGGCGAGAACTACAAACTCAAGTGAATCAACAGATGCAGCTTCTAACACTTGAGTGGTATGATAGAATCATTAATGTCGGATTCGTGGAGAGAACTACAAACTCAAGTGAATCAACAGATGCAGCTTCTAACACTTGAGTGGTATGATAGAATCATTAATGTCAGGTTCGTGGCGAGAACTACAAACTTAAGTGAATCAACAGATGCAGCTTCTAACACTTGAGTGGTATGATAGAATCATTAATGTCGGGTTCGTGGAGAGAACTACAAACTCAAGTGAATCAACAGATGCAGCTTCTAACACTTGAGTGGTATGATAGAATCATTAACGTCGGGTTCGTGGAGAGAACTACAAACTCAAGTGAATCAACAGATGCAGCTTCTAACACTTGAGTGGTATGATAGAATCATTAATGTCGGGTTTGTGGCGAGAACTACAAACTCAAGTGAATCAACAGATGCAGCTTCTAACACTTGAGTGGTATGATAGAATCATTAATGTCGGGTTCGTGGCGAGAACTACAAACTCAAGTGAATCAACAGATGCAGCTTCTAACACTTGAGTGGTATGATAGAATCATTAATGTCGGGTTCGTGGAGAGAACTACAAACTCAAGTGAATCAACAGATGCAGCTTCTAACACTTGAGTGGTATGATAGAATCATTAATGTCGGGTTCGTGGCGAGAACTACAAACTCAAGTGAATCAACAGATGCAGCTTCTAACACTTGAGTGGTATGATAGAATCATTAATGTCGGGTTCGTGGCGAGAACTACAAACTCAAGTGAATCAACAGGTGCAGCTTCTAACACTTGAGTGGTATGATAGAATCATTAATGTCGGGTTCGTGGCGAGAACTACAAACTCAAGTGAATCAACAGGTGCAGCTTCTAACACTTAAGTGGTATGATAGAATCATTAATGTCGGGTTCGTGGCGAGAACTACAAACTCAAGTGAATCAACAGATGCAGCTTCTAACACTTGAGTGGTATGATAGAATCATTAATGTCGGGATCGTGGCGAGAACTACAAACTCAAGTGAATCAACAGGTGCAGCTTCTAACACTTGAGTGGTATGATAGAATCATTAATGTCGGGTTCGTGGAGAGAACTACAAACTCAAGTGAATCAACAGGTGCAGCTTCTAACACTTGAGTGGTATGATAGAATCATTAATGTCGGGATCGTGGCGAGAACTACAAACTCAAGTGAATCAACAGGTGCAGCTTCTAACACTTGAGTGGTATGATAGAATCATTAATGTCGGGTTCGTGGCGAGAACTACAAACTCAAGTGAATCAACAGATGCAGCTTCTAACACTTGAGTGGTATGATAGAATCATTAATGTCGGGTTCGTGGAGAGAACTACAAACTCAAGTGAATCAACAGGTGCAGCTTCTAACACTTGAGTGGTATGATAGAATCATTAATGTCGGGATCGTGGCGAGAACTACAAACTCAAGTGAATCAACAGGTGCAGCTTCTAACACTTGAGTGGTGTGATAGAATCATTAATGTCTGGTTCGTGGAGAGAACTACAAACTCAAGTGAATCAACAGGTGCAGCTTCTAACACTTGAGTGATATGATAGAATCATTAATGTCGGGTTCGTGGAGAGAACTACAAACTCAAGTGAATCAACAGGTGCAGCTTCTAACACTTGAGTGATATGATAGAATCATTAATGTCGGGTTCGTGGAGAGAACTACAAACTCAAGTGAATCAACAGATGCAGCAAAGACGCTAGCGCAGGATAGGACAAACACTTAGTAAACCTGTGGATAGTTTCAGTGGAAATCCCCTGCCTGGAACCCACAAGTCGCACGAAATAGTGGGAAACCTAAAACACAGAGAAGGGGACAATTAAAAGACAGAGATAAATAATGTCAAGGCATGAACGGAGCTTCAAGAGTTAGCACCAGAAAGCGAGCAAGAGGCAGAAAACGATAGAAGTGAGAAAATGGCATCAAGGTGTGGACGAACATCAATATGACAGAATGTACAGTCAGGGCGAGAGACAATGTACAGTCATGGCGAGAGACAGACATTGTTGGAGATCCATTGTAGCCAACTTTCATTGTGGAGTTGGCACCTGATTGACTGACCAGAAAGAACAGCCAGGCGTGCGTTGGTTGACCGTCTATGCCCCAAATGAGGGATAAAGGCCAAAAGAAGAAACTGACCAGTGCACATATCGAAATGGCTGACCAGACTCCAGAACAAATATTGCCAACGTGCTCTGTCTTTGTTAAATGAATACATGCGTATTGTTTGGCGCTCATAGAAGTAGGGATACGAATTAGAGACTAGAGAACGCTATAGACAACATAAAATTTGAAAGCTATAGTTACCGACCGGAATTCGAACATGTCACCTACAAATGACGACAGCGCCTTATTGCAGAAACAAGTGTACTTCGACGATTGAACAACTAACTATTATAGTCTTTGTTGCATTACATACTTGGATAGTGGCGACGATCTCCTACTGACGGCTTGTTTCATAAGGGAAACGCATAGTTTTGTTGAGCATAGAAAACCCATCGTTACAGAACAGGACGTGGAATCCCGCTGTCATATCTGTCTATCGCCGTGCCAGAAAAACCGATGCATAGTTTGGGGACCACTGCGATGAATGACAAACAATGTTTGCACCACTCCAAAAGCAATTTCCCCCACAACCTCAGAAATAGCGCAATTATATAAATTGTGGGGAAAGGTGAGGTTGAGTGGGTTCGTCGGCAGTGTCGCGGTTCATGTGGGGCTCGGGGCGTTTTTTGTGCGGCCCTAATTTTTGGGTGATTGTGCATACATTTTGTATAAGTAACGCTACGTAAAACTGACATATCACGACAGCGGAACATTCGCTAATCGAAAGGAGGTTATTTTGTGGTCTGTTTCTCCGGATAGATATGAATACTGGACAATGAGAAATGAAGTGAAGAAGCTGGAAATTGTGTGTGTGTGTGTGTGTGTGTGTGTGTGTGTGTGTGTGTGTGTGTGTGTGTGTGTGTGTGTGTGTGTGTGTGCGTGCGTGCGCGCAAGCGCGCGTGTGTGTGTATTTCTTTTTTTTTTTTTTTTTTGTATGTTGAGAATTTCGTGGATATTATCGAATCTTAGCTAGATGTGTCTCTATTTTTCATTCCCGTGTCCTGAGGTCAGACTCTTGCTTTTGTTGCGTTAAGATTTTGAGAAGAAATAAACTGGAAAACTTGGTAACATCTGGCAAAATTGATGGGGAAAAGAACAAGGAGACGGCAGAGAGGTAAACATCTGGATGGCATGGCCACATGGGATAATCGAGACTAAAACACAGAGATGATCCATGATTCTGGTGATCGTGTGAGGTGGCGAAACATAACTGCGGATGCTTATCTGCACGGCACATGATGATGATGATCCGTGTGTATCTACTGGTCAGAGAATGCAAAAAAAAAAACACCTAACCAGATTGTCGCGGAGGCAGAAATAAATACATTGGTGTTGAACATGTTGTCCAAAGGTGATATAAGAATCAACACACAGGTTAGAGATTGATGGGAGAACTGTTCAGGAAGACAATGACATTTGTGTTGTGCCCACGGGCAGTTTAAAAACTGAACGTAAACTTGCCAAGAGATCACAAACAGCAGAACAATGCGGTGGTTGATTGTGACGTCCTGTAAATGATATGCAACTATCTTTAACTACGGGCAGTTTGACCATAGAGGTCGTGGCAGCAACAAATGAAATAGAGTGGCCGGAGTCACAAACGTCCACCCACGAATCTTTTCTCAGCGACTCCGTGAGTACGCTAACGGAGATAGGAGTGGGTTGGATCACAAGGCAATGGCTTGAATCTCCGAGAAGGTAAAGACTGACTAATATCGCAAGTGTAATTTTTGTGCCAGGCCATGAGGGTGTCCATGAAATTAACCGAGAGCTCGGGTGAAATTGAGTAGACATACTTTTGTATGGCTGCTGCACGCATGGGAATGCCCAACGTCGTTCAGCACATTGTACAATATTGTATAAGATGTTGTCCATTTCATAACTGTGTTTGCTGGTCCTATTCTGTCCTTATCTCCGTGATTCATCTTCCATCTGATACTATTCATGTATCTAGACACTCGATTTTTTTTTTTACTTAATCCAAATCAATATCAATGACATTAATTGTGCACAAGCAGGAGCCGTTTCTGCAATTACTTCTGTCTTTCTAGCGCGCTCTGTGGCGAAGGGGTTACGATAGCAGTTCGTAATCCCGCATACCCGCGTTCGAAATACAGCTGTGGGCGATTTGGCAGCAGAAGCCTTGCGTTGGTTTTTTTAAAATTAAATTGTATAGGTGACGGTCGTTCAGAAAGCAACGGCAAACTACTGAGCGCAAACTTGCCAAGAGATCACAACAGCAAACAAATCCTGGTGTTGGCTGCGACGTCCTGTAAAGGGTATGCAACTAATTGTTATAACTGTCTTCCTATTATTTAAGTTAGTTAATTGCATTTTGGCTGTTTGTTATTTCTTTGCAAGTTTACATTCAGCAGTTTGATATTGGTTTCTGAACCTACCGGCACTCATACCATTTTATGAAAACCATACGTAAGGCGCTTTGCTGCCAAATCGCCCGCAGCTGTGCTTCTAACGCGAGTATGCGGGATTGCGAATTGTGTCCCTTACCCCTTCTCCACAGAGCTAGTTATTCAATGTAAAGCTCATTTTATTGTTCACTTTCTACAAGCACTGTATCTACAATTTCCTGTAGTTTCTTCCTGTAGTTTCTCGTTGCTATCAACACTGTTGAATGCATAACGTAAGCGTAGGTGGGACGCAGAGTGGTTTCCAAGGCACCAGGGCCGGGTTATATACTGGCCAAGACCTATTGACGCGTCCTCGTCGAGCGTCCTGGGTAACATGTCCCTTCGGGGTCCTGGCTAAAGTAAGTAGGATCCCCGATTCCTCCGAAGTCGGAGAGTGTCTGCCTGTACGGCGAGGACCCACCAGTATGCACACCAATAAGCCAGACATGGGACAACGGATACTCACGCAAACCTCAGGTCCTGTATGACATGACACTGATGTTGGACAACAGGATGCCTTCATCCGACATACAGGACTTCGCGTTGGAGCTCAAGCCAACGAACACAAGCAAGCAAGCAAGGAAGCGTAGGTTATGTACAGTTTGACCAAAAGTCGTTTCCCTTGCATACTATCTACATTTATAATTTGATGCTCACAGATAATGAAAGTAGATGAGGGGACGGTACATATCTTTGCCAAAAACCTTAGTGGTGCAGTGACTTGATTGTCAATGGTTGTTGATTCTTATGGCTACTATTTGCTGCCAATCTGTGTTCTTTATTATTTACAAACCTTTGCCATCAATGTTTAATTGTTCTAGAATTTTGATTATTTCCTAATTTTTCACACTGCCAAACGCTGTTTTGAGGTCTATGATGAAAATGAACATATCTGTTTTTACTGTCATATCCTTTATTTGACATGAGAATATATAGTGCATTGTTTGTATCCCTCCCCACTTCAAACCCATTATGTTCGTCATGTATTTCCGGTTTAATCTTGTTACTTACTCCCCACATAGTGTCGAACATTTTATTTTGGAAACTAAAACGAATACGGCGGACCGAACTTTATTAACGTGCATCCCTTTGACTTCTCAGAGGCACCCTTCATACCAGTTTTATGAGGTCAGATCCAACTCATAGCCGCACTGATCCAAAGAAATCCAATCTCGTCACTAGCCTGGATGACCCTCAGATCAGGATGTTGATTAACGCGTGCACAAACCACGAAACTACCATTGCTCTAAAGCATAAACAGGTCACATGAAATGCTTGCAACAACTCAACATTAAATGTGGCCGAGCATAAATTTAGTAGCACAGCATCGGAGTGTATAATGGAAAGCCGTTTGCGCCTAACTTGGGAGTTACACGAGCGGTGCGGCTCATTTTCTTTAGTTATACATTCCGACTGGCGGTCTGAACTGCAACCAAAGAAAACGGCAGGTGGAATGTTGCAGGTCGGAGCTCGGGTGAGTTCAACCGGGACTTGTGGACTCACCCTCAGATTGTTTCTGCAACACCAGAAATAATATTTATGTTGAAATAAGCAGGATGTCTTACACAACGCTCACAACCTGGAGGCAGTTATTTCTCAAAGTGGTGAGGTGAAAGAGAGGGAGCGAGTGATTGAGAGGGAGTGAAAGAGTGAGTGCGAGGGAGACAGAGAGAGAAAGAGAGAGGGGGCAGAGGCATGGATAGAGTAAGGCAGAGTAAGAGAGAGAGTGAAAGACAGGGGGAGAGAGATAGATAGAGAGAAAGAGAGAGAGAGAGATAGTAAATGAGAGAGAGAGGGAGAGAGATGAAGAAAGTAAGAGTGTGAAAGAGAGAGGGGAGAGAGAGTGAGAGAGAATGAAAGTGGGAGAGAGGGGAGAAGAGAAGGGAGAAAAATGAAGCGAGAAGCGTGCGCAAAAGAGACTGGGAGAGATGGTGTGTGTTTGTGCGTGTGTGTGTGTGCTTATGAGTGTGTGTCCGTGCGTGTGTGTTTATGGTGTGTGTATGTTAATGTGTGTGTGTGTTTATGAGTGTGTGTACGTGCGTGCGTGTGTGTTTATGTGTATGTATGTGTATGTGTGTGTGTGTTTATGAGTGTGTGTGCGTGCGTGTGTATTTATGGTGTGTGTGTGTTTATATGTGTGTGTTTATGAGTGAGTGTGCGCGCGTGTGTGTTCATGTGTATGTATGTTTTATGTATGTGTGTTTATGAGTGTGTGTGTGTGTATGTATGTGTATGTTTATGTGTGTGTTTATGAGTATGTGTGTATGTGTGTGTGTGTGTTAATGCCTGTGTCTGCTCGCGCGTGTGTTTGGTGTGTGTGCGTGTGTGTGTGTATTTGTGTGTGTGTGTGTGTTTGTGTGTGTCTGTGTGTCTGTGTAACACATACGCCAATGACATAAATACACAACAACCACTCTATTAAATAAAAGTCAACATTATGTGTCCCAAGTATAACGCATACGCCAATGACATGAATACACAACAATCACTCTATTAAATAATAGTCAACATTATGTGTCCCAAGTATAACACATACGCCAATGACATGAATACACAACAACCACTCTATTAAATAAAAGTCAACATTATGTGTCTCAAGTATAACGCATACGCCAATGACATGAATACACAACAATCACTCTATTAAATAATAGTCAACATTATGTGTCCCAAGTATAACACATACGCCAATGACATGAATACACAACAACCACTCTATTAAATAAAAGTCAACATTATGTGTCCCAAGTATAACACATACGCCAATGACATGAATACACAACAACCACTCTATTAAATAAAAGTCAACATTATGTGTCCCAAGTATAACGCATACGCCAATGACATGAATACACAACAACCACTCTATTAAATAAAAGTCAACATTATGTGTCCCAAGTATAACACATACGCCAATGACATGAATACACAACAACCACTCTATTAAATAAAAGTCAACATTATGTGTCCCAAGTATAACGCAGAAGGAATACGGGGGAAATCTGTACATGTTTTTAACTCACTGCATTGTAATGTAGGATCGTCATAATCACCGTTCGAGTTGGGTGTAAACAATAACTACGAGGGTATGTTAATAAGTAAGTCACAAATGGCTGTAGAAAAATAACTACACATGATAACAACTTAAAACCAGTTTATTTGTGTACATTCATTGTCCCTTTATTTCTCAATATAATTTCCATCAACATTAATGCACTTATCCCATCGTTTTATCAATCCTCCCAAACGGGCTGCATAGAACTGCGTGCTTTGTTTACGTTTACCGGCCATCTCACAGAACTGTATGACGTACTTATTGACTCGCCCTCATAACCTTTTCTACCCAGCTATGCACCGCTTTACGGGACAAACATTTGTCAGCATAAACACTGACAATCACTTTGGCGGGAGACATTTCGCGAATGACGCCGAAGTTGAATGTGAAGTGAAAACGTGGTTTAGAAAACAAAACACGCAGTTCTATGCAGCCGGTTTGGGCGGACTGATAAAACGATGGGACAAGTGAATTAATGTTGGTGGAAATTATGTTGAGAAATAAAGCGACAATGTATGTATAAAAATAAACTGGTTTCAGTTGTTATCATATTTAGTTACTTTTCTACAGCCATCTGTGACTTACTTATTAACTTACCCTCGTAGAAGCCCCAACGAATTTCCCCATAAAACCGTCAGTCTCCTTCTTAACAAATTATATCAGATTTGTGTTCTTAGTTTAGAACTGATGTTATGTAAGTTCGCGTAAGTTGATCACATAACTAGACTACCAACTGACAGTATACCACAACAAGCAATGATATACAGACCAAATGGGAACAGACAAGGGGGCCGCAATGTCAATAATGGGCGGAGGGAATAACAAGAGTCCCTGGAAATCTCGATATATGAAGCCCATAAACGGGCACTCTCCCGCTGTTTAATGCTCCACTGCAAGGTACAAGAAGAAACTGATGTCGAGATGGTAATGAGACCTGAGTGAGCATTAACTTTCAAGCTTGTATAGTGCGTCTTCTCACCCTTACTTCATTCTTCTACTTGTATGAGAGACAATCAATACATGCGGGTTTATTTATGAACTATTCAAGAATACGGCACGTTAAATTATTCATTGTCAGTATATTATCTAATGTATGTCCTCATATGGCTTGTTGTAGACTTGTGGTCTTGAGTCAGGTGTGCTAGCCGGGTACTGTAATTTAACAATTAACGTAGTGACATTGCAACCGCCGGAAGGTTAGCCATACTGGGAACTCTGTTGAAAGGGCGCAACACGGCCAGATGCCTCAAGTTCTTGTCCGGGGTATGATCTGGTCCTGTCTGCGAACTATACGCCCATGCTCCAATGTTCACGAAAGCTACCCGACCCTCCGTTGAAGTATACTTGCTCTTTCAACAAAGCACTAGACGCATTACGAATTGGTGGGGTCGTATCAAAGTGTGCTTATGATTTTCCATGTTTATGTTGTCTAGTGTGATCTAATATCTTCACTTCAATTCCTCCGTCTTCTATGAGTTTCGATCAATAGTTGTGAATTTATTGTTCTATTCTTTGAGATATTAATGTAACGCATATTCGCTATTCTTCAGCACGGACATAAGGCATCTACGCACGATTAATCATCTTTATGCATAAAATCTACCGACAATTCATCACGAATTCGAAAGCCAGAGTATGCGGGTGAATATAATTCCTGCACAATTTGTCTCAATATATGCCCTCCAGGAGCTGCAATGAATATTCATGTAGGAAGTTTTATGAGAAATATGTGGTTCTTATCTGTACCACAATTCACAGCATTCGCATGCAAGGAATAATCGTCCGTGTACTAAGAAATGCCCATTCGTCATTTATAGCCTCGCTGTCCGGACAATTACCGGCTGCAGACATTTATGTTGCCCTCTCCCAGGGGCTGACTTCGCCTCTGATCTGAGACACTGACTACGGGTGAGTCATGCAACCTTTCAACCCCTCGGGAGCAGTTTTCAAAGGGACCCTGGGGTCTTGGGGATGTCTCAGTGGTGAGGACCGTTTTGAATGTCGCACGATCATAAAGCGTGATTGCACAGTTGTGTCAATAAAAACATGCATATTTTACAATAGAACTCTTCCACTCCAGCGTCCTTTTCCACGGGCGGTCTGGGTGCTCCCTGAAGCCTTCATCTCCGTTAATTCTCATGCATCATTGCAACGTGTTGCAGCGGGTGAATTACAACTTCCCAATTTTGTTTTTACGAAGGCATATTGTGCCCGCTACATTTACCATTTTTAGGTACTTGTCATTGCTGCGGCAATTGGACGGTGAGCTTAGAACAAGGTTGCGTTACTCCGATTGACATTATCCTCCATATCTAAATATGCTCAGACAGTGACGGAATGGGTCTTAACATTTTGGTTGTCAGGAGACAAAGCTATAAAATGGCATTAACATTTTTAAACATAGTTTAAAATAATTTTTTTTACCAGCTAGGAGTCGAAGGAGTTACTAATAAACTTTCGAAATAGCTGCGGTCGATATAAAAGCAGACCACATTGCGTTGGTTTCTATACAATGGTGTGAGTGCCTGCGGTTAAGAAAGCAACGGCAAACTACTGAACGTAAACTTGCCCAGGAATCACAAATAGCCAAATATGCTGGAGTCGACTGATACGTCCTGTAAAGGATATGCAACTAACTTTAACTATCTAATTGTTAAGGGGGCCCATTTCATCAGGAGGGGCCCCCAGGGTCTATTTGTCACGAATGAAGATGACACGCTGGCAGTCCGCCGTTGTGTTTAGGTCATCATCATCATCATTAAATGACTTGTCAGCTGGCACGGGCGACAATGCTTTTCCATATTATCCAGCTGATATATTTACTGATGTATTGTACATATGCACCGATATATTTTCTCATGTTAAGGTGAAAGACTGTCTCTCGCTACCTTTCTCTATGTAATTTTACATTAATCTTACTAGTTATCACAATATTTTCCAGTTGATCTATTACCTTTACTATAGTCTAAAATATTGATTGTTTGTCTGTCACTAATGTTTGTAATAAGTTGTCTGTTTGTCATGGGTACTTTGAAATCATTTAGATGATTACGTTATCAGCATTATTGTCACCATTATTCTAAACTGCAACATTGGTGTGACTTGAGAGGGTATTGTTGCGCGTTTTCTGTTTGAGATTAGCAGCTAAATGAAATAACCTATCATCGGCAATCGAGCTTACCAAGAGTTAATGACAGCACAGAATAAATATGGTTACGGAAGAGCCTTCTTCTTCTTCTTCCTCTTTTTCTTCTTCCCCCTGCTCCTCCCCTCTTCCTCCTCCTCCTCCTCCTCCTCCTCCTTCTTCTTCTTCTTCTTCTTCTTCTTCTTCTTCTTCTTCTTCTTCTTCTTCTTCTTCTTCTTCTTCTTCTTCTTCTTCTTCTTCTTCTTCGTCTTCAGATGCTTGGTTTGGAGCAGTCAGTGACTACCGTGATTCTGTAATTACCATTTGTATTTTTTAATGAAATTGTGTCTATTGTCCAGTATTTGTCAACATACATTTGGTTTCTCTATTCCATTTGATGTATTAAAATGCCCTATAAATTTCATTTGTATTTGTCTTATATTTTAATCAGCGACCAAGTAACGCCTACGGCTGTGGATAGTTCAGCTTTTACTTTCTTCTCTTTCCAAGATATTCTAAAAATATTTATAAAATTCCACACATCACTGCCTCCTTCTAACTTCTTTAAAATCATGTAAATAATTACGTTATTCGTTTCATGTACACAATTTTTCTATACTGTATCATTGGTACGACATGAGCGGATGCTCTTGCGTGTATCCTAACAGCTTAAGATTAATCGCTAAATTTTAAAATAACCTGTCATCAGCGATCGAACTTATTAAGAGTCCCGAGATCACAGAAGAAATATTGTTCTTCTTCTAATGCTTCCTGTTCTTGTTCTTCTAAAGAATCTGCTCTCCCTTTCTGTCTTCCTCTGCCACTCTTTCCACAAACCTTTCCAGTTCTAATATGTCCCAGTGTTTTCCTTCTCTTGATGTGGCAAAAACAAAATGACAAATGCTGCTTTCTGATGTTTGTGACACATTGTATCATAGTCAATGACTAAAAAACTTGAATACAACAGTAAAGTAAGTCCAGAATAAGACCTTCTAGACGTCTCAATGCGCACAGGGCATATGGTGCTTGGCGCATATTTGTATACATCAATCGGCACTCGGTGGGTGGTGTGAATACAGTTAGTTTGTAAATCAGTCGCGGTTCCAACTTCACGGCAATGGGTCTTCCCATTATGCTCCGTTCTTGTGTCAGTGAATATCGCACTAAATGCTCCTTACTGCCCCATATGAAAATTGGAACAGACAGGAGTCTCGACAAACCAACAGCCCGCACAGGTATACTATGCATAATGCCGCTGTCAGAATGCCAAGACAAAAGTCCGGCACACACAAAAATACAGTTCATCGTCGATAGAAGCGGCAGTTACTAGAAAACCAGCAGCCACACATTACTGCATAAGGCAACCCAGCTAGTTTAGCGACCGGCAGGCCGCAATTTTTCTGAACATGCAGTTCACGCTACAAACAACCGCGGACAGATGTAAAAGCATTCCACACGAAATTCACACCTCACAGTGTCACTCCACGCACTCAGTGTCACGGAATTACTGGAAATGTCGATCAGATGGATGGATTGCAAGAGAGAGCGAGAGAGTCGTCTCTAGGCCGCGGCAACTTGTTGGTGGGGGAAAAGCTTTTCCCGGATCAAACACGGCCAAGATTCTTTGAGATTTTCCCCGGATCAAAGGAGACTCGTCGGTATGTTTTTTTTTACCCGGATCTAAAGATGAGAGAGGGAGCGCCGGGTTAACTTGGTTGCCGGCCAAGTCAGTGACGTCATTCAGGCAAAATTCTCGGCTGTCTGAAAATAACTAAATTGCGATCAGTGCGCCAGGGTTTGTGAAAACGGAGTGAAGGATTTTTTAAATTCCCGTCTGATCAAGAAAAGAAACTGCAGTGTCCAATATTGATTGAAGTCGATGGACATTTATCCTTAGTGTGAATTCGTAGTTTCGATTCACGAGGAGGAAATTGTTCGCATAAGGTATTATATTAATGATAGAGATTAGGAATCGAGCGTAGTGATGGCACGTTGAGTGAACTTATTATAGGAGCGTCGGCAGCAGTCGGCTGATGCGTAGCTTAAACTAGGCCGAGTGAGATATCGTTTCACTCGGCAGGGTAAAACCAATATCGTGGGAGGATATTCGGCGAGATTGAGAGTGGTTGGGGGAATGGGGGAAATGTCAATGGTATGATCTTCCGGTAGGGTGTCTACTGGAGTTTCTGCGCTTTTCCTTTAGTCTTTCCTTTTCTTTCTATATCTCAGGCCAATGGATGAACTCCTCTGCTTTATGCCAGCGATTAGTTCAATGTCAACTAGGAAATAAATATCTGAGTGTGGCCTTCGGCCTACACTCACATATAATAGGTCTGAATCGGGTTTCTCTCACCGGGGGTTCTCTCTTCGACAGGTTCTACTAGATCAGAGAACTTACCCACTATCAGAGATGAGGAAAATGGCGATAACCTGGTGCAGTTGCTAACTGACCTCGACAATTGGACCCTGTTCCACCAGGAAGGTCCAACACCTCATGGTCTCATCTGAGTATAGATAGTGAATCATGGGGAGGGTGCCTTGTCAGTGGTTGCATTCCCAAAAACAGCTGAGTTATTAACTAGGACAGTTACAAGGAGAGTCATAGGATAGTGAAGAAGATAAATGAGTAACATTTTCTGAAATGACAGGAAATATTTAGTAGATCGAATGACAGAAGTGTTTTGTAGAGATGTTACTAGACCATTGCTTATGTTCTTACGTCACTGGCTTGTATTGGATATATGTTTCACCGTGTGTGTCGAACTAATGGACAGTAATTAACCAAATCACACATTGGTGACCAAGCATCCTAACTATCCACGATTAACGGGGGAGAAAATCGACAACTGACCGGAGAGATGCTTCATCTGGTGAGCTCCCTCTGATCTTGTGATGTTTTGCAGTTGTATGGCCGGAGCACGATGATGAAAGTTGACTCGGATCCTAAAATGACTGGTCGTATCTCACATACACAATAGACTATACTACAGACATTGCACACACATACTTAGCACACACTTGACACTTTTCTTTATTAAATTATTTTATCAATTGTTAGAAGCCCGAGTTGTGTGGGTATGTTCTGGAGGAAGATGAAAAGGGGTATTGTCTTATGGTAGGAAGTGAGAGAGATAGTGATCCAGACACTGAAAGGGGGTGTGTAGACAAAGGTCCGGCAGATGCTCAAGCTGATGATAGGGAATTTAAAAAAGTGTGCTTGTTGATTCCGCTTCCCCCCAGGGACGACAGGTGACACTCCGCTCAGTAGCAGGGCAACGGAACCATGCATTGCCAGCCCGACATGAGGAAAATGCGTAAGCAAACGGTGGCCACAAATATAAACACTCCAGAGGCCTTACCATCTCAACCGCCTATCCTCCATATTGGTGGCGGAATTCGGCGTGAATACAAGGGCGAAAACCCCCCCATTAAAAAACATGTCCTGAAGCAGTAGACTGTGACGTGATAGGGTTATCACATGTTGTAGGCCAGTTTGCACGGAGGTAGACAGGTGGTTAGTCTTTTCTACTGTTGTTTAGTTTAGTTTAGTTTAGTTTAGTTTAGTTTAGTTTAGTCGACGGATCAACATCACGGCACACGGGTGTGACACATAAGTGTTCCGTTCTACCCCTAACTCAAGCCTGGGCCCGGAGAATCTCAGCTCAGTGCACGAACTCCGTAGCACAGGCGGGGATTATGAAATACTTTTGACAGATTTTTAAATCTAAATTTTGCCCGGGCAGAGCCGCCAGGCTACTATTTTTCGATTTCCAACTGCCAAGGGATTTTTTACGTGCACAACAATACACACGGGCGTCCGATCTCACTACCCAGAGACCAGGGGAAATTTTATTACTAGAAGACCATGTAAAAACATCTCTGCTCTCACCGGGGTTTGAACGCTTGACCTCCAGCACTAGAGGCGGACACCATACCTCGTGAATCACTCAGCCCCCTTTTTACTGTTGACGGGCGACCAGCGCGAGCGTCGAACTTGCGTCCAGCCGCGTTCATGACGTTTCAGCATATCTCCATATATTTGTCTGTCTGTTCGTTTGTCTGTCTGTCATTCCTGTCTACAATACCTTGCGGTGTAGGGCGGGGGATGTGGGAGGGGAGGGGTGAGTTTGAGCCTGAGGAATTAAGGCCGTAATTAAGTGCAGTTGTCACGAACTGAGCAGGTTAGCCCCCCCCCCCCCTCCCCCCACCCCCAAACAAAATTCATCACTTTACCGAGGATTCGAACTTCGGTCTCCCGATTAGAAGCCCGGGCTCCTTAGCCAGTCGGCCAGACGCTCTTCTGTCTCCACATCTACTACACTAAAGCGTCCGCGGGGTGGAGGGAAGCATTCTACTTTGGTGATTGAATCCAGTCTATTACGTCTGTACGTTGGGACACCAGAATCGACCAAGAAATGTGTGTGATTGAAGGGGAAACACACTATGAATGAATGATGTCCCAAACACCAGACCCGGTCAAATCGTGTTTTTGTTGAAAACAAATATATGGCCAAATAATTTTATGGGCAACTAATTTTATCTCCAAGCGCAGACATGCCTGTTTCCCCAGTCCATTTGCTCGCCTAAAGAATATTGTTAGTTGGGAGGTCTAAATGAATGAAACAAGCTATCATCCTGCTCATCAAACATCACACATGCTGTCAGCAAGACATCGCCGAGCCTGTCTATAGCTGCATATCAATACTGGTGTCCCCTCCCGTACATGCTGCGTTCAAAAATATGTAAATGCATTAAGGCAAAGGGGAAAGGTCTTCTTATTCTTTCTTCATTTGTCCCTATTCCCCCAGTGGGGAATATGTCCTCAAGCAACTCAAACTACAACCAATCATGAACACGGTCGACGGGAGGTAGAATCAAAGACAAAGTCAGAAAAGATGAGGCAGGAAAAAGAGGCAGGAGGGAGAGAAAATGGGGAGTGGGTGCTGTGGGAGCTAGCCCATGGAGATATATGTATGCCTGCAGACACGCACGAGCGGGCACAATTGATTTTATATTAATTGTCTGCCCGTTGTCGCCTGGTGAGTTCAGCATCATGTGACACGGCCATGAGCAGACGTCGCGCATCAGAAATCATACTCTCCCGCCAACTGGGCACCACTATGCCGCGGGTCTTCAGCATACCCATATTATGTTTACGCCGCTTGATGTGGCCGACAGCTCGGTCCATCACAAAGGGATCGGGGGTGGTGGGGAGATTCATCACCTTGTTCTAAAATTGGTCCAGGCTGACCTAGCACCGAGTGATTTTCAAGCTTGACGTGGACTACAGCTTTTTAATTTTGTTCGTTCGCTTTTGAACTCAAGCGTAGTCCATACATGTCTGCTTCCTCAAATCAAACGATGCAATGGATGAATGGTCCTCATCATTCGTGATGGACGAACACCCAGTGTACTGGACTGATTTTCTTTTTGGTGTGGACTAGCTTTCCCTATTACTAGTGTCCCTCGCCATCAGGAATACCCATTCCGACTTATGAGGTACGTATAATTTATCTCACCACGTCAAGGACGAGAAGACAACATTTTAGTACTAGTACAACGTACCCGTGTATCGGGTGAACCGGCTACCTCGGCATCAGCGCACCGTATGTTTAAGAACGAGCGCTCTTATCCATTCGGCCTTGCTGACCTCCAGCTGTTCAACAAAACAAAATTATTTGTTTGTTCTTCAATTTTTTAATCCTTGTTGTTGTTATTACTGTTGTTGTTGTTGTAGTTATTGTTGCTATTGGTGTTGTTATTATTGTTGCTATTGTTGTTGTTGTTGTTGTTGCTATCGTTGTTGTTGATGATGTTGTTATTGTTGCCGTTGCTGTTGTTGTTGTTATTGCTATTGTTGTTGTTGTTATTGTTGCTATCGTTGTTGTTGTTGTTGTTTTTGTTGTTGTTGTTGTTATTGTTGTTGTTGCTATTGTTGTTGTTGTTGTTGGTGGTGGTGGTGTTGTTGTTGTTGTTGTTGTTGTCGTTGCTGTTGTTGCTGGTGTTGTTGTAGTTGTTGTTGCTATTGTTGTTGTTGTTGTAGTTATTGTTGTTGTTGTTGTTGTTATTGTTGCTGTTGGTGTTGTTGTTGTTGTTATTTTTGTTGTTGTTGTTGGTGGTGGTAGTTGTGGTGGTGTTGCTATTTTTGTTGGTATTGTTGTTGTTGTTGCTGCTGCTGCTGCTACTGCTGCTGTTGTTGTTGCTATTGTTGTTATTGTCATTGTTGTTGTTATTTTTGTTGTTGTTATTGTTATTGTTTCTAGTGTTTTTGTTGTAGCTGTTGTTATTGTTGTTATAGTTATTGTTGTTGTTGTAGTTATTGTTCTAGTTGTTGTTATTGTAGTTATTGTCGTTGTTGTTGTTGTTGTTGCTGCTGCTGTTGTTGCTGCTGCTGTTTTTATTGTTGTTGTTGTTGCTGCAGTAACAGCAGCAGCAGCAGTAGTAGTAGTAGTAGTAGTAGTAGTAGTAGTAGTAGTAGTAGTAGTAGTAGTAGTAGTAGTAGTAGTAGTAGTAGTGGTGGTGGTGGTAGTGGTGGTGGTGGTGGTGGTGGTGGTAGTAGTAGTAGTAGTATTAGTAGTAGTAGTAGTACTACTACTACTACTACTACTACTACTACTACTACTACTACTACTACTACTACTACTACTACTACTACTACTACTACTACTACTACTACTACTACAACTACTACTACTACTATTAATACTACTACTATTATATTGTTTTAAAAATGTATTCCCTTGGCGAATTTAAACAAAGAAGCCAGAAACAATATGTTGCACTGTTTATTGTCTGGCATATTTCGCTGCATCTCGTAAGATGCATTATGCAACAATACTCGTGACTATGTGTTTTAATTGTTTCAGCTACAGTATTATTCATTTATTCACTTCACAGGACATATAACTGTAGCATGCACCTGATGAGATGCCACGAAATATACCAGGCAATAAATCGTGCAACATATTATTTGTGGCTTCTGTATTCAAATTACTGTTTTAAACTACCACTACTTCCTCCACTACTCCTCCTGCTTTCATTTCTTCTTACTTTCTATTTGTTTCAACATCAGGATGGGAAACTAGCTAGCTACTTGTGCAACAGAACATCAGGGATCAAAGACAAAGCAAAAGGGTTAGTGCAGACAGCAACCCATAGCTTGAGTGCCTGGCTTTAGAGTGACCAAACCTGATCTAACCAAGACACATATTCATTCTAAGCTGTCCTGGCCCACTATTTTGTTTATCTCTTATCGCATATATCCTTGACCCAGAGAACACCTGATGGCTGCATTTCCTTTAAAGGACGTCGCAATCAAGTCTAGGATTTTTTTTTTTTTTTTTTGGGTGCTGCTTGTGATTTTCTAGACAATTTTAGGTTCAGTAGATTACCATTGCTTTCTGAACATCCGACGCTTATACTGTTTTGAAAATTAACGCCTAGCAATCTGCTCCAAAATGGCCTGTTCCTGACTGCGAACCCGGTACGCCGTAATTATGAAATCACAATCAATATCACAAAGTCACATGAAATCTATTTCAGCCACATATGTAAAAGCTGTAACTACTATAGGTTGTATTTTTCATAACTATGCAGTGTCTTAAAATATTGCCGATCGAAGTTTTGAATTCACCCTCTGTAAAGTTCATGCAACATAATAGGGAGATACAACACTTGGACCGGCAATATTTTCAAACACTGCACAGTTATTAAAAACACACTCTGTACATGTAAAATCACTTAACGTTCTACACCTTGACTGACACTATAAACTTAGATGTAAAATCACTACAATTTTCTCCTGTGCCATAACGACAAGGATAAATTCCTTAACGTGCTACACCGCCCATGCTTTCCCACTGCACGCGTGCATGGAGTTATTCAATCGGTCCAGTCGGGAATCACTGCAAGGATCATTAAATATGAAGGAGGGGGTCGGCGGCGGGCTGTGACGGGAATGTGTTACGGAGCAAGGAAAATTATTGTCCCGTAATCTTGCGTCCCGGGTCAGTCTAACTTCTGCACTTGATTGTTTCAGCCATGACGCGTGTGCGGGGATGTGGCGGGCTGTCGGGTAACTCACTGTGTTGCATGCACTCACTTTACATTCGTTTACTGGTGAATTCATGCATGATAAAGGGAAGCAGAGGTGTTTCCAGAGCCAGGTACTATACTGGCCAAGACCTACTGACACGTCCTAGTCGTGTGTCCTGGGCAACAGGTCACTTCGGGGTCCTGGCTAACGTAGTAGGATCGCTGATTCCTCTGAAGTTGGAGAGTATCTGCCTGTACGGCGAGGAACCACCAGTCTGCACACCAATAAACCAGACATGGGACAACGGATACTCACGCAAACCTCAGGACCTAAATGACATGACACTGATGTTGGACAACAGGATGTCTTCGCAGACAAGACAATCCGGCTGCTGTGGAGGCGGAAGTACAAGCGTTGATTTTCGAGAATTCGGTAGACGGTGATGCTTACATCTACACAGATAGGTCGGTCGTCCGACATGTGAGAAGCTCATGGGCCTTCATGGCGCGGGCCGGAGGGAGAATTGTGAAGGAGGACTCTGGTGCTTTTGTTGAGACCACAAGTAGCCTGACTATGGAAGTCATGGCAGTAAGTAAAGCAATAACATGGCTCGAGACACATACATTCAATAGGGCATGTTTCCTTAGCGACTCAATGAGCATGCTCAAGAGGATAGAGATGGGGTGGATCCGGCGAGAGTGGTTGCTTGCTGTCTCTGGAGCGGTCTCGGCTGACAAAGATTATTTTCATCTTCGTACCAGGGCATGCAGGAGTACAAGGAAATGAGCGGGCTGACAAGCTCGCAGGTAAGGCTAAGGTGGAGGGCGGACGCACCATGGACCAGGCTGACATTCTGAATGCTCTACGAAAAGTAAGATTTGTGCGAGAATCAAGTGATGACTGCGAATCTACAACCATGGTCAGACTGCTAGAACAGCAAATCAAAAGAGGGGTGGCCAAACAAGAAAACTTCGCAGGAAGCCAAAGAAGATTGATAAACCAACACAGAACTGGTGTCGTTAGCCGCTACACGCTGCAGGATTTGCTGAGGAGGGGATCCGAGCACTTATGGACTGAATGGTTCGATGTGCAATGAGGATAATCTGTCGACAAACTAACTAACTAACTAACTAACTAACTAACTAACTAACTAAACTAACTAAGTAACTAACTAACTAACTAACTAACTAACTAACTAACTAACTAACTAACTAAGAGGGTGTCTTCATCCGACATACAGGAGTTCACGCGGGAATTCACAGCCAGCGAACGCAAGCAAGCAAGTAAGCAAGTAAGCAAGGGAGCGAGCGAGCGAGCGAGCAAGCAAACAATGCATGATAAAAAGGTCAGCAAGGCCGACTGGATAAGAACTCGCTTTCTTCCGCTGATGTCAAGGTAGCGGATTCAACCACTACGCCGGTCAGTTGGACTAAAATGTTGATTTCTCGCCCTTGACTACGGCACGTAAATTACATGTACCTCTGAAGTCGGAGTGGGTTCGCCTGATGGCGAGGGACACTGGTGACAGGAAAAGTTAATCCACACGCAAAAATCAGTTCGTGCACTAGAAATAGTAGCAAGTGTATGAACTACGCTTGAGTTCAAAGCGAGCGGGCAAACAAAACAAATAACAAAAAAAAAGAGCTAGCTCCAAAGAGCCTTCGAGTTGAGTACTGTGTATTCAACTTCTTTTGCTCGCTTCATTTTTATTTCACATGTTTGCATACCATCATTATGACTTATGTAGTTACTTCATCCTCGTGTGTGCCTTTGTTTTCTGTTGTTGTGACTCGCTTATTATGGTTATTTGCTACTGAAGGATTGTCGTTGCAACGTCCTCTTTTTTCTGTTTATGAAACAAGAACAAATGAAGATACTGGCACTCGTGATAGGTGGTTTCGTATGGAATCTCTGACAATTTAATGTCAGCCGCTTACAGCTGTTCATTGAAGAGGTTTTCAGGATGGGTATTACAACAGCTTACAGATGTCTGCATTCTTGTACAGCTGACCGTGTATACTTGGTATTTTCCAACTGTTTATGTCTGCATTCTTATATTCTGTATAAGCTGACCGTGTAGACGTGGTGTTGTCCACTGGAAAGATCCTTGCCTTGGCCAGTACTCCTGCCTCATATATGTTCTTGTCCAGGGTAACTTAAGTGTCGTGTGTCCACTGTCGTGTTGACTGACCCCTGCCTGGTCTTCCAGCAACCAGGCCTTCCATTACCATTATGTTTACACCACACTGACGTTAAAAAAACAACAAAAGTCCCGAAGCAGGAACCTGCAATGGTTCTGTCCTGCGCTAGGACCACCACATTTTGTAGGCCAGAGTGTGCGGGGGTATAGGACCACCACATTTTGTAGGCCAGAGTGTGCGGGGGTAGCTAGTCTTTAACGCACTTAGCGGACGACGTGTGCAGGCGTGGAACCCTCGTCCGAACGCGCTCAGGGACATTATCAGAGGAGCCCGATGTTTAACACACCTAAGGTATTTCAGTTATCAAGATATGTTGATCTTTATGAACCACTTTGCTTGTATGTTCACATCTGGCAGAATATCAGTAGTTTCCTTCTTCTTAACCCACTTTATTCTAAGTATCTTTCTGTAACATTTGAGTTCAAAGTCTACATTGTCTTCTTCAATGATTGCGAAGTGGTCAGTGATTCGCATCAGTGTTTCCATTGGAGAAATGCATGTTTTCAAAATGTTTATTTTCATTTCTTTGCTCGGGTTGTGTCATGGCATTGTCTTGCTGTTTAACCTCTGTATTACTATAGTTAATTTGCTCGTGACGTCGTTTGAAAATTCTTATTGTTGTTAAATGATAACAAGAAACACACAAAGAAACTGAGCGATAATGTCAAGGGTATGCACTTTACCCCTTGACTCCTATTCGTGTAAGGCTGACACCGCAAAGTATGAACGGCATAAGTGAGGCAATATACACTATAGTGTATGAGACATGCACCAGCGGCAGGTATTAAAACTCTCTTCATGATCTCCCGCTGAGAGGCAGGAGTGAACAGAACAGAAGATGAGGAATCATTTATTATGTTTGGCTCTGTACAGGTAAACTCCAAACGCCGCATGGTCTCGAGTGGCATTCTTATCCAACACTAAGATTTAACAAATCGTTACTTTTATTGGCATCCATGCAATGATGCATTGGAATTCCTTCTGTACACATTACAAATTCATCTTCACACCCAGCTTTTGGGAGAATGTAAGCATAGACTTATAACCTCTATTACATAAAATATGATGAGTAGAGGGAGAGACAGTTAGAATACGTGTTTTTCAATCAGGAGACTGGTTCTAATCCCCGGGAGAGCAAAGGCAGTGGAGTCTCAACCGTTGCCCATATATGTCTGGTAAAGACCGGTGAAGTGGTCTTAAACCCAAAGTCCTACAGTTCTTTCAGCAACGCCGGCGATGCTGACAACGGTGTTACTATCTTCTTCTTCTTCTTCTTCTTCTTCTTCTTCTTCTTCTTCTTCTTCTTCTTCAGTTGTTTGGTCTGGAGCGGTCACCGGTGATCTTGTTCCTCCAATCATCTCTGGGTATTTCTGTGATGGATGGATGGATGGATACGTGGGTGAATGAATGCGTGGGTGGGTGAATGGATGGGCTGGTGGTTGGGTGGGCGGCTGGCTGAATGGGTGAGTGGGTGGGTGGATGGATGGAGGGTGGGTGGTGCGTGGATAGATGGATGCATGGATGGATGGATGGGTGAATGGATGGGCGGGTGGCTGGATGGGCGGGTGGCTGGCTGAATGGGTGGGTGGGTGGTGCGTGGATAGATGGATGCATGGATGGATGGATGGGTGAATGGATGGGCGGGTGGCTGGGTGGGCGGCTGGCTGGCTGAATGGGTGGGTGGGTGGGTGGATGGAGGGTGGGTGGTGCGTGGATAGATGGATGCATGGATGGATGGATGGGTGAATGGGTGGGCGAACAGATAGGTGGGTGGGTGGATGAATGGATGGGTGGATGGATGAGAGAATGTGTGGGCGAATGGGTGGGCAGGTGGATGGATGGACGGATGGATGGGTTGGTAAGTGGGTTGATGAGTGGATGGGTAAGTGGATGGGTGGATGGATGGATGGATGAATGGATGGATGGGTGGGTGGATGGATGAATGGATAGATGGGTGGATGGATGGATGGGTGGATGGGTGGATGGATGGGTGGGTGGGTGGGTGGATGGATGGATGGATGGATGGATGGGTGGGTGAATTGATGGATAGGTGAGTGGGTGGATGGGTGGGTGGTGGATGGATGGGTGGATGAGTAGGTGGATGGATTCATGGGTGGATGGATGGGTGCGTGGATGGGTAGGTGAGTGGATACTTGGATGGATGGGTGGGTGGATGGATGGGTGGGTGTGTGGAAGGGTAGGTGGATGAGTGGGTGGGTTTGTGGGTAGGTGGATGAGTGGGTGGATGGGTGGATTGGTGGATGGGTAGATGGATGGATGGATGGAGGTAAGTAGGTATTAGGTAAGCAGTCAGGTAGGTAGGTAGGTAGGTAGGTAGGTAGGCAGGCAGGCAGGCAGGCAGGCAGGCAGGCAGGCAGGCAGGCAGGCAGGCAGACATTAGGTAGGTAGGTAGGTAGGTGGTCTCACAATGTTCTTGATGATAAGTTCGTGATATGGTCGTTGTCTAGGTAACGATGCTCTTGGTGTGTCAATTGAGTTATCTAACTGTCTCACAATGCAACTCACCCCAGTAATACACATCCATCAGTCATTAAACAAGATTGAGTTGGCGCACATAATCCTTTAATACAGAAATAACACAAACCCACGGAACATCCTCATATATCCAGACACAATATAATCCATAGAATATAAATATCCTCCTCACAATTTACCACATACACATCACTGTCTTCTCACGGCCTGCTTCATCTCAAATCCATAAGACAGTTAATCCAGCTACTATCCACCGCTGGACCTCACACAATACACCCACACACTGGGTCTAGTCTCCACTAACTATTCAACTCACTCTGATTTCAGGCCTCTATTAACTATCCAACCCCCACTGGGTTTTAGGCCTGCATTCACAACTGGGAGAACAACACTACAACAGAAACTGACCCACAGTCAGTCTAAGCTCCCACGTATTAGCTCACCGATCCGCTCGGCGCTAAAACATCAACTGATCTCAAGTCCTCTGACTTCACCCAGAACTAGACTCTCTCTCCCCATCCACCCTGGGGATCTCCACTCACACCCGCCCCATTATTTCTCAGGGCCGACTGTTTTTCTCGCAGCCAGGTCACTCACCTTACTGTCTTCAACTTTCCTCTGTTATTCCTCATGCCCGATCACCTGTTTATGTACTAGCACGGTCACTCTCCTTAATGTCAATGACCCCAGGCATGTGTCACTACCCCACCCTCAAAAGAAAACATCGTTTTCAAATGTTGGGAGACTAATACTTATCAAATATGTGACCCAGACACATTGCCTGGGTAGTCGTAAGTATAAATCCAACTTACTCTAGCTACCACCCTAAATAATACATCAAATGCTCATAGTACACTACCATATTCCCCACACATCAATACAACCAACTTTACATCTTGTGTACCAATATATGACTAGTATCTCACATAATAATAATAAACATATTATCATCATCATCAAGTGCCGTGCCGGCTGGCGTAGGCGTTCATGGTTCTCCACATATCTCGGTCTTTGGTTTTCTGGATCAACTCTGCTGCTGATATTCCTCCATGCCACCGTCTCAATCCATCCAGCATCACTTCTCTTGGTCTATCTCTGCCTCTCTTCCCCTCGATCTTTCCAGTTATTACGATGTTCTCCAGTGCCTCTCTTCTCATCACATGACCGAAGAAAGCTGTTTGTCTCTGTCTTATTGTTGTATATAATGTTCTAGTTTCATTAGCCTGTTTCAGGCAGTCGTCATTAGTTACTCTGGCAGTCCAAGGAATTCGCAACATTCGTCTCAGGAACCACATCTCTGTTGCTTCTAATTTCTTCTTAATTTTTTCATTTACATTCCAAGATTCACTGCCATACAGCAAAACTGGTTCCACATAGCATTTCAGTACTCTCTTTCTTACATTCAGTGATAGTGACTTATTGCATAAGATACTCTTCATTTTCTGAAATGCGGCTTTTGCCTGCCCTATTCGGCTCCTAATCTCTGTTGTACATCTTCCATATGATGTTATAAATGCCCCTAGGTATCTAAAATTATCAACTTGGTTAAGGATTTTCCCTTCTATTTCTATGTCACATTTTGGTGTCACCATTTTCTTTGATATTACCATTGTTACTGTTTTCTTGATATTCAAGGAGAGTCCTTTCCTTGCACTCTTTGTTACTACAGCGTCTAATAATTGTTGTAGGTCTGTTGAATTATCCGCCACCAATACTGTGTCATCTGCATAGCGTATATTATTTATATTATAACCTCCAACTAGTATTCCTGGCATCTCTTTGATCTCTCTCATTATTACTTCGCTACACAGGGAGAACAGATCTGGTGACAAGACACACCCCTGTCGTACTCCTAGTTTTATCTGTTCGTAACTACCCTCTTTATTTCCCATTTTAATTGCTGCTACTTGGTTCCAGTAAACATTCTTTATTATTCTTAAATCTTTTCCATCAATGTTGATATCTTCCAACATTTTAATCAGTTCATCATGTTTTACTTTATCAAATGCCTTAGTATAATCTATGAAGCACAAATATATGTCTCTCTGTTTCTCTATTGACCTTTCTGTTAGTGTCCGTAATGTATAAATTGCATTTTTTGTGCCCTTTCCTTCCACAAATCCATACTGTTCTTCACTAATTTCCATTTTTATTTTCTTTTTGGTTCTTCTCATTATGATTCTGAGTAGAAGCTTAGTGATAACATATCATAGGGAACATAATATCTGTGTACTTGCAAGTCTATTAATATCCTCAAGAAGACACAACCTTTTTGTATACCGACCCGATATCAGGTGGTTCTTTTCTTGCCTCAAACCTCCACCTATTTCTGTCGATGCTGTGTCTACCCTTCCTGTACCCAAGCCTCATGTTTCCTATATCTTTAAAACATCTGTTTGCTAATACTGGTTCAGTGATGTCGTTAACACTCTTTTGAACTGCCTTAACTTTGCAATCTACATATTGTACCGTTACACTGGAGTCTCTGTTTAGTCTGACCTCTTTATTAAATCCTGGCCAATATACCTGGCATCCTGCTCTATGCTGCTTCCGCCTTACTCCTATGTGCCCTGCACATGCCCTATCCTGAGCTGTTCTAGTATATCGGTCTCTATGTGTTAACGGTAATACTACTTGCCCACGTGCAGTTCCGCCATCTGAAAACCTGCGAGTGAGACCATTGTTATTCCTTTCAAAGCACCATCTACCCTTCTTTGATTGCCTATGTCTCACTTTACCACACCCTTGGAAACATTTGTCGAGAGTAGTATCTTGTCTCTGGGAGTCACTAACGCTATGTTTGCGATCCATTCTCACCTGCTCAGCTGTACTATCCTTGCCCTGAGTGTTTCCTTCAAATGCCTCCTCTTGTTCAGCTATACTCTCTAATTTAGGTTTTCTTATGGTAACTACCTCGTTACTACTTAAACTATGTTTATGATCCCAATAAACTACTTCTTCTTCTGTACAATCTTTAACTCCTGGCACGTTTCCGATGATCAAATCAGCCACTGGTGAGTCTAGAACACACGCTACCACTCTTCCTGTGATATATGGTGTTTTTACTGCTATCACGGCTAATGGGTAGAATTCTACTGTCCCATTAAATGTAATGCACCTGATCTTTTCCCCTGTGTACTCCGAGGGGTTCACTAAACTTTTTCTAACTCCGATAGACGTACACCCGGATTCTCTAATTGTTAATGATGGCCTATCATTAACGAAACCATGGTGCATCTTCATGCTTCCACCTGCATGGACTGCTGATCCTGCTTTCACTGTATGACCACACACTAAGACTGGCTGACCGTCTTTTTCAAAAAGAGGTTTGCACCCACTACATTCTTCATTGTTGATAGTCTCAATCACTTGTGCTTCATTAGAATGCACCGTTTCCCTCATCGTACAATGATAGCTGACATGCCCCTTCCTTCCACATTTGAAACAGATGATCTCCTTCCTTGCGTTACTTGTTGGCTCACTGGATGGTTGTGCATCACACTGTGCTGCCTTGTGTCTCCAGCTCCCACAATTCCAGCATCCGGCATAACTATTTGGACGTCTCTGAAAATTTCCCCTTTTGTATGGGTACCGTCCTGCTCTGCCAAAATGGTTGTCACGGAAACTATTATCTTGAGACTCTTGTTGTTCATACTTCTGTGCTGAATCCACACTTTTCGAACTTGGTCTAATAACTGGATTCTGGTCCTGTTTAGTGTATGCTGCACAGACTATTTCCTCACTCATTAGTCTACCAATAGAACTGTTTGGATGTGCAGTCATGTAGTTTTGCCCTAACTGTGACATTGTGTCTATGTCCTTTGGCTTACGTTCCTCAAAGAAAGCTACTAAGTTTGTATTGCATGCAGATACTACCTTGTCTCTTAACACTAAATCCACTAATTTATTAAAATCTTTCCCTACTTCTGCAAGCTCCATCCATTTGTTAAATGTGTCCTTTACTGTGTTAAGAAAATCTGTGAAATCTTGATTTTTCTCTGGCCCTAACTGTCTAAACTTTGTTCTGTATCCATGCTAAGTTAGTTGGAACTTTGTAAGCAGACGTTGACGCAAAATAGTGTAGTTGTTTCTTTCTTCCACAGGTAAATTAAACATTGTAACTAGGGCCTTACCCGTAAGAAACTCGCCACGTCGCATCGCATACTCTCCCTCTGAAATACCTAACACTTTCGCTGATGCTTCGAATCTTCCCAGATATGATGCAAGATGGTCCCGGTCTGTAAAATATGGCAGTTTTAATCTCTGTGACGACTGCGAAGGTCTTCTGCTTTCCTCACTTTGACCCTTCCAAGATAGTTCTAGTTTTCTGAGTGCAATTTCCGCTTCCATCTTAATCTTCTCTTTCTCGATTTCCACAGCATTTGTTTGTTTTAACTTTTCAAGTTCCATTTGTGTCTCTCTCTCTCTTCCTGTAGACGCTTGTTTTCTATTTCAGCTAACTTTACTTCCTGTAGACGCTTGTTTTCTATTTCAGCTAACTTTTCTTCCTGTAGGCGTTTGGCCTCGAGTTCTGTCTGTCTCTGTTCTCTTTCAGCTTGTCTTTGGTCTCTTTCAATCTGTTTTTGTTCTTTTGCTTCGGCATACACCTGTAACTCTTTACCCTTCAGGCCTAACCTTTCACCTGCTTCAATATATTCCATTAAAGTAGGCATCTTGTACTTGTGGACACGTTGCTGTCTTTCAGCCAACTATGAATATAAGGACTCTGCTGCTAGTCTTTGTGTGCCTTCCCTAAGTACACCAGCACTCCCTGTGTACGTAAATTCGTAGTGCTAAAATATCACTCTGTACTCACCCAGTCACTCTATAAGCACTAGGTAGTGAGGGGGAATATCACATATACTCCCTCGCATATATACTAAATAGCTGTAAAAACTCTGGAAATATATTTAAACATATATATATACATATACAAAACGGATGAATGATCCACACTAAGTGATTTCTATAAAACGCTAGATGCACAAGCCAAGTACATGGAGACGGTGATCACAAAGAAATAAACCACAGTAACATCCACAAGCTTGTGTGAAACGACCACAGTGCGCGTAATAATATATATAAAACTGACAGAGACCACTAGACAGTAGATATGACGAAAGATCACAATAATAACATATATCCGAACACAACAAATATCATATGTAAATGTAACGAAAAGAACGAAAGAAAAAAAATTATAGCATCAAAATATACACAAATCTGACGTCAGACAACACAGCTCTAGATATTAGTTAGGACCCCAATGCCAATGCACGACACGCTAATTGTTTAGCGTTTTCCTTACAAAAATATCTTAAGCACCAGAAATACCCACGTTTTGCAAGGCCTATCCTGATGTAGATAGAGATCGCAAAAAGTGCCTATCCAACAACTACATGTAATAACATATCCATATATATAAGTACACAAACGATAACGACAGTTAAACGATGAGAGCAAACAAAATGTCCAAATGGCTGGCCGACACTAATGTGCTTATTAATCCGTGTCAAACGTTCTTATTTTGCTGTTAATAGTTTTTTCACAATAGGCTGGAAGTGTCTGTTGGTTAAAATTCCGAAATGTCTACGACGTCAAATTCCAGATTTGTTGCGTGGTGACTGAATTTCACGTGGTGATCACAAGTTCCAACCGTCGAAAAAATTGAAGATGATGATTGATTATCCAAAATGTTATGTCTCGACACAGTCTGTCACGTTATTGTACTTTCCCTGGACGTGGTGGCAACAAAGTAATACTCCAAACGTCTTTATCCTTCGTTGTGGAGATGGCGCTTTGCTGTATCATTTATGTGATAGACTCACGTTTAAAGACAAAGTTCAACCCCCCAAAAAATGGCAGCACATGTCCAGCGCCTTAGCTCTTTATCGTAAATTCTTTTGACAACTGTATGCAACCCTGCTCGCGGAGCTGCCACGTCCTCCTTCGTTGTCAAAATGTTTCCTGATTACAGAGTAATGATCACAAAGGGATTTCAACAAAGACGAACAATAAAGTCTGGTTTTCACCCAAAACACCTTGTTTTGTTCATTCACAATGAGTCATCTTGACCACAATAGGCCGTGGAAATTCCCTGAGTGCCTTCACTCCATCCACCCCCGACTCGCAATGTCACCTCAATTTATCTTTATCACCTTCAGTGAAAAATCCTCAGTAAACACAGTTTCCACACAACCTTCTCAGCCCCAACCTGGCTGCTCTTTTAACTCCGTGGAAAGTCACACTTTACACCATTAACCCGCCCCAACTCTGGCTGCGGTGGGGTACTGTTACTACGCCCTTCGGTCACCTGTCCTCGTAAACAGCGCTGACCCGATTTGTCCGTGGAAACTCACAATTTCCACCGTCCTCCCCCGTCGTGTTACCTGCGGTGAAATTCTTCACCTGTCGACCTGCGACCCCACCGTGTGTCGCCTCAGCACACACACACACACACACACACACACACACACACACACACACACACACACAAAATGTCTCACCACAAACAGAACTTCGCAACGAAATTGCTCACTGTCTGTTATCTTGGGTGTTCCTTGACCGAATGTAGCTGTCAGAAAATCTTTACTAAGCGACGAGCTCTCAGTTAATACACTGGGTTTCTTGAACGGACGAGCTCTCAGATAATCTCACGAAGTTCTTGATGATAAGTTCGTGATATGGTCGTTGTCTAGGTAACGATGCTCTTGTTGTGTCAATTGAGTTATCTAACTGTCTCACAATGCAACTCGCCCCAGTAATACACATCCATCAGTCATTAAACAAGATTGAGTTGGCGCACATAATCCTTTAATACAGAAAGAACACGGACAAACGGAACATCCTCATATATCCAGACACAATATAATCCATAGAATATAAATATCCTCCTCACAATTTACCACGTACACATCACTGTCTTCTCACGGCCTGCTTCATCTCAAATCCATAAGACAGTTAATCCAGCTACTATCCACCGCTGGACCTCACACAATACACCCACACACTGGGTCTAGTCTCCACTAACTATTCAACCCACTCTGGGTTCAGGCCTCTATTAACTATCCAACCCCCACTGGGTTTTAGGCCTGCATTCACAACTGGGAGAACAATACTACAACAGAAACTGACCCACAGTCAGTCTAAGCTCCCACGTATTAGCCCACCGATCCGCTCGGCGCTAAACCATCAACTGATCTCAAGTCCTCTGACTTCACCCAGAACTAGACTCTCTCTCCCCATCCACCCTGGGGGTCTCCACTCACGCCCGCCCCATTATTTCTCAGGGCCGATTGTTTTTCTCGCAGCCAGGTCACTCACCTTACTGTCTTCAACTTTCCTCTATTATTCCTCATGCCCGATCACCTGTTTATGTACTAGCACGGTCACTCTTCTTAATGTCAATGACCCCAGGCATGTGTCAGGTGGGTAGGTAGGTAGGTAGGTAGGTAGGTATTCATGTATAGCTGACCGTGTAGACTTGGTGTTCTCCAACTGTTTATGTAGGTAGGTAGGTAGGTAGGTAGGTTGGTAGGTAGGTAGGTAGGTAGGTAGGTAGGTAGGTAGGTAGGTAGGTAGACAGACAGGTAGGTCTGTATGTATGCATGTATGCCTGCCTACCTGCCTGCTTGCCTGCCTTATACAGCTGAAATATGCATTGTTTATTTTTCATGTATGTTTACAGCATTCATTTCACAATGTTATTATTTTCAATGTAAATGTAACAGCCATGATACTAGTAGATAACAGGTGTGCAAAAGGTGAGTAACTGGAATAACCGAATGTAAGACGGGACTGTGTGCTCAATTTGTGACCCTTTGAAAATAAAGTTCGTTCGTTCGTTCGTTCGTTCGTTCTGTCGTCTACAATGCCACAAATGCCGCCACGATTTCCTTCTCCTCCAGTTGTCTGGTCTGGAGCAATCATCCAGGAGCATGACTCTCCAGTCCTGCCTGTTGTCTGATATTTTAAGAAACTGATGTTGCTTCTGTTGTTATTTATTGTCCAGCCGTTTAAGCCAGCCAGTAGGCGACTACCTTCCACTATGGAATAAATGGGTTTGACAGAGTCGAAGCCTTGTCTAAAACTGGCAGCAGAATGCAACTCTGTGCCTGCCCATAGTCATACTAAGGAGCAGAACCTGCCATCTGCAGCTAACAAACATCGCATTCATAGAAGAATGAACAAGACATTGGTAACAGAACTGACTTAACTAATTAAGTGCTATGGGATCAATACACGTCTTAGGTGACTTCCTGTACCCGCCAAGGGCTTATATACAGCCGAAATGTTGTCATTGCGTTACAACACAGTCTGCTACCATATTAACAACTTTGAAGTCATAAGTATCACACGCCCTTACTTCATGTTTTTTCGCCATACGTGTTTGTTTGATCCAAACTTACATATTGTTTGGCACTAAATCTGTTAATCCAAAAGATTCATTCGCAAAATCACTTCCTTCGTTCGCCTAAGGACTGATCACTGGCAGCTCCCACACTGCCTGCAGCTAACTTCTAAACCGGTGTGTGGAGATCGTGAAACTGCGTTCATCAACCCTCAACGACAGACACCGACCTGCAAAGATTAAAGGCAGAATACAGTATATCTAGTTCACAGTGAGCAACTGGGGTCAGAATTAAATTGTAAGAAGACACAGATTATGGTCGCCACTAGCAAGAAAGAAACGCCACAATGTAATTTACAGGTTAATGGGAATATTCTTAAACAAAAGAATCGGTACAATTATCTCGGAACAGTTATAACATCTGATGGGAGATGCCTTGAAGAGATTAGAACAAGAATCGCCATTGCGAAGGTAGCCTTTTGCAAGATGAAAAACATACTGACCAATAAAAAGATGTCATTTGCAACGAGGAAAAGAGTTGCTGTGCTACATAGAATCTGTACTTTTGTATGGATGTGAAGCGTGGACAATGAGCAGACAAGCTGAAAAACAACTGATGGCTTTGGAAATGTGGTTTCTGATGAAAATATAAAGAATACCATGGACATACAGAAAACCCAATGAACAAGTCCTACAAAAAACAAATGAAAATCGTACAATGATTAGAGAAATTCCACGCAGAGTCACAATTTTTTGGTCACGTTATGAGAAGAAACTAATTGGAGACCTTGGTGACAACTGAAACAATTGAGGGGAAGAGAACAAGGGAAAGGCAGAGAAATAAATACCTGGATGGTATGACCATGTGGTATGGTCAAGACAAGAACACTGAGCTCATTCACGACTCTGGTGATTGCACATTATGATGATATCTAGTTCATTGGTGGTCAGCAATAGAATTTAGCAATGACCACAAGGGAGAAGATAGATGTGCTAGGACTTGATGACCAACTCCATCCTGCAAAACGCATGGTATTACACGCCATCTCTCTCTCTCTCTCTCTCTCTCTATATATATATATATATATATATATATATATATATATATATATATATATATATATATATATATATATATATATATATATATATATATATCATGGTGATGTTTTGTTTAACCACTAAGAGCACAACGTTTGTCAAGAAAGATGTTCATCTGCGCTGCACCTGTTCACATTCTCCCACCTGATATCAATGCTACAAAAACCTATTCTAGTTCATCGTTTACTTTGTGGATATCCTATAACTCTCACAGATATAAAACATTTACTGATAACTTCAACAGACAATAACACAGAGCTGTGTCAATCAGGTATGTGTATCAATGCACTTTCGGTTTACCTAAACGGTTGATATATTAGCGTTGGCTTTCGCCTGCAAGGACTACACCACACTTTTTCTTCTTCCCCCTTCACTCCATCTCAGCAATTATCACCACTTGGTTCTTATCTATTTCCGCCGTCTGCACTAATCTGAAGGAGGGATAAGGCGTGAAATTATCCAGTCTGGGAAATGGGCACTGATGAATGACTGTCACAAAGGTGAAAATCCTTTGCTGGTTACATGTGTGCAAGGTGCAAGTAAATTATATATTTACAAACACTTGAAGACAGAACGCGTCTAATCGGCCAGCGCAAGGTAGAATTGAGTAGATTGCACCCTGTGGAGATAGTTAACCAATATAATAATACTCGACTTCAAACAGAGCTAAAGGAATTAAAATACGTTTAGTTTAGGGTATGTTGTTAGCGTTGGGGTTTTCGTTGTAAGAAATATACCAGTTTAAACGCATCAAGGCGCATTGAACATCATCATCATCACCATCATCATCATCCAGTGCCTTGCCGTTTGGCGTGGACAATCATGCCACTCCACAAATTACGATCTCTTTGTGTGTTGACTCCCTTCCGTGCCATAACACACGACTGTCAAGAATCTTCTCACGCTGTCTTCCTCTGTCTGTCTTTCCGCAAATATTTCTGGATGTCACGACATGTTCCTGTTTTTGTATTCTCATAATGTGGTCAAAAGATTATGACTGCTTCTTTTTGATGTTTGTGATGAGTTTTCTTTGCGATTTATCCTCCCTCAAAATGTCCAGATTGCTCATTTTGGCTGTCCAATTAATTTTCAGCATTCGTCTCTAAAACCACATCTCCAAGGCTTCTGGGGATTTTTTCACCTGTTTACTAACTGTCGATGATTCGCAGTCGTATGTTAAAACTAGTTCTTTTTAACCTGCAAGAACTTTTTTTTTCTGACTTTCAAGGACAGTGACTTATTGCACAAACTGTTCTTAAAACAAACCCATATTTGTTATAGACCAATGGGCAATCGGGGAGTTGTCAATATCACGCGGGTGGCTTTTACTTCCTATGGCGTTTCTCGGTGCCCATTATTGGCTGAGTGGGTATGGCAGCACGGGTCAATGTCCATAACCACTGGGCGGGCAGGACTGCGAAACATGACCGCCCACATTTATCGGCATGGCACGTGATGATGAACTCTCTCTCTCTCTCTCTTCTCTCTCTCTCTCTCTCTCTCTCTCTCTCTCTCTCTCTCTCTCTCTCTCTCTCTCTCTCTCTCTCTCTCTCTCTCTCTCTCTCTCTCTCTCTCTCTCTCTCTCTCTCTCTCTCGCTGGCTTACAAAGTCCTACAATTAAAACAATGAAAACATTACCCACAATCCACTGCTTCAAACTGTCATTTCACCAGTCAGTCTCGCGTGCTACAATTAAACTTCACGACGCCAAGTAAACGGTAACCTGCAAGACCTTGAGAATTCATCAAGCTGACTGCACTTTTTGATTTATGTTTATTAATTTAAAGTTCTTTTCAAAGACGCCAAGTTTTAAAAGCCGCAACATATCAGTCAATGGTCATCTTTAGGGTTGCCAGATGCCAGACATCCCGGTTTTCCAAGACTGTCCGGGTTGTTTATGAAATAATTCACTGCCCCGTTTGCCCCAGTCTTTTTCCCTTGTCAAATAACAGATTTAATTAACTCGATGTTCATTAGGTAAATTGTTTAAACTTGAGACTCAGATTAAGAGTAGAATTTGCCAAGTAACCGCTGAATGTCAGAAAATGAAAACCATATACAAAGATCATTCAATCAATCGGATGCCGTCTCCGCAATGAAGGTTGGCTGCAATGTATCTCCAACACTGTCTGTCTCTTGCCTTGACTGTACATTCTGTCAGGCTGATGTTCGTCCATCTCTTGATGCTATCCTCCCACTTGTATCGTTGTCTACTTCTTGCTCGTTTGCCCTCAACCTTGCCTTCCAGTATGGTTTTTATAAGAGTATCATGTCTTTTAACGTGACCAAAATATTTCACTTGTCTCCTCTTTATTACTTTCATCAACTCTCTCTTCATTCCCAGTTTTTCTAGGACCTCTGCATTTGATTATTTTTGTTTCCATGAAATACGACCTATTCGTCTGTATTTCCACATCTCCAGGGCTTCTATGCGACTTTCTAGTTGCTTGTTCAATGTCCAGGGTTATACATACAGCCATACAGTAGCGTATACAAAGATCAATGACTGGCGAATTAATCATTTATTCATCCCATATGATATATAAATTTGCAGTATGCATCTGCCGAGATGCAGCAACATATGCCAGGCAATAAACCATGCAACTTATTGTTTGTGGCTTCTACATTTAAATTTACTAAGGAAATACGCTGCTTTGAACATTGTTTTGAACTTCTGCATTATTATGCCAACCTTTATTAACAATTCATAGCGTTTTTATTTACATCTCTAAGAAGGTAAATACATAAAAGAGCATAATGATCTGGGTGTCATTATCAAGACACATCGCCTATGCTGCAGTCTTGTTAACCTAATTCGGTTGGAAAAGTCTGCTTACAGACAGCATCCATGTATTAGAACTGCATGCCGGAAATGAAGACGCAGCCATATGCCCGGATCAGAAGATAACAAATGATTTCCCGCCGGCGGGACTTCCTATACGTCACGAGTGACTTGGGGACCTGGTAAATGCGTGCAAATCTGTGTAGCCTGTATAAACCAAATGTTGCTTTAGATAGGGGTGGGGTGTGATGATTTCGAAAAGGGGGTGTGAGGAAGTACTTGTAACTGAGAAACCGGGAGGTGATTCTTAGAATCAATGGTGTTACAGAAATTACTATTGTCACTCATCATCATCATCTCCATCATCATCATCATCTCCATCATCATCATCGCCATCATCACCATCGCCATCATCATCACCATCAAATGCCCTGCCAACTGGCGTTGCCGTTCGTGCCTCTTCACAGATCGATGTCCTGATCAACGCTGTTCATGATATTCCTGGATGCCACTTTTTCAGTCCATCCATCTCCCCATCAGCATCTTCCTCCCCCCCCCCCCCTAGTCCTCCCACATCCACCACTGACCATTCCAGTCCTTACTGTGTTTTCCACTGCCCCTCTTCTCATTTTATGAGCAAAGACAGTTGTTTTTCTCTCTTACTTATAGTTGTATTTAATGTTTTATTTTCATAAGCCACTGTCAGACAGTCGCTGATAGTTAATCTGGCAGTCCGAGGTATGCGCAGTATGAGGAACCACTCTTCGTCGCTTCCAAGTTCTTCCTAAATTGTTCATTCACGTTTCGCGATTCACTGCCGTACAGCAAAATAGATTCTACATAACATGTCAGTATTCTCTTTCTGACATTCAATGATACACAGAGATGTTCTTGTGAGTTTAGTTCACGTTGGAATGGAGCGACTCAGCTTGCTTTCCTTCCAGTGTCTGTGAGCAATCATATTTCACGATTTATTGCCTGGCATATTTCGCTGCATTCTCGTCAGGTACATACTGCAGAAATCACACACCATAACATAACGTAATTAGATAAATCCTTCAATCTGAAATATACACATATTCGCACAGTAATTTCAATTGTCTACCACGGTAATTTTATCATGTATTTCTGTTTTCACAAAACTGGCCTATGCAGATTAATCATGGTGGCTTCTGCGACCTTTAACAAGCGGCTATTTCGTGTGTTCAGCAACATACGAAACGCATTGTCCCTATCAACCACGTGATAGGTTTTCAAAATGTGCCGTCCAATCGATGACATAGGGGGTGTATCAATTTCAGTATGTGTATATTTCACCTTGAAGGATTTATCTAATTACGTTATTTTATGTTGTTTGATTTCTGCAGTATGCACCTGACGAGATGCAGCGAAATATTCCAGGCAATAAATCGTGCAGTCTATTGTTTCTGTCTTCGTTATTCAATTCACTATGGGAAAACAATGTTTTGATTTAATAATATGTCACGCATATACCTTCAGTATAGAACCAGGTCCTTAATATCTGAGGTTCTCTGTTCTTCTAAGTTCGCCATAAAGAATAGGACATAGATAATTCCCCATGGCCAATCCGCAAAAGCCACAAATTTGTTACACGATTTATTGCGATTTATATTGGTATATTTCGCTGCATGTTGTTAATTCAACTCAATTCAATTCAACTTTATTGTAATGGGGGGGGGGGGGGGGGCTGCGTGGTCTCGAGGTATGGTGTCCGCCTCGAGTGCTGGAAGTTCCCGGTTCAGACCCCGGTGAGGACCAGGATTTATTTTAAAAATCCACCGGGACTTCCAGTAATTTCCCCTGGTCTCTGGGTAGTGTGGTCGGACGCCCGTATGTATTGTTGCGCACGTAAAACATCCCTTGGCAGTTGGAAATCGAAAAAGAGTAGCCTAACGGCGCTGCCCGGGGACAATTTCGAGTTAAAAATCTACCCAAGTATTTCAGGATCCTCGCCGGTGCTAGGAGTTCGTGCACTGAGTTGAGTTTCTCCAGACTCACGTTTGAGTTAGGAGGAGAACGGAACACTTATAGGTTGCACCCGTGTGCCGTGATGTTGATCCATAAACTAAACTAAACTAAACTAACTTTATTGTAAAGGGTTACAAATTGGGCACGCAGGCCCGTCTGTCAGATACACACTGCAGAATTATATACAATATGACGTTAATAAATGAATTATACCGTGACTGAAATGCGTAAAACAGATAGTTAAGACAGGGTTAATCAGTCTTCATGAATCACAGTGCGGTCAAAAGGTCATAAAACGCCGAGTTCGTCGATTTCGAGACAACTGCTTAAAAGTAGTCATAAAGTTCACAATGAAAAGGTGCTTCGTATATTGTATTCGACGAACAATAAACAAGTGCTCAAATATATCGGAACACTGGCAATTAGACGGTTCCAGCCAATCTTGTGGAAGCAGAAAGATTTCATTTTAAAATGCAACTACCGTGGGGATAACAAATGCTCCACATTCGAACAATCTCAATTACTTTGTATTTTAAGTATTTCAAGCCAAAGTATAATTCATTTATTCACTTCATGTGTTATATAGCACTGTGGTATGTACATGACTGATGCAGCGAAATATGCCAGGCAATAAATCGTGCGGCCTGTTCTTTGTGGCTTCTGTTTTTAATAGTAGAAGATACACAGTAGAAGATACACAGTAGAAGATACACATTAGAAGGTACACAGTAGAAGATACACAGTAGAAGATACACAGTAGAAGAGGCTGTGGCATTACGCCAGCAAACACATGTAGAAAATACACAGTAGAAGATACACAGTAGAAGATACACAGTAGAAGAGGCTGTAACATTACGCCAGCAAACACATGTAGAAAATACACAGTAGAAGATACACAGTAGAAGAGGCTATGGCATTACGCCAGCAAACACATGTAGAAGATACACGGTAGAAGATACACAGTAGAAGAGGCTTGGCATTACGCCAGCAAACACATGTAGAAGATACACGGTAGAAGATACACAGTAGAAGAGGCTTGGCATTAAGCCAGCAAACACATGTAGAAAATACACAGTAGAAGATACACAGTAGAAGATACACAGTAGAAGAGGCTGTAACATTACGCCAGCAAACACATGTAGAAAATACACAGTAGAAGATACACAGTAGAAGAGGCTATGGCATTACGCCAGCAAACACATGTAGAAGATACACGGTAGAAGATACACAGTAGAAGAGGCTTGGCATTAAGCCAGCAAACACATGTAGAAGATACACAGTAGAAGAGCCTGTGGCATTACGCCAGCAAACACATATAGAAGATACACAGTAGAAGATACACAGTAGAAGAGGCTGTGGCATTACGCCAGCAAACAAATATAGAAGGTTCACAGTAGAAGATACACAGTAGAAGAGCCTGTGGCATTACGCGAGCAAACACATGTAGAAGATACACAGTAGAAGATACACAGTAGAAGATACACAGTAGAAGATACACAGTAGAAGATACACAGTAGAAGAGCCTGTGGCATTACGCCAGCAAACACATGTAGAAGATACACAGTATAAGATACACAGTAGAAGAGGCTATGGCATTACGCCAGCAAACACATGTAGAAGATACACAGTAGAAGATACACAGTAGAAGAGCCTGTGGCATTACGCGAGCAAACACATGTAGAAGATACACAGTAGAAGATACACAGTAGAATATACACAGTAGAATATACACAGTAGAAGATACACAGTAGAAGAGCCTGTGGCATTACGCCAGCAAACACATGTAGAAGATACACAATAGAAGAGGCTGTGGCATTACGCCAGCAAACACATGTAGAAGATACACAGTAGAAGATACACAGTAGAAGAGCCTGTGGCATTACGCGAGCAAACACATGTAGAAGATACACAGTAGAAGATACACAGTAGAATATACACAGTAGAATATACACAGTAGAAGATACACAGTAGAAGAGCCTATGGCATTACGCCAGCAAACACATGTAGAAGATACACAATAGAAGAGGCTGTGGCATTACGCCAGCAAACACATGTAGAAGATACACAGTAGAAGATACACAGTAGAAGATACACAGTAGAAGATACACAGTAGAAGAGGCTTGGCATTACCCCAGCAAACACATGTAGAAGATACACAATAGAAGAGGCTGTGGCATTACGCCAGCAAACACATGTAGAAGATACACAGTAGAAGATACACAGTAGAAGAGGCTGTGGCATTACGCCAGCAAACACATGTAGAAGATACACAGTAGAAGATACACAGTAGAAGATACACAGTAGAAGATACACAGTAGAAGATACACAGTAGAAGAGCCTGTGGCATTACGCCAGCAAACACAGGAAAGTTAAACTGTTGAGAAGACGCATCTTTCCCGCGGCAATACGGATTGAGTCCTGAATCATTTGGCAATCGCCAAAGAAGAAATCTGGGCCTTTGAACTGAAATGTTCCAGAAACTTTCTTAGAAGATCCGTGTATCAACAAGAAGAAAAACACTGGCATTCTACATGATCAAACCACACCAGAAAACTGGTTCTAAAACAGCATCGCGTGTGGGAAACTGATATACTGTGACCATGTTGAACTTCCCAGAGATTCGGGCAGAACAGTGGTTAAGCACAGTTCCTGGAGTCAGAAGCGGGGCTCGACTAACACGAGGAGATCAACTGGAAAGTAAGGACATCTTTTGCATGACCGCTGGAATTCATACAATAGTATGAGCGTCGATCGTTCAGACAGCAATGGGAAACTGCTGAACGTAAACTCGCCAACAAATTACAGTCAAGATATGCTCGGGTTGACTGCGACGTCGAGTAAAAGATGTCCAGCTGACTGTTTTCTGGAAATTTCATGATGCAAGTAACTTGCAAAAGATCAATTCTTCGGCCAGCCGTGATGAGAGCAATGTTTTGCAATTATTTCAAAATGTACACACCGTGTTACAACGTTTGTTGTGTTATTACAAAGTAACAAGTAAAGGACATTTGTCTTGAAGCGTAATGGCTATATGGTGCTAGCCTCATATTTTTATAAACCAATCGGCACTCGATGTATGATGTTGTTCAATGTCACGCCTGTCGCCTAGAATACTGTCTGGTGCCCATTTAAGGCAGAGTAACTAACAACGACTGCCTGAAAGAGGCTAATGAAACTACACTATTACATACAACAATAAGAAAGAGACAAGCAGGTTTCTTGTTATGAGACGAGAAGCATTTGAGAACATCGTGACCACTGGAAAGATCGAGAGGAAGAGAGACAGAGACCAAGAGAAATGATACTGGATGGATCAAAAGCAGAGTTGATCCAGAACATCAAAGATCGAGATATACGGAGAGACATGAACGCCTACGCCAGCAGGCATGGCAATTGATGATGATGATCCATTTAAAGATGGATCAGCATGGGGGAAGTGGCCAAATTCTTTTTTTAATCTGCAGAGATGGGGTACTGGAACATATGACTACCAGGTCGGTAGACAAACATGGTTGCCAATGCGCTATCGAGGCTTGTGTTACTTTACATTAGTACAGAAAGTACAGGACCCTTTAAACGCATGAAAGCGCCCGGACATATGGTGCTGGAGCTATCTTTGTAAAGACCAACTGGCACGCGGTGGATGATGTGGCCAGTACCACACAGGTTGCCTTTACATCTCAAGATACAGGTTGTATTTTTAATGACTGTGCGGTGTTTTAAAATATTGCCGGTTAAAGTTTTGTATTTATCTATTATGTTGCATGAACTTTACAGAGAGTTAATACAAAACTTGGACCGGCAAAATTTTCAAACAATGCACAGTCATTAAAAATACACCCAATATTTCTGATACCTATTTAAGACTGGGTCGACCTGAGAGCCCAGGTCAATGTCACAAAGCCGCACCCATGCGGATTCAAACCCATGACTGCCGGGCCAGCAGGCTAGCAACTGCTGCTTGTATGCATTTTGCAATGTTACATGTCCTTTGTTGGACTGCGATCTACCCCTGGCTGATTTTCTCGGCAATGTTACGTTCATCAGCTTGCCATTGCTTTCTGAACGGGAAGTAAACGTGTAAGTCTAACCGACCGGAGTGGGGTATGAATTCTTTAATCCGTCGTCAGCGCAAAGATGTTTATGCGTAAGAGGGTTAAACCACTCAGCTATGTAAAATCCCATCGTATGTATCACTACACGCTAATTCACAATTTACACGTCACCTCACAACACCTGGGGTGATATTAGTAATAAACACGCACCGACTTGACCTTCTAGAGCATCTATCAGATACCCAAAGCTAAGGGCTGACTTTCTGATAAGACACTGCAGATTTGGGATGTTTCACCGTGGTGCCAGGTTCGTTACTGGTGTCATACATAACGTGGGGCCGACAGGCCTCCTGGCTGTGAAGCAACATCTTGCTGACATCTGTTCAAACCAGGCATGCTTTATGCGGGGCTTGGATGTGGTTTTCTTAAAATGTGTTTTACTGAGATGGAAACGAGATAGGAGGGGAAAGACTGATAGGTAACAAATAAGCAGCGGATGGACAGAAACACGAATAAAACGAGAGACATGTCTACGGAACCACAGATGGGTATGTAGATTAATCGGGAGTGGATGGATGGATGGATGGATAAATGTATTACGATAACAAGACAAGGATACATATGAAAATAAAAACTAAGGAGGAGGAATAGGAGTAGGAGAAGAAGAAGGAGGGTGAGAAGAAAGAACGAACGAACGAACGAACAAACGAACTTTATTTTCAAAAGGTAACAAATTGGCACGCATGCCCGTCTTACATTCGGCACTTCCAATCACTCATCTTTCGTTCATCAGTAGTGGATAATACATTCACATAGGGAAAAAAACATTGTCAAATGAATGTTGTAAACATAAACAACGCATATTACCATGTCATGAGACACATCTCCCACCCACACACAGATCCCCTACCCACCCACACACACACCCCCATGCACACATACATACCCCCACCCATCCACACAACCCATGACACAAGACTGTCAAGAATCTTCTCCCGCTGTCTTCCTCTATCTCTTTTTCCGCAAATATGTCCGGTTGTTATGACATGTTCCAGTATGTGTCTTCTCACAACTTGGCCAAAACACGATGACTGTCTCTTTCTGATGTTAGTGATTAGTTGTCTTCGCGACTTAGCTTCCCTCAAATTGTCCAGATTGCTCATTTTGGCTGTCCAATTAATTTTCAGCATTCTATAAAACCACATCTCCAAGGCTTCCAGGGATTTGTTCGCCTGTTTACTAACTGTCCAGTATTCGCAGCCTTATGTTAAAATTGGCTCTATGTAACTTGCAATAACTCTTTTTCTACCTTTCAAGGAAAGGTATTGATATGTGTATAGTTTGGCGCTGATAGAAGTAATGAGAAAACAAGCAATTGCACAAAACGGTCTTCATCTGATAGTATCATACATACTTTAAAATACTGCGAAGAGTGTCTCGGCTGGCCTCTGCAGGGCCACGTCAACTAAGTCTGTTGGCTCCTCTTTAATTATCTTCTACTTCATGCGTCTTTCCAGGGGAGTACACCAGATCTAACTGGTCACTTCCAAGGTCAGTGTGTCAGAGGTTGGCAAGCATTAGTGCCAGGTCTGCTTCCTCTAGACCAGGCGGTCTCACCCTTTTTTGGCCTATGCACCCCTTCACCTTATGATCAGAACGTCATTAGCCCCCTTTCGTATTTCCTCCCTATAAACCCCTCCCCCCTCTTTTTTTTTACACAGTATACGTAAAAATGGAAGCTAAGTTTAATAACACATACTAGAACAAGTCTAGACGTTTACATAAAACGTGATTTGCGCGTCTACTTACGTTATAAAACGAATTTCAGAAGAGCGAGAAGTACAGAACCGTAAATGATGGAGGGAAAAACAATATCAAGTAATCGGTTCTTGTAATAACGTGATCTTGAAATAATCTTAATTCCCCCCCCCCCCAGAATCCATAACGTCCCCCCTGGAGAGGGGGGGGGGGGTCCCCACCGGTTGAGAACCACCGCTCTAGACAGATTCCATCCAAGGTAAAAGGTTCTATCTACCGGTGGATAGGTTTACTTTTTAAAAAATTTTCCAGGGCGGTTGTAATTACGGCCTGCTCTAAGCAATTTTCAGCTGCCGTGGTATGTTTAACGTTTATAACTTGCACACGGGTCATCCCGTCGTCCACTTTTATCCGAAAAGGAAAGGTTTTCCTTCTCACTACCCAAGAGAACATGAAGACATGTGATATCATTACGAACCAATGGTTCTTGGAAACATTTCTTAGACCTTATGCTGAGACCGGCTCTGAGTTAAGGGCTTACAGGCGCAGTTCGTAATCCCGCATACAGCTTTCGAAACACAGCTGCGGGCGATTTGGAAGCAGGTCGCCCTTGGCTGGTATTTCATATTATGGTATGAATACCAGTCGTTCAGACAGCAATGGCAAACTACTGAACGTAAAACTTGCCAAGAAATTACGAACAACCAATACAATTCTAGGGTTGACTTCTACGTCCTTGGATATGCAACTAACTTTTAACTATGCTGAGATCGAATTCGGAATATACTTCCACTACCTTTATCTCGGTTCAAACGACCTCCAATTTCTACTTACCTCCAAGTTAACACATTTCTCCCTTGCAAAAGCGTAAACACATCCACGGCTTATTTATTTGTTAAGTCAATCAGTTGAAATTCCTCCAATTTCTGCGGAGGAATAACTGACAGGTGACAGCTCACAGCTCTGATTGGAGAAATCATTAAGTCGTCCCGGTCCTCCGGGTTCACCTCAGACAGGGAGGAACATGTTTTGTCAGTGAAATCGAATGTTTACACTTGAGATCAAACTTCACGCGTTCTCCCAGACATGGTTATTTTTTCCTAGGGTAACAGTTGCAAGCTTATTTAGTCTGTTGCTTCGTGAGTAATTGGATCAATTTTTTGCTAGTGCACAAGTGTGCAGAGTTATTGGCGCAGTCGGTGCACATTTCACATTTTTTCTAGACCAATGGTGGTTATTTCGTTCAAGGGTGTGATTAACATTTACACATTCATACAGTTGGTTGATTTGTGAAAGATTATCATAACTGTACATGAATAGCATTATCATTACTTGAACTCAAGTCCCCTCTTTACAATTAGGGTAGAAACACCCAAATATCAACATGCATTCACAAAAGAAGCTGATAGAGGCTATATTCTAATTCTTTATTTCAATTTGTTACCCTTTGAAAATAAAGATCAATAATAATAATAATAATAATAATAATAATAATAATAATAATAATAATAATAATAATAATAATAATAATAATAATAATAATAATAATAATAATTTATTCGTCCCTACACTGTCTTACGGATGCCAGATAGTCATAGAAATACACAGAAGTAAAATCACATCATGTGACACGAGATACATAAGAAATGCAGTTTGAAAAAAAAAAGAAAAAAAAAAAAAGAAGAATATGAGAAACTAAGAAACTAGCAACTAAGTTTAGGGATACCACCGATCATTGACTTTATAGAACACCAAAAACATGTAATAGTCCTAACAGTTAGCTAGAATGGAACAAGATCCATAATCTGCTAGAGAGTTCTACATGAGAAAGAACATCGGGATACAAGACAAGAGGACGACCCAGAAAGAGTTGGCTTGATTGGAGTAAAAGAGACATTGAAGAAATCAAATATGGCGTTAGTATAAGCAACAATATATATTGGAAACAACAAGCTGCCATAAGAATTGATAATGAAGTAGTCAATATAGGCCTATTAAGAGAGGTGTGAGACAGGGATGTGTAATGTCTCCGGATCTTTTTTCCCTGTACAGTGAAAATATTTTCAGAAATATAGAAGATCAGTTATCAGTTATCAGTTAACAGTTGGGGTATCTTCGTTGCACTCCGGACATGTCCATAGGTGCTCAGATCCTCCCCCCAGCATATGCATCAGCGTCCGGTGGCTAATAGTGCCAGTTCTGTGTTGGTTGACGAGGCACTTTGTTTTCTCGATGTACCTCTCGCGTCTGGCTGTGCCGATTCTTACTCCCAGGTCTTTCATCCTGGACAGCGATGTGGAATCACTGACGTCAAAATCCTCTGTTCTCGCCAAATCTTTAAGGACGTTAACAACATCGGCACGATCCATGGGCTGGCCATCTACAGGGGGTGCAGAGCCAGCCAGTTTGTCAGCTCGTTCATTTCCCTCGACTCCCGCATGTCCCTGGACGAAGATGAAGGTGACTTTACGGACAACAGACTTCCGCAGCGATTCAGTTCACTGTCTACGTACAGATCCAGCTTCGACCTTCTGAATCATGCTCATTGAATCACTTAGTACACACACGTTGGTATAATGCTGTGATTCCAGCCATATGAAAGCCTGTGTAACTGCCATCACCTCCATCGTCATGCTGCTTGTGGTCATAGAGTGGGCACCACTGGATTCTTGAACGGTTCGGCCCGCTGAACGGGCTGTAAATGCCCACGCACTTCTCTAGAAGATATAGAAGATATGGAAGGAATCAAAATTTGGGTACGATACATCAATAACATTAGATCTGCAGATGATACAGTCTGGATTGCAGACAATGAAAAGGACCTGCAACATTTAGTAGATTCGGCTGTTGCACACACTTAACAACTAGGGTTAGAATTGAATTGTAAGAAGACACAGATTATGATCGTCACTGGAAAGAAGGAAATACCACAATATAATATACAAGTAAATGGGCATAGTCTTAAACGAGTGAATCGGTACAGTTATCTCGGAACAGTCATACCATCTGATGGGAGATGCCTTGAAGAAATTAGAACAAGAATTGCCATTGCGACGGTAGCCTTTTGCAAGATGAAAAACATACTGACCAATAAATAAATATCAACTGAAACGAGAAAAAGAGTGTTAAAGTGCTACATAGAACCTGTACTTTTGTATGAATGTGAAGCTTGGACAATGAGCAGACAAGCTGAAAAACATCTGATGGCCGTGGAAATTTGATTTCTGAGGAAAATGCCAAGAAAACAGTGAACAGACAGAAAAATCAATGAACACATCCTTCAAGAAACAAATGAAGATCGAAAACTGATTAGAGACATTAGACGTAGACAGTCATAATTTTTTGGGCATGTTATAATAAGAAATGAATTGGAGAACTTGGTGACAACTTGCAAGATCGAAGTGAAAAGACCAAGGGGAAGACCGAGGAGGAAATACCTGGATGGCTTGGCCACGTGGCTTGGTCGAGACAGAAACACTGAGCTGATCCACGACTCTGGTGATCGAGTGAGATGGCAAAACATGACCGCCCACGCTTATCGGCATGGAACATTATGGATGGATAAGCAACAAGACAAGCGAAACACAGCAAAAGTAGTAAAGCAAAAGAAGAAGAAAGTGTAGACATTTCAGGAACGAACGAACGAACGAACGAACGAAAGTCTTTATTTTCAAAGGGTTAAGAATTCGGCACGCAGGCCCGTCTGACATTCTGCCCTTCTTCTCCATTTCCTCTCATACATTCTTTCATTCAACATCACTTATGAAGCAAATTTTGACAACAAAAGAAAAATAGCATTAAAACGCATGAAAAATAATCAATAACAAATGACTCACTGAGGCAGTGTTTAACACGGGCATTATAAATACCTAAGGCGGGTGTAACGTGTCATACATAAGGGAATGTTTTTTGGCTAGTTGTCGTTTGAGATAAGTTACCATAAGCAAATGGAGGGTAACAGAAAAAGTCTGAAATGGCAACTAAGGTATAAACATTAAACAAAAATTTTAAGACGCATCTTTGGACCCATTAGGGATACACAAAGTGGAGAGTGGAAAAGAAGAAGTAACAAAGACATTTATGATCTGTTTAAGTCCCCGCTAATCACTGGTATCATGAAGGCTAATAGACTACAATGGCTGGGGCATATAGAAAGAATGGAAGATAATAGGGAAACAAAACTCGCTTACACTCAGGAAATAAATGACCGTAGACCCCGAGGTAGACCAAGAAGGCGGTGGAGAGATAATACATGTACAGACCTACAAGCACTTGGAATCAACGACTGGCAAGAGAAGGTCCACCAGAGAGACGAATGGAGACGGATTGTATTTGCAGCAAAGAACCTCAATGGCTCGGAACGCTGAAGAAGAAGAAGAAGAAGAAGAAGAAGAAGAAGAAGAAGAAGAAGAAGAAGAAGAAGAAGAAGAAGAAGAAGAAGAAGAAGAAGAAGAAGAAGAAGAAGAAGAAGAAGAAGAAGAAGAAGAAGAAGAAGAAGAAGAAGAAGAAGAAGAAGAAGAAGAAGAAGTGGGAGTGGATGACATCAATAGCTGTCTGGAACTGCAGTAGTTAATTATAAAGTATAAACATTTAAACAAACAACTAGTGAGACTGGGTCTGCTTTACAACAAGGCAGGTACTTGTTGTATCGAACTGAAGTATAAAAAGTCGCTTTAAAGTCGACAGGGTTGATTTCATTGCACCAGATTTTTATCCCATATGGCTCAGTCTCTTTCCGCAGCGCTGAAAGCGTCACACAAAGCACAAACTCCGTAGCTCCAGCGACGACTCCCAGGAGTCTCCAAAAAAAATTCACTCGCGAACCGAAGGACACGGTCCGTAATCGAACCTACAATCTTCGGAGCCCGAGTCAGACAGCTTGACTACTTCGCCACGGAGCCTCCCACTGAAGTATTAAATTACAACTAGAAACATTTAACGAAACAACTAGTGAGAGTGAGTGAATGTAATTGCTGTCTCGAACTGAAGTATTAAAATAGCAACTAGAAACATTTAACCAAAGCAGCTAGTGAGTGTGGGTGAATGTAATTGCTGTCTCGAAATGATGTATTAAAATAACAACTAGAAACATTTAACGAAACAACTAGTGAGAGTAAGTGAAAGTAATTGCTGTCTTGAACTGAAGTATTAAAATAACTACTAGAAACATTTAACGAAACAACTAGTGAGAGTGGGTGAAATTAAAACTTGTCTGGGACTGCAGAGGCGTAAAGACAACAAGAAGTGTGCTGGTTGTATAAGGAACAAGCAGCTCATGGTAAAGTGTATAGCAAAGAAAGGGTGCAAGTAAAAGGTCAAAATCACATCCCCAAATACAAGCGCACTGTAGAAATTTGACCGGGAGGTTAAAACTAATGTTCACATGCAACAGACACAAGAGTTGGGAGATTTCCAACACTGAATAAATAACACTTCTTGCACTATAATTATGCTCTTGTCTTTTACAAAAACTGAAACCAGGCTTTTGTATTAGCATCGAATTGCCATAAACAAACAAGAGATCCCAGATTCCAAAGCAACAGACATGGCAGGTAGTTACATCTTCGGGTTCGACCCCTTTTTTCCTTTTATAACATTTTAACGACCGTCGAAAGTTCGCAGCCAGAGTTCCCTTGTAAAAATCAGAACCCTCGGCAGCTGTCGGACACAGGTAAGTCTCCAGGTGAGACTGCCTGGTATTCCCGCGCAAACTAGACGTCATATTGCTCCGAAAGAGTGCAAACTGGAATGTCTAATAGAAAGTACGTGACATTTTCATTACTACCACTGCGCGGTCGTCTGCGGGTGTCTGCAATCTTGATGATGTTTTAAAAAAGTGGACTGGGTGCATCTGCTTCATGTCAAAATTATAACTGCTTTACAACATTTTAATGCGTTTAATATTCTTGTTGCTTGTCCCTGAATTTCTTGGCATGAGTGTCTCGACATACCTTAATTCACTTATAGTATATTTTTAACAGAACTCTGTGGGATAACTGTATTCCCATTTTGCGGTTCCTCGTAACGTATTACATCTATTTGCTGTTTCATCATTGACTTCTGAAACCGTAGGGCATACATTTATTGGTAACATTGTGTAGAATATAGCGAGTACGTATGTTGGTCCTTGGTAGCAATATGTTATCATACAATATACTTGTATATTAGATAATACTTTATTGAATCATATGACAAAAAGCACATCTATTGATTGGTTCTTGGTGTAGCCGTCGCTAAGAGGTCATGCATTAATTGGCAACACTGTGCATTAATTGGCAACATTGTGCAAACTAAAGCAAGGATTTATTTTGGTTTCTGATTGCAGTATATTTTCATACAGCATATGTATTTAATAATACTTGATCAAATCATTGGATATACAGAATATCTATCGATTGGTTCTTAGGTGAGCAGTGGCCGAGAGATCACGGTGTACGGAATACTACCGGAATATTACAGCTTTCAGTCTCCGAGGCATACTCCGTGAGCTCTATAAAAACATATGACTGGCGGTGCGACCCTCCAACCAACTGAAACCCCAAGACAGTCTCAACTTCTGTAATATCATATACTACAGGGTATATTTTTAATGACTGTGAAGTGTTTGAAAATATTGTCGGTCCAAGTTTTGCATTTACCTATTATGTTGCATGAACTTTACAGAGGGTAAAGGGTCGAGGTATGGTGTCCGCCTCGATTGCTGGAGGTCCTGGGTTCAAGCCCCGGTGAGGACCGGGATTTTTTTTTTTTCACTTGGACTTCTAGCTAGTAATAAAATTCCCCCTGGTCTCTGAGTAGTGAGATCGGACGCCCGTGTTTATTGTTGCGCACATAAAAATCCCTTGGCTGTTGAAAATCGAAAAAAGAGTAGCCTAACGGCTCTGCCCGGGCAAATTATTTTAATTCGAGTTTAAAATCTACCCAAAGTATTTCAGAATCCTCGCAGGGGGTACGGAGTACGTGCACTGTGCTGAGTTTCTCTGGACTCAGGCTTGAGTTAGTAGTAGAACGGAGCACTTATGGGTTACACCCGTGTGCCATGATGTTGATCCGTCAACTAAACTAAATTAAACTATTATATGCCAAACTCCCCCCCCCCTTTTTTTTTTAAGTAGTGTCCGTTTGTCTTTACAAACCATTTGTCTCTCAATCTTTTATATGTACGTCAAACACTGCATAGGGGCTGAAGTCTGAAGGATCTAACTTAACAACAAACACATCGAACTGACTTTGTGTGATATTTACTGGCATAGGAACGGAGCATTATGGGGCAACCTTTTGCCGTGAAGTTGAACCGCGACTGACATACTAACTAACATCGAACTGACTACACAATCTGTCCTTTTTGTAACCTCTAGCAAGAGACCAATGAAAAATTTCAAAATCACGTTCACCTAATCTTTCTTATCCTTATCCCCAACGTCTTCTAGGCACACCTAGGCCCCTCCCCTAGCGCGATTACACTCCATCTGTCTACGTCAGACGTGTGTTACATCGAAAAAACGACAAGACCTAGATGCGATCAGATCCTTCTCCCCAACCTATGGCATCATAAATCACTCGGAATTTGAGTTACTCAAGCCCTGCGTGATTTGTTATTTTAGCTGGGTGTTGACGTCTGCGGTATTAATACGGCCGGTTTATAGCAACTCTTATTATTGATATCTTTTCACGTTAAAAGGTGTTTAAGATTAAACAAGAAACACAGGGAATGATAAGGTACAAATTGCTTGTGGTTTTATCGATGAAAGAGGCGTTCTAACACATGTGTTTACGTGAAATCTTACTTGTTAAATAAACATATACAAGCAGCAACACGCGCAGATGTAGGCTAATTAGACTGAGTGGGAATGTATAAGGTAAACACTCTGAAGAGATCTAACACGCTTTCACCTTTAGCTAGTGGAGACGGAAGGTAAGGTAAGGATGCGTCACTGTCAGTCACAATATTGAAACGACATCTCTTTGCTTCGCCAACGGATCTTCTGGAAACACACTGTTGTGGAAACATACTGGTGTGGAAACATACTGGTGTGGAAACATACTGGTGTGGAAACATACTGGTGTGGAAACATACTGGTGTGGAAACATACTGGTGTGGAAACATACTTTTATGGAAACACACTGGTGTGGAAACACACTGGTGTGGAAGCATACTGGTGTGGAAACACACTGGTGTGGAAACACACTGGTGTGGAAACATACTGGTGTGGAAACATACTGGTGTGGAAACATACTGGTGTGGAAACATACTTTTATGGAAACATACTGGTGTGGAAACATACTTTTATGGAAACATACTGGTGTGGAAACACACTGGTGTGGAAACACACTGATCTGGAAAAAACACTGGTCTGGAAACACATTGGTGTGGGAACACACTAGTCTGGACAAATCACTGATCTGGAAACACCATCCATCCATCATGTCCCATGCTGATAAGCGTAGGCGGTCATGACTCGCCATTTCACTCAACCGCCAGAGTTGTGGAACAGCTCAGTGTTCCTGTCTCGACCATGCCATATTGTCACGCCATCCAGGTATTTGCTTCTCTGTCTTCCCCTTCTTCTCTTCCCCTCGATCTTGCCAGTTGTCACTAAGCTCCCCAATTTATTTCTTCTCATAACATGGAAACACACTGGTGTGGAAACATACTGATCTGGAAACACACTGGTCTGAAAAGGGGGTAAACTGGGCGGGGAGGGGAGAATGAGTGGTGAAATGGTCAAGCCGCCTGCCTCGAGCTCCGAAGTTCAATGGTTCGATTTCGGACACTGCCATTCAGTTCACAGTGTGGAATTTCTTCGAAATCTCTGAGAGTCCTGGCAAGCGACATTGATTCGATGGCCGGTAGTAAGCGTGCTTGCTCTCTCTCTCTCTCTCTCTCTCTCTCTCTCTCTCTCTCTCTCTCTCTCTCTCTCTCTCTGTCACACACACACACACACACACACACACACACACACACACACACATACACACACATATATATGACAGACAGACGTGTCTGCGCAAAATGGAAGGAATAAAATGATATGACAGAATTAACGTTGAGCTCATATATATATATATATATATATATATATATATATATATATATATATATATATATATATATATATATATATATATATATATATATATATATATATATATGAATGTGAAACATGGACAATGAGCAGAAAAGCATCTCATAGCAGTGGGAACGTGGTTTCTGAGAAAAATGCAAAGAATACAATGGACAGGCAGAAAAACCAATTAAAAAGTCCTTCAAGAAACAAATGAAGATCGTAAACTGATTAGAGACATTAGACGTAGACAGTCACAATTTTTTGACATGTTATGAGAAGAAATGAATTGGAGAACTTGGTGACAACTGGCAAGGTCGAAGGGAAGAGACCAAGGGGAAGACCGAGGGGTAAATACCTGGATGGCTTGGCCGCATGGCATGGTCGAGACAGGAACACAGAGCTGATCCACGACTCTAAGGATCGAGTGAGATGGCAGAACATGACCGCCCAAGCTTATCGGTATGGCACATGATGGATGGATGGACCTTGGACAGACAGAAAAACCAATAGCAAGTTCTACAAGAAGCAGATTAAAACCGTAAACTGATTAGAGATATTAGACGTAAACAGTGACAACAGAACTTGTGGACAATTGACAAGACTGGTGGGGAACAGATCAAGCGGAAGGCAGACAAGTAAATATCTGGATGGCATGGTCGAGACAAGAACACAGAGCTGATCCACGACTGTGGTGATCGTGTGAGATGCGAAACATGACCGCCCAAGTTTATCGGCATGGGACATGATGATGCAGTCATAATTCTTCTTCTTCTTCAGCATTCCGAGCCATTGAGGTTCTTTGCTGCACATACAAGCCGTCTCCATTCGTCTCTCTGGTTGACCTTCTCTTGCCAGTCGTTGATTCCAAGTACTTGTAGGTCTGTATGTATATTATCTCTCCACCGTCTTCTTGGTCTACCTCGGGGTCTACGGTCATTTATTTCTTGAGTGTAAGCGAGTTTTGTTTCCCTATTCTTTTCCATTCTTTCTATATGCCCCAGCTATTGCAGTCTATTAGCCTTCATGATACCAGTGATTAGCGGGGACTAAAACAGATCATAAATGTCTTTGTTGCTTCTTCTTTTCCACTCTCCACTTTGTGTATCCATAATGGGCCCAAAGATGCGTCTTAAGACTTTGTTATCAAAGGTTTGTAACAAGGCGTTGTCTCCTTTGGTTGTACTCCAGGTTTCAGAGCCATACAGCAGTCATAACTACACAAGTAAATATAGTGGCGTTTAAGATTGTTTGTTTTTTTAGTTCCCACTCCAACTTCTGAAGTACATGTAATGTCAATGACGAAAAGTCAACATTTTAGTTCAGCTGACCGTTGTAGAGGTTGAATCCGCTACCTCGGCATTAGTACACCGGATGTTTCTTCTCCTTCTACTGCGTTCATCCGGAGAGTTTTTTCGGACGTGATTGCGTTGTGCCTGTTTACAGCAGAGCTGCGTTCTTGCGCCGTTAGGCCGACACATCCGACTTCTGCGGGCATTTGTTGACTGGGTTAACCTTCCCGGGGGGACCGGATGTTTAAGAACTAATTATCCATTTGGTCATGCTGACCTAAAATTTAGGATGATATCTCTTTCGTTCTTATCCATTCGGTCATGCCGACTTCACGTTTACAATGATATCTCTTTCGTTCTTATCCATTCGGTCATGCTGACCTCAAACTTAGGATGATATCTTTTTCGTTCGCCAGGAATGCGCGCGCGCACGTTAACACACACACACACACACACACACACACACACACACACACACACACACACCTAAATTTAAAAAACAAAACAAAAAACACAGACATCTTATCACAGGAGCAAAGTTGTCCAGAGATTGCTTCCATCTGTATTAATATTCAACCTGGGTCGGGCCGTGCTCCTGCGGTAGAGGTGTATGTTTTCCCTGTTTATGAATGTGTATGTGCGTGCTTGCGTGTGTGTGTCCGTGTGTATGTGTGTGTCTGTGTCTGTCTATGTCTATCTTGCTCTGTGTGTGTGGATGGGTGGGTTTGTATGTGTGTGTGTGTGTGTGTGTGTATGTGTCTTCTCTGTCTCTGTCTGTCTTGCTGTGTGTGTGGTTGGGTGTCACATAATGGTCCAACATGATTTAACCAGTGATGAGAATAAAGGGCGATCTGAATTAGCGGATGTTCGAGGCCAAAGGTTGTTTTAACTAATCCAGAAAATGTAACTGCACGTGTTTACATCTGGTCGACGGATCGGGAACACTCAGTGGTGAGGGAGACGGGTCCCGGCATCGCTTTGACAGTTTGTCAACATTTGAATACAGATGGAACCCGTCGGATCATGGTGGCAATCGGATGTCATCCATCACATGTCGGGAAAATTAACAGTTGCAGGTGTGTAGGGAAGTGAATGAGCTGAATCATACATCGCTTTGACAGTTCATAAACAAGTTGGATTGAGAGCGGAAGTACTCAGCACGGAAGATAACAGTACATCTGTCAATTTATAGTTTCCGGAACATCAAGAAGATTGGCAGCTTGTTGGGGAAAACTGTTGTTGGGATCATACAGTAACTCGTTAGTTTGTTGGGGGAGTCAAAACAAGTGATGACAACTTTGACAGTGACTAGGCAAGGGAAAATCGATTCTTGACAATGGATGATTGCCCAAATAACACCTGCAGGACAACAACCATGTCACGTGACCAATTTTAGAGGTTTGGCCAAAAACCATGATTGGAGATGGGGAGTTGAACGCAAACCTTGGATTGTAGAAGACGTGCTTCGGCACTGTGGTTCTGATGGGAAAACGTCTACCGTGTGCGAATTAGTGATTTAATTTTACACGTGCCTGTCATGGCAAGAGTGGATGTAATTTGATCTAACTGCAGTGTTGCCTAAGGTAGAACCGATTATAATTAGTTCTAATTAATATAGGCTGTAGCCTTGTTAAAACTAAAGTGTGATGATTAGCACTGTTAGTGGAAAACTAGCTAGAGTAGGGAAGCGATACTTGGCTCTGTTAGTTGAAAATAGATTAGTGAAGTGTGGATAAGCTTTACTAGTTGAGAATTAAGTAATGAGGGATAATTGGGATATTCCCGTAGTGTCCCTGGTGGGCGGGGTTCCGCATTCTGTTTGTTGATTTTTTTTCTTGTCTTGGCCTGATGATAACATATGTGTTCAGTCATCTGTCCATGACAGAGTAGGTTCATTATATTTTCTGAGCGAGGCCGATGGCCCACGATCATCTAATAGAGATCAGTGACGGGGAGACTATCACCGGTTATATGATTTATGTTACAGGTTTCCTCTGGTTGGAATGAAGAACACGGAACCCCGGAAAAATCCGATCCCGGATAAAGTTTGGCGCCGGAAGATTGGCCAGCAACTTTACAACAGAGATTATGCTAGAGGAAGATGATCAACATTGCTCAGTGGAGCTGAATGGTATCCTACAGGATAAATACCGAATGAGTTTAGGTCATACCAGTTTTAACACACCAGTAGTGATGGATATTCAGTTCACTTATGACTAGAACAAAAATAAAGGAGTCTATTGGAGTATAGACAATAACTGTTTAATAGTGAGAACTAGTGAACATTTATCAAGAGACAAAAAGTCTTGTTCATAGGACAGTGTTCCATGTTTGTTTCACCGTGCCGGAATTATGAAGCCGGAGTTTCTATAAACTGTTAGGAACAGTTGTGTTAGGAACAATAACAGTTTTTTCCACGGATTATATATTTACATGGGATTCAGATCTCATGGTCATCAGAGTTCCTGGAGGAGGGCATGTCTGGAGAGAAGGATACGACTTCGGTGAGGTTTATCGTACTGACTCGAATGATGTCGTGTAATCCTTGCCATGATGTGTACACTATGATCCTGAACTTTGAAGGCTGACACATACATTTATGTTATAATACACGACACACATTGTCTTCGCATACACGTCTCATATACGTTACACTTTTCTTTTAATAAATTAATCTTTATTAATTTTTAGAAGCAAGAGTTGTTGAGTATGTTGCGTTGGGGAAGTATGAGAGGGGGCATAGTACGACAGTGAGAGAGTGATAGGAAGGTGTCCACGGGCTGATGGAGTGTGTTGGACGGAAGCTAGTGGATTCTCCAGGATATTGATAAGAAAAAAATATTATAATGTGGGTGTTGACTCTCTTCACTCCAGGGACGACACTTTAAAGGAGGACACGATATTATTGGGGGCTCGTCCGGGATCTTTGGACAGCGGGATCTCTCGTAAAAGTGATCTTTGGACAGCGGGATCTCTCTTAAACGGAATCTTTGGACAGCGGGATCTCTCGTAAACGTGATCCTTGGACAGCGGGATCTCTCGTAAACGTGATCTTTGGACAGTGGGATCCTCGGACAACGGGGTCTTTTGACACGGGATCCTTAGTTATAAAACGGAGATATCATATTGGAGAATCCAGCTAGAGTGAATGTGGATAGGGGTTAGGACTAATATCTTACCTGTTCACACTTCACACGTCTGCATAGGTCTGTGGTCCTGATTCTACTCTTGTCACTGAGTGAATGTGCGGTGTGTGGTAATATCTAGATTTATAGTACTTGTTCATATATCTGTATAGTAATTTGCAGCTATATTGTACTCGACCTGCTAGCTTACCTCTCTGTATAATGGCCACCCCTAACCTAACCACGTTAGAATTAAAGGCAAAGGGGGAAGATATGGGATTGGCGGGTTCTGCTCTAACGGATTACATACAGGAAGTGGAGAGAGAGTATCGTCAAGCAGAAAGGGAAGATCGAAAGGCCGAGTTGGAATTGAGAAGGATGGAGTTGGAACAAGCTGCTAGGAAATTGGAAGCTGAGCAAGCAGCTAAGAAATTGGAAGCTGAGCAAGCAGCTAAGAAATTGGAAGCTGAGCAAGCAGCTAAGAAATTGGAAGCTGAGCAAGCAGCTAAGAAATTTGAAGCTGAGCAAGCAGCTAGGAAATTTGAAGCTGAGCAAGCAGCTAGGAAATTAGAAGCTGAACAGGAAGCACAGAAGAGGGAGCACGAGTACCGGATGAGGGAACTCGAGTTGAAGAGTCAATCTAATGGAGAAACTGAGGGAGCAGTTGGAGGTTCCTCTATCCCAGGCTCAACACCAGTAGGTGGACATGGGTACCATGCCATGAAGTTTCCATTAGCGGTCTACGAGGAGGACAAAGAGAAGATTGACCAGTACCTTCAACGCTTCGAGGCTATGTCAGTTGCTATGGGTCTGGAGCGTAACAAATGGAATCTCAAGCTATCCCAGGGTTTACGCGGGACCGGTTACGAGGTTTATTCTCGCCTGCCACCAGGACATGAGAACAATTATGACGAGTTAAAGACGGCTCTGCTGAAACGATTCGAGGTTACGTCACATACCTACCGGAAGAAATTTCGAGCAGCGAAACGAGAACCGGGGGAGTTGTTTGCCGCCTACAGTTTGCGTCTAAAATCGTATCTCCATAAGTGGATGGATTTGGCTGGGTTCGCACATGACTATGAGAGTCTGGAAGAGCTCATGGTGGTCGACCAGCTGAAGAAGCAAATGTCTAAACCTCTCAGGACGTTCCTGGGAGAACAAGGAGCGGAACGTATTGACCTCGTGACAAATTTAGCAGAACGGTTCGTCGAGGTACATGGGGAGGCAGGGGAGAACCTTTCCACCAACACCAAAAGTCAAGAGAAACATGACAAGAAGAAAGCCAAAAACGCAGGAACCAAAAAGTGGGAACCTTATGTGCAAAAATCAGAGGATAGTTCAGAGAAGAAGAAGTAGGGAAGCAAGAACACTTCAAGCTCTACACCAAAACGACCGTGGTCGGAGAAGTGGTGTTCAATTTGTAAGTCACCCTCTCACAATACGAGGGACTGCAAATCAAAGGCTAAGAACCCTCACTTCGCAGCATGTCAAGTGACTTCCAGGGAGGTTGTCACGGAAAATGCCAAGGTCAACAAGGAAGCTCGCCACCAGGAGAGCTCACTCAAGTCCGGCCCTAGAAAATCTAGGACAGGGAAATGGTGCAACCAATGCAAGTCGAATACGCACAATGCTATTGACTGCAGGGAAAAGTCAGGAGACACTCAATTCGTCGTGTGCCCCGGGAAACCTAAGGTGGAGCCCACCGAACAGGTCGAGGCCGAGGAAGAGACTCCAGACCAGGAAAAACCACCTGTAGTGGAATTGGTAGAGGTTAACGGTCGTCAAGTGGAGTGTTTATACGACACAGGACTGGACGGGGAGGCCGTGATTTCTGCGGATCTGGTACATCCAGAACAATTCACAGGTGAAACCATGGAGATACAGCCTGCACAGAAGAGTGCTGTAGTCATGAAGTTGCCCATTGCTAATGTGGAGATTCGGTCAAGGTACGTCACCGGCACCATCAAGGCCGCTGTATTGACCGATCCCATTTTTCCAGTCATCCTAGGTTGCCGGTATGTCTTTCTGGGAATGCCCAGGGAGCCAATCCATATGGGAGCAATGCAGACTCGCTCTCAGACGAAAACGGAAGAGGCAGACGCAATTGTGACTAACCCAATGCCGGGGGAGCTACGAACTGCCCAGAGTGAGGATGATACCTTACGTCCTTGCTACAGAAAGCTGCAGAAAAGTGCTGATCCACCAGGACGGGGGCAGTACTACATGAAGAATAGGATACTCTACAGGAGAGCAGGAAGGGGAGACAACCTATACGGTCAGTTGGTCGTCCCGAAAGCTCACCGGTCCCAGATTCTTCATATGGGACATACCATCTCCTTTAGTGGACACATGGGTATTGCCGCCACCATGCAGCGAATTTCCTGCCATTACTATTGGCCGGGAATGACAGATGATGTGCTTCGGTATGTGAAGTCATGCCCTGAGTGCCAGAGGGTGGCACCGAAACACTGGACAGCACCGGTGGTGTTGGGTGAGATGCCCATCATGAACTCTCCTTTCGAGAGGGTAGCCATCGATATCGTGGGTCCACTTCCCAGGACTAGGAAGAGGAACATGTATATACTCACAATGGTGGATTGCTGTACAATGTGGGTTGAGGCCATACCGTTGACCACGATTGACTCGAAAAGAGTGGCGGACGCACTGATGGAGGCCTTTACCAGATTAGGCTTTCCGGATCAAATTCTGATGGACAATAGATCTCAGTTTTGTGGAAAACTCATGGAGGAGGTATTTAGGGTGTTTCACTCTAACCACATACATACCAGCCCTTACCACCCTCAAGCCAATGGACAAGTAGAGCGTTTCAACGGCACGTTGATGACAATGCTCAGGAAACTAGCGCAGGAAAAACCTGATAGGTGGGATGAATATATCCCAGCAGCCCTTTTTGCCTATCGGGAAGTTCCTCATGGCTCAACAGGACTACCACCCGCTACGTTGCTGTTTGGTCGTCCAATCAAAGGACCGTTGGAAGCCATGTTGAGGAGTTGGACTGAAGAGGGGACGTCAGAAGAAGTGATCTCATCCTATCAATACGTGGAGGAACTGAAAGAAAAACTCCACAAGGGATGGACTCTGGCAAATCAAAACTTGAAAAAGGCCAGGAAAAGACATGCGGCTTACTACAACCGCAGGTCTAAAGAAAGATCTCTAGAGGTGGGAGATAAAGTCTTGTTGCTACTCCCTACGGGAAACAACAAACTGGAGATAGGTTGGCAAGGACCATTTCCCGTGGAAAGGGTAATATCCAGAACCAACTATCAGATCCGGATCCGGGGAAAGTCGAAGATTTTCCATATCAATCTCTTGCGGAAATACGAAGAGAGACCCGGAGACAAGGCAGCTCACCTCATGGCAATGGAAGTTGCAGTGGAGACGGAAGTGGGAACCAGCGAGGGCAGGGAATATCCCTTGGTACACCAGGAAACCTATAGGGATGTGAAAGTGAACCCTGATCTGACCTCCCAGGAGAGGGAAAGGATAACCCAGGTTCTCAAGTCTCATAAGGAGATACTGACTGATAAACCAGGACGAACGAGGTTGGTTGAGTTCGAGATGACTTTGACCACACAGGAGCCTGTTCGTCAAAAGGTTTACCCAGTGCCATTCTCTAAAGAAAAGGCCCTGGAGGAGGAAATACAAAAACTGCTGGAGGATGACGTGATTGCACCATCCACATCCCCATACAATGCAGGGGTAGTTTTGTTACGGAAACCAAGCGGAGAACACCGGTTGTGTATAGACTACCGACTTCTGAACAGTCACACACAATTTCAGGTGGAACCTTTGCCGAATCCAACTCAGTTATTCGCTAGGCTCCATAAGGCTCGGTACTTTTCAAAGGTGGATCTGAGTCGGGGTTACTATCAGATACCAGTCAAACCGGAGATTAGACCACTGTTGGCTTTCAGTACACCCAGTGGACACTACGAATTCAAGGTCATGCCCTTTGGACTCAGCAATGCACCTAGTGTGTTTACACGCATGATGAGGACTTTACTTGATCCTTTACAGGATCCGTCCATCATCTCTTTCATGGATGATATTCTGATTTCCAGTGACAGCTTGGATGACCACTTACAATCCTTGGAGAGAGTGTTTAATAGACTCAAGGAAGCAGGGCTTACTGCTCGTCCAATCAAGTGCATGATTGGTTACCAGACTCTTGAATTTCTAGGTCACACCATCACTCCAGGACACATTGTCCCAGAAGAGAAGAACCTGGAGAAGATCAGAAATGCACCAAGGCCAAAAACGAAGAAGGATGTGCGATCTTTTCTCTCGTTGTGTGGGTTCTACCACAAATTTATCCCACATTTCACTGAATTGGGAGCTCCGTTGACGGAAACCTTGAAAAAGGGATTCCCAGACCAAATCATTTGGACACCAGAATGTGAGAATGCCTATAGTCAGTATAAGGAGGCCTTGGTCAGCAAACCTGTATTACAGCTCCCTGACCTTTCCAAACCATTTGTGTTGAGAACGGATGCGAGTGCAATTGGAATTGGGGCAGCTCTGTTACAGGAAGGAAAAGACGATGCTTCGGTTTTGAAACCTGTGGCATACGCAAGCAAGAAACTTCTACAGGCTGAGAGGAATTATTCAACCGTCGAGAGAGAGTGCTTGTCCCTTGTATGGGCAGTGCAAAAATTCCAGCCATATTTGTATGGAGTTAAGTTTCGAGTCCAGTCGGATCATCAGCCCCTGATGTTCCTGGCTACTTCTCAGAAGTTCAACGCCCGTTTGATGCGGTGGTCGTTGTTACTTCAACCTTATAATTTCACAGTGGAGTACATTCCTGGGAAGGAAAATGTTGGAGCGGATTTCTTGTCAAGACACCCAGCTCCTGAAGAAGAAGAATGAATCATCTGGATTAAAATCATGGTGGAGAAGAGTGAGATGGACTACTCTCTTAAGAGGGGGCCTATGTCACATAATGGTCCAACATGATTTAACCAGTGATGAGAATAAAGGGCGATCTGAATTAGCGGATGTTCGAGGCCAAAGGTTGTTTCAACTAATCCAGGAAATGTAACTGCACGTGTTTACATCTGGTCGACGGATCGGGAACACTCAGTGGTGAGGGAGACGGGTCCCGGCATCGCTTTGACAGTTTGTCAACATTTGAATACAGATGGAACCCGTCGGCTCATGGTGGCAATCGGATGTCATCCATCACATGTTGGGCAAAATTAACAGTTGCAGATGTGTAGGGAAGTGAATGAGCTGAATCATACATCGCTTTGACAGTTCATAAACAAGTTGGATTGAGAGCGGAAGTACTCAGCACGGAAGATAACAGTACATCTGTCAATTTATAGTTTCCGGAACATCAAGAAGATTGGCAGCTTGTTGGGGAAAACTGTTGTTGGGATCATACAGTAACTCGTTAGTTTGTTGGGGGAGTCAAAACAAGTGATGACAACTTTGACAGTGACTAGGCAAGGGAAAATCGATTCTTGACAATGGATGGTTGCCCAAATAACACCTGCAGGACAACAACCATGTCACGTGACCAATTTTAGAGGTTTGGCCAAAAACCATGATTGGAGATGGGGAGTTGAACGCAAACCTTGGATTGTAGAAGACGTGCTTCGGCACTGTGGTTCTGATGGGAAAACGTCTACCGTGTGCGAATTAGGATTTAATTTTACACGTGCCTGTCATGGCAAGAGTGGATGTAATTTGATCTAACTGCAGTGTTGCCTAAGGTAGAACCGATTATAATTAGTTCTAATTAATATAGGCTGTAGCCTTGTTAAAACTAAAGTGTGATGATTAGCACTGTTAGTGGAAAACTAGCTAGAGTAGGGAAGCGATACTTGGCTCTGTTAGTTGAAAATAGATTAGTGAAGTGTGGATAAGCTTTACTAGTTGAGAATTAAGTAATGAGGGATAATTGGGATATTCCCGTAGTGTCCCTGGTGGGCGGGGTTCCGCATTCTGTTTGTTGATTTTTTTTCTTGTCTTGGCCTGATGATAACATATGTGTTCAGTCATCTGTCCATGACAGAGTAGGTTCATTATATTTTCTGAGCGAGGCCGATGGCCCACGATCATCTAATAGAGATCAGTGACGGGGAGACTATCACCGGTTATATGATTTATGTTACAGGTTTCCTCTGGTTGGGATGAAGAACACGGAACCCAGGAAAAATCCGATCCCGGATAAAGTTTGGCGCCGGAAGATTGGCCAGCAACTTTACAACAGAGATTATGCTAGAGGAAGATGATCAACATTGCTCAGTGGAGCTGAATGGTATCCTACAGGATAAATACCGAATGAGTTTAGGTCATACCAGTTTTAACACACCAGTAGTGATGGATATTCAGTTCACTTATGACTAGAACAAAAATAAAGGAGTCTATTGGAGTATAGACAATAACTGTTTAATAGTGAGAACTAGTGAACATTTATCAAGAGACAAAAAGTCTTGTTCATAGGACAGTGTTCCATGTTTGTTTCACCGTGCCGGAATTATGAAACCGGAGTTTCTATAAACTGTTAGGAACAGTTGTGTTAGGAACAATAACAGTTTTTTCCACGGATTATATATTTACATGGGATTCAGATCTCATGGTCATCAGAGTTCCTGGAGGAGGACATGTCTGGAGAGAAGGATACGACTTCGGTGAGGTTTATCGTACTGACTCGAATGATGTCGTGTAATCCTTGCCATGATGTGTACACTATGATCCTGAACTTTGAAGGCTGACACATACATTTATGTTATAATACACGACACACATTGTCTTCGCATACACGTCTCATATACGTTACACTTTTCTTTTAATAAATTAATCTTTATTAATTTTTAGAAGCAAGAGTTGTTGAGTATGTTGCGTTGGGGAAGTATGAGAGGGGGCATAATACGACAGTGAGAGAGTGATAGGAAGGTGTCCACGGGCTGATGGAGTGTGTTGGACGGAAGCTGGTAGATTCTCCAGGATATTGATAAGAAAAAAAATATTATAATGTGGGTGTTGACTCTCTTCACTCCAGGGACGACACTTTAAAGGAGGACACGACATTGGGTGGGTGGGTTTGTGTGTGTGTGTGTGTGTGTGTGTGTGTGTGTATGTGCGTGTGTGTGTGTGTGTGTGTGTGTGTGTGTGTGTGTGTGTGTGTGTGTGTGTGTGTGTGCATCTGACGACAGAAAGAGATAATTTTTCGAAATGCCGAGGCTAGATCATAATGAGAGAGAAAGTGAGAGAGAGAGAGAGAGAGAGAGAGAGAGAGAGAGAGAGAGAGAGAGAGAGAGAGAGAGAGAGAGAGAGAGAGAGAGAATATAATCTGAGCTTCCGTAAATAACAAACATAAACGCGCTGTCATAAATATGCTCTATGTGGGCGGTATCAACTCTTTGGCTAACGATGTACAAGAACTTCGAGAACTAACAGTCAGGCTTGATATAACCCAGAATATTGCTGAATATTCATCAGACAGCCAAAACGAGTAATCTCAACATTCTGAGGGAAGCATCCTATCAAATGTACATCTTATGCAATACGTCTTTATCATTGGAAATTAGAAAAATAGTTATTACATGTTACATGGAACCAATTTTTACAATCCGGCTGCGAGTCCTGGACAGTTAGTAAACAGGCGAAAATATCCATTGAAACCTTCGATTTTGCGGTTTATTAGAAGAATGCTGAAAATTAAACGGACAGCCAAAATAAGCAATCTGGACATTCTGAGGGCGGCTAAGTGGCAAAGATAACTTATTCCCAACATGAGAAAGACGCGGTCATTATGTTTTGGGCACATTATGATAAGACAAAAACTGGAACATGCTTTGACAACCTAAAGATTTATGGAAAGAGGGATAGAGGAAGACAGCGAGAGAAAATTTTGACAGTCTTGTGTCATGGTGCGGAAGGGAGTCAATACAAGAATTGAGTCATGACGTCGGAGATCGCAATCTGTGGAGAAACATGATCGCCCACGCCAGCCGGCAAAGTGCTTGACGATGATAACCCAGAGAAACTATGGTTGGGGAATCAATACAAGTTAATGCAAAATAGCACCGAACGAATCAACAGAACTATCAAAAGAAAACAATAATGCTAGCGACAGTAATAGTCAAGTACCTTAGATATATTATAATTGACAATGGGACAGAAACAAATTCCTTAATACGAACAACGACAGGAATTTTTACGCTTTTCGGTGTTTCTTTATAACGTGTTTAGAATTTCAAACAAAGCCGATGATAGTAAAATAGGCTAAAAGTAAAGTTAAAATAAAAAGTTAGATGCATATCTTTTACAGGACGTAGCAGTCAACCCCAGCATTATTTTGTTTGTTTGCTAGTTGTGATTTCTTGGCAAATTTACGTTAAGTAGTTTACCATTGCTTTCTGAACGACCAGTACCCATATAATTTTATTAAAGAAAACCCAACGCAAGGCGGTCTGCTGCCAAATCACCGGCAGCAGTGTTTCGAACGTGGTATGCAACGTGACCTCTTCGTCACGGAGCCGACAAAAGTAAAGGGACTATTGTCACGTTGTGAGACCTCGTGACTATGGTGCTAGCCTCACATGTTTTACCAACCGGCATTCGATGGGAGATATGGCTGATATCACTCCGGCCGCCTTTACTGCTCGCGAAATATATTGGGACCCATCTTAGCTGGGTCGAAGAGCGGCTGGCCGAGTGGCTAGAACGCCGGATTCTCCTTCGGGAGACCCGGGTTCGAATCTTCGGTACGGTGTGGGATTTTTTTTCTGTCGGTGGCAAAAAGAAAATCCTAACCTGCACAGTTTGTGGCGACTGCACTAGCCAGGTGACCTTAATTCCCCAGGCTCAAGACCCCCATGCCACACACCGCAAGGTACTATATTGGCAGTAAATGACAGTTTTTTTTTATTTTTTTTTATTTTTTTAGCTGGGTCAGCCTGGGATCCCGGTCCACCGAAAAAATCTCCACGAAAGAGATCGAACACATGATGACAGGGCGCGCGGGCAAGCATGGTAGCCACTGCGATACTGCGGCTCCCAGAGACGGAGTGGTAGATAGAATAACACGTAGGAAAAGGTCGGAAAACCAATACAGACTGATCAGGTAATATAACGGAGAACAGTGTAAATTAACTGATTGAGTGCCGAAAGGTAAGATATCGCCAAATTTGACGTCACATTTTATCAGAAGGACCAAATATCGCAATACTTGGTTCATCGTGTTATTTTTTTTTTTTTTTTCATGATATCTTCGGAAATGTCAATGCTCAGAGAGCGGAAATTTACATTATAATGCGTGTTAATTTGATTGTGTACCATGTTTGGTCAAAACCTACTTTTTTGTTTGGCACTGAATCGGTTAATCCCAACATTAGACACCTCCATATTGTCAGAAATGGTCACCTATCAACGAAGTTACAGCACTCGAGACATGTTGATTGCAGACGTATCTGTTTCACCCTTTACCACAATCCCTTCTACTAGTACCGAATGAGATTCTGATCCCATCAGTATTAGTCAATGATTAGTGTTTCCTCGTGCAACAGGCACTCATTTATAGACAGTATCATATCTCCCTTGCTCAACTCAGTATTCTATCCAGAGGCTCCCTGGAGGCAAGCCAAACAGCCCTTTGATCCTCATGTACATCGGCATGACCCGGGCAGTAAAGCCACTTCAGCTCTTGGAGGTGTAATGGCCCTTTGTTTCAACTTTTCATACAGAAATATCCAGACTGAACTTCCCGGGGTATTCACTGAGAGTCAGGTGTGATGTGTATTTTACTTAATTGAGTGTCAGAACACCATCTTAAAAGCAGGGACCGCCTCCACTTCCATTCTCATGCTGGACGTTGTGTTTGAATATGCACCACTCTCCTCTAAGATAGTCTAGTCCCTCCATCTAACTGTGAAGCTCCACACCGATCTCTCACCTCAGTACACTAATCCTCCACTAGATAATATGAAAGCATCCTTCACAGCACTTTCCTCAGCCAGTTGCCTTATTTCTAGTTCTGCTGTCCCATTTCACCACTCCCTACAATTCATGACAAAGAGTTTCACGGTCTGGGATTTTGGGATAAGTACCACATTGTTTCTTATGTTTTTCTTTTCATTGTTCTCATTTTATTCATCATTCCATTCTTCTCATTCGGTTCTTATACCTTAATGTAGTCACTGCAGTGTCTTCCTTGTGTTTCAATGTTGTGTTTTCTAGTATTTCTTTGCTGCTGAAGACTAGTCATCGCAACGTCTTTTGTTTTCAATAATTGTGTTCTTTAAAGCTGCAATTCCCCGTGTTCTTTTATATCGCTGGCAAGGTTATCCATCCATCTATCATGTGCCATGCCGGTAAGCGTGGGCGGTCATGATTCGCTATATCACTCGATCACCAGAGTCGTGGATCAGCTCCGTGTTCTGATCTCGACCATGCCACATGGTCAAGTCATCCAGGTGTTTACTTCTCTGTCTTCCCCTTCTTCTCTTCCCCTCGATCTTGCCAGTTGTCACCAAGTTCTCCAATTTATTTCTTCTCATAACATGTCCAAACAATTTTGACTGTCTACGTCTAATGTCTCTAACCAATTTTTGATATTCAGTTGTTTCTTGTAGCACTTGGTCATTGGTTTTTCTGTCTGCCCATGAGTTTTTTGAATTCTCCTCAGAAACCACATTTCCACTGCCATCAGATGTTTTTAAGCTTGACTGCTCATTGTCCAAGCTTCACGTCCATACATAAGTACAGGCTCTATGTAGCACCTCAACACTCTTTTTCTCGTTTCATTTGACATTTTTTTTATTGGTCAGTATGCCTTTCATCTTACTAAAGACTACTTTCGCCATGGTTATAAAGGGTGTATTTGTTATGACTGTGCAGTGTTTGAAAATACTGCCGGTCCAAGTTTTGTATTCACCCTCTGTAAAGTTCATGCAACATAATAGGTAAATATAAAACTTGGACCGGCAATATTGTCAAACACTGCACAGTCATTAAAAATACCCCCTGTACGTATGAAGCATTGATATCAAATGCTGAATAAGACAGGGATATTCAAGCAACCGTAACTAGATGCTTCTGACATATTGTTGAAATAGAGGACAGCATGGCCGAATGGATAAGAGCTTAAACATTCGGTGTGCTAATGCCGAGGTAGCGGGTTCAACCCCTACACCGGAGAGTTGGACTAACATGTTTTCTCGTTCTTCACTTGAGGACATAAATAACAAGTACATCAAAAGTCGAAGTGGGTTCGTCGGATAGCGAGGGACACTGGTATTAGGGAAAGCTAACCCGCACGCAAGAATCAGTCCAGTGCATTAGAAGTAGTAGCACGTAATTGACTACGCTTGAGTTCAAAGTGACATAAGATAAAGATCGTATCTGAAATTGTGTGCAATCTGTGATCAGACAGTATGTAAGGCCGTGTTGCTATACTGCGATTAAGAACAATGAACTCAAACATCTGTAATCTTCAATAAACAACGTGAACTTGATCAAATGTTCAACGGTCCAGGGAATTCTGCAATACAACAGAATTCAGGAAACATGATCAATGTAGCAATTAAGAAGTCGAAGCCGATCGATGCAATAATATAGGCAATATTTATTTGCCGGAGTTGAACATGTTACAGATTCATCAATCAATTCATCAGTTCCGATTTTAATTACCGTGCCTGTTATGGCCAGACGGGACGGTAAAGAAACATGGTTAGATTGGAATCGTAAACGATCTAAGTCATCAAATATCTATAATCATCATGTCCCGGTGCTTCTGTCCTTGGCTATCCTATCTATGCGTCAGCCTGTTTCACTTGCTGAGTCCCGTTCCAATATTGTCGCATTTGTCCGTGGCTTTCTGATCGATATACATCTTTCATTAATAGCCTCGCTCTTCTTTCTAATATCTGTTGGCCATCGGAGTAAGTGTCCAGCCAGTATATAAGTTCTCTCCGTGCTGAGAATCGAATCGAGCTGTCTCGTAGTTCAAGCTCCAAGATCTGACTGTTTGTTGTTGTTGAGAATGTTCCTGACGTATTCTGTTTTCTGCCTCCTAGTTTCTACCACTATTTGGTTCGCGATTTTCTCACAAAGTTTCATTTACGTCATATCAACTGCGCTGCTACTTGGCACGTGGAACGACCTTTTAACAGTTAAAATACAAAAACGATGAAAACTTCAATGTGATACATGTCAATGTCACCTGCGTTGTCCACCACTAAGCTTACTGCAACAAACCCAGGGAAAAGAAGCAAATCAAATGAAGACTAGAAATGTAAACACTGTCGCGGTAAAGAAATAGTGCACGATTTCTTGTCTGGCATGTTTCGCTGCATCTTGGCTGGTATATACTGCATATATCAAATGGAGTGGACAAAAAAATATCAGTCCTAATTACTAAGTATATAGTTGATAGAAAGAAAGACCCTGTTGAGCTTGACTCTAGTCCGACTTTGTGAAGACACGTGAAGGGTGTAGCATAGGTGGAGCACAAGCGCAACTGAAATACCACTACTTTTATCGTTTCTTTACTTATTCAGTCAGTGGAGATTTGTCCGCAACAGACGAGCAATATCTCCGGTGGGCCTATTCCCGTTGGTCGCGGGATTCGCACGAGTCAGGCGGGGAGTCTGACGGTAGTACACGCTAACACAGGTCCAGACACTTGCGATTGACAGATGTACGCGCCCTAAGGTCCAGACGCGTACGAGGCCCTCACCTGTGGGACTTGGCTGAACGCCTCTAGGTCAAGTTCCATGGTTTTCAGGGTCTGGCCACCGCTCGTCTCCTGCTCGTGGAGGCGAGGTCTCGGAGGTTTGACGCTGACCCACCAGCGTCTGCAGCCTACCTTGTTCCAGACGAACTGGTTATCCATTCCTCTGGAATAAACAAGGCAAGGCCGAGAGACGGTACATGCAGCTTGGGCATCGCATGCTCTCTGAAGCTCTGCCCAGGCAATGTGATGGAATTTCAACTTACATACTTTGGTCTGTCAAGACTGCAGGGTGCCACTCACAGTTGATAGTTCGAAAGTCGAAAATGTTAGCCCCACAGAAATCTAACTCTTAACATCTTTCTGTTTGCATAGCAACGGCTGAAATCAACTAATAGATCATGATTCGATATATTTAAGAAATCGATTATTATTCGTCGAATACAGAAAGCAGACTAAAGATGGACTGAAAAGATAATATTTAGAAATGAACGCACTGAAATGTTTAGAATAGACAGAAGAGTAAGAAAATCTGTCATACAGTGCGAAGAATCTGTTGTATAAATTATAGGAGAGAGAAGGAAGGAGGAAAGACAAGAATCGCACATGTAGCGAAGGCTGTAAAAGACGTAGAGATAAAGCTAATGTTCTGCTTTAATGTACCACACTCGTCTCTAAAATGAGTTATCTTTATGTGTTTAATTTAGGAGACATCCTTGCTTTCTCAATCAGCTATTACACAGAAACATCTTAAACAGTTACACCCTGCCTTGCATACAAAAACGGAAACATTTTAAACAGTTACATCCTGCGTTGCATACAAGCCGACAGACAGCACACACCGACAAGATATAAATTGCCAACGTAAGGTCGAAAGGGAACAATTAATGTAACATATTTATACAAACGGTTCAAGAAAGTGGTCTTCTCATTCAGGACCGTCGCAAAAACATCTTACTGCGTTACTACTAGAGGGATTCAAATCTTTTCTTCTTCAGCGTTCCGAGCCATTGAGGTTCTTTGCTGCAAATACAATCCGTCTCCATTCGTCTCTCTGGTGGACCTTCTCTTGCCAGTCGTTGATTCCAAGTGCTTGCAGGTCTGTACATGTATTATCTCTCCACCGCCTTCTTGGTCTACCTCGGGGTCTACGGTCATTTATTTCCTGAGTGTAAGCGAGTTTTGTTTCCCTATTATCTTCCATTCTTTCTATATGCCCCAGCCATTGTAGTCTATTAGCCTTCATGATACCAGTGATTAGCGGGGACTTAAACATATCATAAATGTCTTTGTTACTTCTTCTTTTCCACTCTCCACTTTGTGTATCCCTAATGGGTCCAAAGATGCGTCTTAAAATTTTGTTCTCAAAGGTTTGTAACAAGGCTTCGTCTCCTTTCGTTGTACTCCAGGTTTCAGAGCCATACAGCACAACTGGTCTGATCAGTGTTTTGTATATTGTGATTTTGGTGTTACGAGATAGCGCCTTTGATTTTAGTAGATGTTGTAGTGCATAGTATATCTTATTTCCAGAGTTGATTCTAGTTTGTATTTCTTCCCTTATGATGTTCATAATTCAAATAAAAACCTTAATTATTTTCTTCTTTTTTTTCGGGGGAGAGGGGGGGGGGGGGGGAGGTGTGAAAATATTTTGAAAAAGTAAGGGACAATCGTATCATTTTTCGACGTAGTCACTATTGCGTTCAATGCAAGTCCTCCAGCGTCGATAAAGTGCTTGGATTCCTGTAGAAAAAAAAACATTTATCTTTGTCGCGTGTGTAAGCAACTCATGCACCATCTGCCGTATCTCTTCATCGAAACGAAAAGTTTTAATTCTTCCTACTCCACTCATAGACTTGCTGGACTGACAGGCATGCATCATCATACTGGACCTTCATTCGCCGATGAATTTCTATAGGTTTAAAACCATCACTGATCAAAAAACAAAAAATAATGGATAGCAGAACGCTGCTCATCGTTGGTGCATGTCAAAAGTGGGTGGGCCATCTTTAAACTGTCCTTATTACGTCATCGTGTTCGTCTGCACCGTGATGTCACGTGCTTAAAATTCTTGACTTCCTTCAACAACATTGACAGGTTACAAGATAATGGCATTGTTACTGTAATTTCTTTGACACTTTTAACGGTTTTGATTTGAAGTCCCTCGTGCATTGGGGAATCCTTTGAGGCCACTAAGATAGTTCATAAACAAACACACGTGTATTGATTAGCGTTCGGTTTATGTTGTCTAATGCGTCCTCTGTCTCCGTGGCAAAGGCGTTATGGACGCGGTTCGTAACTCCGCTTACCTGCGTTAGAAAAACATCTGCGACCGATTTGGCAGCAGACCGTGTCGCGCAGGGTTTTAACGTGATAGTATGGGGGGGGGGGGGGGCAGTCGTTCTGAAAGCAATAGCAAACTACTGAACATAAACTTACCAAGACATCAACAACAGCAGTGCTGGCGTTGACAGCGGTGTCCTGTAAATAGGATATGCAAAATAAAACAACAAGTGCTTCCTCGGATCCCTAGTTCTTTCTTCTGCGTCTATGCAGCCAAACAATGCGTTACCAGTTGGACGTTAATAATGGATTGATGAGGCTAGAATGTGAATCTATGTCTTTCTTGCTAACAAACATAAGGGCAAGAGGACTTCATTGCACCTTCGCATGCATTCGATGTGCCTCGGTCTCTTTTCGCATGGCGACCTACCTAAAGCGTCCCACAAAGCACGAACTCCGTAGTTCCAGAGACGACTCCTGGGTCTCCTATAAAATGGCACTCGTGAACCGAATGATTTAGTCCGGAATCGAACCCACAACTTTCGGAAAGCGAGGCAGGCCGCGTAACCACATTGCCACGGAGACCCGCGCCATTTCTGGTAAGATCTTCCACGCGTCCCTATCATGCTATAGTGCGAGGCCATGGTCGAGTGGATCTGTTAGCTCCGAGAGATATGTACTGAGAACATTAACTATGGACTGGACAAGGTGGATGTGAAAACTCTCTCTCTCTCTCTCTCTCTCTCTCTCTCTCTCTCTCTCTCTCTCTCTCTCTCTCTCTCTCTCTCTCTCTCTCTCTCTCTCATGACACATATAGTGTCATGTCAAATGGTGTAGGAGTTCATGCAACTCCACAGATTTCGGTTCCTGGTGTTCTGGATCAACTCTGCTGATGATAATCATTCGTGCCACCGTCTCACTCCTTTCAGAATCATTTCTCTCGGTCTGCCTCTGCCTCTTTTCCCAGTGACCTTTCTAGTCGCCACGGTGTTTTTCCAGTGCCTTCTTCTCATCACATGACGTAAGAATGATGTTTGTTTCTTTCTTATAATTGTATATACAGCGAAGTAATAATGACAGAGGTCAAAAGCGCGCGTGTGGTTATAATATGAACAATCTTGGCTATGCAGATGACAAAGTTGTATAGCTAAAGATGCAAATGATATACAACTAATTGGCAAAGAATAACGACTTTCCTTAACTATTAAGAAAATAGAAACAATGATTGCATCAAAGAAAACGATGACACCAACATGTGATATAATAGTAGAAGAGAAAATGGTAGTTTAAATTAATAAACTGTTGTTTGTCGAGACTCCTGTCTTTTCCACTTTTCACATTGGGCAGTGGGGAGCGTTTTGTGTGATATTCACTGGCACAGGAACGGAGCATAATGGGGACGACCCGTTGCTGTGAAGTTGGAACTCCGACTAACTAACTAACTAACTAAACTTAAATACCTAGGGACCTAGGAGGCAATCATTACATAGGAATGAAAAGGCGTGACAGAGATTAAGAGCAGAATAGGCGAGGCGAAAGCTGCATTTCAGAAAATGGAATGTACCTTATGTAATAAGTAACTGAGATCTGGTTCCTGAGACAAATGTTTCGAATACCTTGAATGCTAGAATAATTAACAACGATTGCCCGGATAATCATAGCAGACATAGTATATAACTATAAAAAAGAGACAAAACAACATTCTTTGGCTATATAATGAGAAGAGGCGTATTGGAAAACATCGTGACAACGGGACAGATCAGTGCCAGAAGAGGAAGAGGAGGTCCGAAAGAAATTATACTGGATAGACTGAGACGGTATCACGGAGGAATAACATCAGCCGAGTTCATCAAGAACACCAAAGATCTGTGAAGAGATACGAATTCCTCTATAGGTGAGAGAGAGAGAGAGAGAGAGAGAGAGAGAGAGAGAGAGAGAGAGAGAGAGAGAGAGAGAGAGAGAGAGAGAGAGAGAGAGAGAGAGAGAGAGAGAGAGAGTAGACATTTACCATGCTCGCAAGACAATAGAAAACGTACGCAGACAAACTACAAATTACCAAACGTACAGGCTACGGGGATGAGACAGCAAGCAAGACACCACACTGACACATTAAACAGCAGATAACTGCCCGACGTTGCTGGAGCTTCAGTTGCGTTAGCTCTGCCAATCTCCTAACTCACCCAATATCTAAAACAGCCTGGTCTTGCTCACAGCAGCTGTAACAAACTTAATGTACTTGTCTGTAGCTTGAATTATAAAAATCACACTTATCAGGATTGCTTTATCTCGCGTGTTTAGAATTTCTAGCAAAACGACGATAGCAAGGTAGAGCAGATAGGAAAAGGTACACACACACACAAAACAGGCACGAAACTAAAGATCGTTCAGTGCGTGGATTGTCTCCATACATCTGTGTCATTAACATGTTACTGCGTCACCTGTGAAATACCAGGTGTAACAGCTACACTGCCAAGACTTTATATATTGCCTGTGTGTGCGTGTGTGTGTGTGTGAGAGAGAGAGAGAGAGAGAGAGAGAGAGAGAGAGAGAGAGAGAGAGAGATATTACAATCTATTGTTCTCGTTTTTGTTTAGATTTTATACACATTCTTTTATTTGCTCGCTATCTCTTCAGCATTCTCAACAGGAAACTATATCCGGATGGCGTCTAAAGGCTAAAGTTTAAGGTGAGAGAAACTATATACATCACTGCACCAGGTTTATCCCATCTGGCTCGGCCACTCAATGCAGAACCACAAGCCGGATGCTCAAAACATAGCACAATGCATGAACTCAGTAGCTTCAGCGGTGACCCCCGGAGCTCTCTGGAAAATTTGTACTTGTGGTCGGAATGACCAGTCCGAAAACCAACCTTCTGGGGTAGAGAATGCTTGACCGTCTTCGCCGCGAAGACACCCCACCCCCTCGTGTGTGTGTGCATGTACGTACGTGCGTGTGTGTGTGGTGTGGTGTGTGTGTGTGTGTGTGAGAGAGAGAGAGAGAGAGAGAGAGAGAGAGTCTGTTTGTGTGTTGTTTCTGTTTGTTTCCCCCCAAGATGACCACGTACTCACGAACGATGTTAACGAAGTTGTAAACATGTAGAATAATCTATTTGCACTGACCTCCAGTAATGAAGGTTAAGTCCTGGACATTGTCGGCACTTGGAGCAGCCTCGTGTGGTGTCCGTGAGCCCTGTACTTTTCTCCCAGTTCGTGTGTCCATTGGCGTTGACAGCGCTCGTGTAATCCTGAAGATCAGATGCAATGATGGTGATAGTGAAATCGGGCAAATGAACAGGTTACAGGTATTTCAGAGATGCTTGGATAAATGGGTGGATGCGAGTGTGTGCTGATTGATTGACAGATTAACGGATGGTTGGAAAGAGTAGGATGAATAGATACACGGATGGATGGATGGTTAGACGAGACGGTTGCACGTTTTTAATAAGCGAGCGGATGAATAACTGTGTTGTTTGGAGAATAGATACTAGATTAATGGACCGGAAAGTGAATCAATGCAGAGAAAGAATTTCAACGCGTGGATAGGGATGAATGGATGATAGGAAGATAAATGTAGAATGAATGGGTGCACGTGCGTAAGCAGGAGTGTATAGAAAGGAAAGTGCATGAACATACAATCAGTGCATAGTTGGTAGTTGAGTGGATAGCACTAATACATTACTGCTATTGTTGTTCGGCACACCACCCCCAGTATTTCTAATACCGGTTGTTTATAAAGTATCACTACACTGTTTATGCAAAACAAATTTGACAAAAATTGTTTCTTCCGTTGATAACACCATTCTGTTTAGAGTGCAAAGAATTACTCCAACACACGACAGCCATTCGCTGCATATTGATTCACTATGGACTGTGGGGCAAATTTTTTATGACATCATGTACTTCATTTTTCAGATTTGTTCTACATATAAAGTGGAGTGACACTTTACTACTAACACCCGGTACAAGCTAAAGGAATTGGCAACCGGCCCATAACCTTTTTTCCATCTCGTGGGTCAAGTGGCTACCTCAATCCCAAATGGCACGCTGATACCGAAACACGAATGGACACAAAATATAAGTAGGGAGCTTGTCAAAGTCAAAGCCATATACTGATACAAGCAAACTTTTCGGCCAAAGTCTTTATCAAGAGGGGGAAGAGGAGTGAACACATATATCGTCATTATCATTACCTTGAGGGCTGGCGTGGGCAATCATGCTTCTCTGCAAATTGCGATCTTCGACGGAATGGATCAATTCGTGTTTTGACTCCTTCCCGTGGCATAACACAAGACTGTCAAGGATTTTCTCTCGCTGTCTTTCTCAACCTCTGTTCTCCCAAATATTTCCAGTTGTCAAAATATGTTCCCGTTTTTGTCTGCTTACAATGTGGCTAAAATGACGATTGTCCCGTTTTGATGCTTGTGATAAGTTGTCTTTGCAACTTAGCTTACCTCAAAATGTCCAGATTGCTCATTTTGGCTGTCCAACTAATTTTCAGCACTCTGCTACTAAACCACATCTCCGAGGCTTTTAGGAATTTTTTGCCCAGGATTCGCAGCCATATTGTAAAATTGGTTCTATGTAACATGCAAAAATTATTTTTCTAACTTCAAATGACAAAGACTTATTACATTAAATGTTTATTTGCTAAAATGAAGTTTTTGCTTGTCCTCTTCTGTTCTTTATCTCAGTGATGCATCTTCCATCTGATGTTATACATGTGCCTAAATATCTGATTTTCTACACTTACCCCAAAATAATACCCATTACTTCAATTGTACATAAAAATATCCTTTGCAATATGGTTGCGATCATTCCCAACCAAAGATGAGATTCTAGGGAATTCTACGTTCGGTAGTTTGTCATTGCTTCCTAAACGAGAAATCAACATTACATTCCAACTGACCGGTATAGAGAGTAAACTCCCTACCCTACCGTCAGCGCACTGGAAGTCTGCGCGCAAGCGCATTAAAACCCGCGGGCACTTAGACCTCTCATACATAGCTACAGAATTGAAATATAACAAATAAGTAAATAATACGTTTCAACGAATGACTCAAAGAAAGTCCTAAGTTCGGGAAACTAAACCACAGAAGAAGCTCCATCCAAGGATACTAGTGTGCTCTCCGCGTTAACGTCCTTCTGGGTGCTAATTGTTGTGACTGTCTTACAATCTCTCGCTATGTCCAAATATTCTAGCTCAGTGGTTCTCAACCTTTTTTGGTCCATGCCTCCCTTTACCATTTGTTCAGAACGTCATCCCACCCCTCCTTTCGAATTTCCTCCCTAAAATCCCCCCCCTCCCACCCTTACACAGTGTACATAAAAATGGAAGCTAAATTTAATTACACACACTAGAACAAGTCTAGACATCTACATAAAACGTGATTTGCGGGGTCTACTTACGTTATAAAACGAATTTCATTAGGGCGAGAAGTACAGAACCGTAAAGTTTAGAGGGGAAAACAATATCAATTAATTGGTTCTTGTATTAATGCGATCTTGAAATAATCTTAATTCCCCCCCCCCCCCGGAAACCCTAAAATCCTCCCCTGAGGGGGGGGGGGAATTCCCCACCGGTTGAGAACCACTGCTCTAGCTGCTCTAATACACACAAATACAAATGACTGAGGAAATCTTGACACCACTGATATATCACTTGGAGATCGGCGTGGCTGGGAGGTTTTACGCTCTTAACTTTTATATTAGATAGTGAAATGTTAACTTACCCGTATCGTTGGATCGTCAGCGACTTCGGAAGTTTTGAAGTTGGTTCTTGGAAATACGCGACGCCTGATTGGTTCCGTGACTGGAGGGAACGATTGACCTCCTGCAGCCATGGTTTTTGTAATATATGCAGTGTTTCCAGGTACGCCTTATCTTCGCCTTCTTTGATTCAGTAAAGTGTTGTTTCCATCGTACGTTCCTCTGTCACATGTTCTACTTCCGATAGCATTATATGCATTTCTAAAGCTGTTTCCTCTGTAACATTCTATAATTCTGATTATCGGTTGTCAGTACTTGTAAGCTGCATTCACTTGTCACATCCTATTATTCTGATTGGCGTTGTAAATATTTGCCGGGTGCAGTCATTTGCTGCATTCTATAATTCACTAAAAGTCGTCGACGTTTTAATGTACATTCTCTTGTAACGTTGTGTAATTTTGAAGAACACACATATCTATGTAAAAGAACATTTTTGTGTCACAGTCTATAATTCAGTGTAGTAATATCGGTGTTTATCAGGCACATTTCTTGTTAACGTTGTATAATATAATTCACACTTATCTCCATTCTATAATTCAGAATGTCATCAGTTTCTTGGACACACGAGTAGATAATTCAAAGTTAATCAGCTTCCGCGAGGTTTATTCCTTAAACAAATTACACAACTGTAATTATCAGTTCAATTATCAACTGCCATTATCAGTAAGTTAGTATCTGTCTACTTTATTCCTTTTGTCAAATGTTATAATTCATACCAATGCCAGTAAGATGGTTAATGTTTATTCCTCACACAAATACTATAAATTAAATTGAAGTCAGCATCTGTGGAGTTTATTCCTTCATCAAATCCTATAATTCAGAACACCTTCAGTATCTTTAATATGTATTATTTAAACAAATTATATAATTCGGAATAAATGCAGTATATGTAATGTGTATTCCGTAAACAAATAATATTTAGAACAAATTCATTATCTATGAGGTACATTCCTTGTCAAATGTTACAATTCAGAACAACGCTATTATCAGTCATGCTTATTCCTTTGACACATTCAACAACTATGAAGAACGTTTTTAGTCGTGACTTACACTCTCCTGTGACATTCTACAGCTCTGACTAAAAACGCAGGCTTGCTCAAGGTGCACTGCCAATATCAGTGATCACACTAGTTCAAGAGTATTGACTGGTGAAAACATGCATTGTTCATACAAATATCAAGAGTGAGTGAATGAGTGAGTGAGTGAGTGAGTGAGTGAGAGTGAGTAAGTGAGTGAGTGAGTGAGTGAGTGAGTGAGCGAGAGAGTGAGTGAGTGAGTGAGTGAGAGTGAGTAAGTGAGTGAGTGAGTGAGTGAGTGAGTGAGTTAGTGAGAGTGAGTGAGAGTGAGTAAGTGAGTGAGTGAGAGTGAGTAAGTGAGTGAGTGACTGAGTGAGTGAGTGAGTGAGTGAGTGAGTGAGTGAGTGAAAGAGTGAGTGCGTGCGTGCGTACGTGCGTGTGTGTGTGTATCTGTTCAACCCTGTTGTACAGTCGTGAGTCTTAATCGGGGCGAATATCACTAACTTGAAGTAGAAAACTAAATCCGGAGATCAGCATGGCCGAATTGATAAGAGCAAACACCCGGTGTGCTGATGCCGAGGCAGCTGGTTCAACCCCTACACCGGTTAGTTGGACCTAAATACTGACTTCTAGTCCTTGACTTAGGGACGTAAATTACAAGTACCTCTGAAGTCGGGGTAGGTTCGACTGATGGCTAGGGACACTGGTAATACGGAATGCTAATCCACGCGCAAAATAAGTCCAATGCACAAGAAGTAGTAGCACGTGTAAAGACTGTATTTAAATTCAAAGCGAGCTACGCAATAAACAAAAATAGACGAAGTCAGAACTTACATGAAAATCAAGTAGCTATCAACAATTGAATAATAAATCTAGGTACAGCGAGAAAAGGAATGAAGCAAGGATGTTTATTATCACCAAACCTGTTCGATGCGTATGAGAAGAAAATGATAGATGATACGACTAGAAATCATCACATGGTGATTACAATCAATGTTTTTTTTTTTTTTTTTTTGCATATCCTTTACAGGACATCGCTGTCAACATCAGCATCTTTCAGCTGTATGTTGATTTCTTGGCAAGATTACGCTCAGTAGTTTGCCATTGCTTTCTGAGCGGCCGGCTCAATTATCCCGCAAGTCACCAGCGGGGGTCGAACCGCTCCCAGCTCTCGCCCTGCTACGAGACTCTGCGTGATAAACGGGATTACGGAGAAAGTGTTGTAACCCCTCGGCCAGAGAGACCGGCGATTACAATCAATGGTGAGCGAAAATGTGCCATCAAGTTTGCACATGAGCAAACTAACTTATGAGAAATGTAAGTCAGCACACAAATTGTTCTTCAAAATTAGAGACAAAAGTTAAATATTTGGAGCGAAGATAAATGCTAGTAAAACAAACATAATGTTAATTGTCAAATAACTTTAAATGACGAATGTTAACATTAAGGGAAAGACAGTCGAATAAATGCAACGTTTTCCTGTCTAGACCAAATCATTACAGGGGATGCTCATCATCATCATGTGCCGTGGCGATAAGCGTGGGCAGTCATGGAAGCCATCGCATACGATCACCAGTCTTAGATAAGCTCTGTGTTCTTCTCTTCTCCACTTGCTCTTTCCCATCTTTCCCAATCAGTTTTGCCAGTTGTCACTATGTTTTCTAGTTTATTTCTGTTCATAATGTGCCCACAAAATTGTTATTTCTACGTCGTTTTTCTAATCAATTTACGGTTTTCATCTGTTTCTTGGAGGACTGCCTCATTCTTGTTTCTGTCCGCCCGTGGCTTTTCCCCCTCGGGAATCACATTTCCCCTTCCATTGGCTGTTTTCATCCGTTATATGCTTATATGCTTATGTAAGGATGATAGCTGTTATCAAATAATCAACAAATATTGAAAAATATGTACCATGCTTACAGGCGAAGGCGGTCATGTTTTGCCATCTCACACGATCACCAGAGTCGTGGATCATCTTCGTGTTCTTGTCTCGACTATGCCAGGTGGCCAAGCCATCCAGACATTTACTTCTCTGCCTTTCCCTTGTTCTTTCCCCCTCTATCTTGCTAGTTGTCACCAATTTCTCAAGTTTATTTCTTCTCAAAACTTCCCCCAAGAATGTTGACTGTCTACGTCTAATTTCTCTAATCAGTTTGCGGCTTTCATATGCTTCTTGTAGAACTTGCGCATTAGTTTTTCTATCTGTCTCTGGTATTCTCTGCATTTTCCTCAGCATCAGAAACCACATTTCCACCGCCATCAGATGTTTTTTTCGGTTTGTCTGCTCATCGGCCATGTTTCACTTCCATACAAACGTGCAGGTTCCATGTAGCATTTCAACACTCTTTATCTCGTTGCAGTAACGTATTTTTATTGGTCAGTATGTTTCCCATTTTGCAAAAGGCTACCTTTGCCATAGCCATTCTGCCAGCTAGATCCCTTGAAGATATAACTCGCTAGACATGTCTATCATGAACCTAGATGAACAACTATGATATGTAATAGAATGCGACTCCAGCCATAACATCACCCCAGGACTTCGATTTTCATATTAAACGAGCATATGAGGTATGTATTCATTCTCAGATATGCTCTTTGATATTTAAAATGAAATTAGTGACGATGATGATGTGGAAGAATTTAACAGCCAGTCATATATAATGAGTTTCATCTTAGTCTCTAGAACTGGAGTTTTAACAAACTCGGTCTCTAGAACTGTAAAATAAACAGGCTCAGTCTCCACAACTGTAAAATGAACAGGCTCAGCCTCTAGGACTTGAGGTTAAAACGGCACAGTTTCTAGAACTGTAAAATAAACAGGCTCAGTCTCTAGGACTGTAAAATAAACAGGCTCAACCTCAAGGACTGTAAAATAAACAGACTCCGTCTCAAGGACTGTAAAATAAACAGGTTCAGCCTCAAGGACTGTAAAATAAACAGGCTGAGCCTCAAAGAGAAAAATAAACAGACTCAGTCTCTAGAACTGTAAAATAAACAGGCTCAGCCTCAAGGACTGTAAAATAAACAGACTCAGCCTCAAGAACTGTAAGATAAACAGACTCAATATCTAAAACTGTAAAATAAACAGGCTCAGCCCCAAGGTCTGTAAAATAAACAGGCTCAGCCAGTCTCAAAGACTGTAAAATAAACAGACTCGGTCTCTAGAACTGTAAAATAAACAGGCTCAGTCTCTAGAACCGTAAAATAAACAGGCTTATCCTCAATAACTGTAAAATAAACAGACTCGGTCTCTAGAACTGTAAAATAAACAGGTTCAGTCTCTAGAACCGTAAAATAAACAGGCTTATCCTCAATAACTGTAAAATAAACAGACTCAGTCTCTAGAACTGTAAAATAAACAGACTCGGTCTCTAGAACTGTAAAATAAACAGGTTCAGTCTCTAGAACTGTAAAATAAACAGGTTCAGTCTCTAGAACTGTAAAATAAACAGTTTCAGTCTCTAGAACAGGACGTTTTAGAGACTTGGAATCTAGGACTGTATGATAAACAGACTCAGTCTCTAGGACTGGAGGTTAAACAGGTTCAGTTTCTAGAACTGTAAAATAAACAGGCTCAGTCTCTAGAACTGTAAAATAAACAGGTTCAGTCTCTAGGACTGAAGGTTAATCAGGCTCAGTCTCAAGGACTGTAAAATAAACAGGCTCAGTCTCTAGAACTGTAAAATAAACAGGCTCAGTCTCTAGGACTGAAGGTTAATCAGGCTCAGTCTCAAGGACTGTAAAATAAACAGGCTCAGTCTCAAGGACTGTAAAATAAACAGGCTCAGTCTCACGGACTGTAAAATAAACAGGCTCGGTCTCTAGGACTGGAGGTTAATCAGGCTTAGTCTCGTGAAACTATAAAACAAACAGGCTCAGCCTCTAGGACTGCAGATTAAACAGGCTCAGTTACTAGAATTGTAAAATAAACAGGTTCAGTCAGTCTCTAGGACTGTAGAATAAGCAGGCTCGGTCTCTAAAACTGTAAAATAGATAGAATCGGTTCTAGAGATTTTAAATCTAGGACTGGAGGTTAAACAGACTCAGTCTCTAGAACTGGACGTTGTAGAGACTTGGAATCTATACCTTGAAGATGAATAGACTCAGTCTCTAGAACTGGGCGTTGTAGAGACTTGGAATCTAGGACTTTAAGATTAATAGACTCAATTTCTAGAACCGGACATTGTAGAGACTTGGAATCTAGACCTTTAAGATGAATAGACTCAGTCTCTAGAACCGGACGTTGTAGAGACTCGAAATATAGGACTTTAAGATAAATAGGCTTTCCTTAGAACCGGGCGTTGCAGAGATTTGGAATCTAGAACTGTAAGATAAACAGTCTCTAGAACCGAACTTTGTAGAGACTCCGAATCTAAGACTTTCAGATAGACAGGCTCTCTCTAGAACCTAACGTTGATAGATTTTGAATATAGAATTGTAAGATTTGATTGATTGATTGATTTAGGAACCGACATCACAGCATTCGGGACATTCCCATAAGCGCTCCGTCCCCATCCTCAGCAGCCAGCGAAGAGTTCCAACACTAATAATTGTAAGATAAACAGGCTTAGTCTCTAGAACAGAAAGATAAACAGACTCAGTCTCTAGAACCGGACGTTGATAGACTTGGAATATAGAACTGTAAGATAAACAGGCTTAGTCTCTAGAACTGTGAGATAAACAGACCCAGTCTCTAGAATTAGAAGTTGCAGAGACTTGGAATCTAGAACTGTAAGATAAACAGGCTTAGTCTCTAGAACTGTAAGATAAACAGACTCAGTCTTTAGAACCGGACGTTGTAGAGACTTGGAATCTAGAACTGTAAGATAAACAGGCTTAGTCTCTAGAACTGTGAGGTAAACAGACTCACCTTCTCACCGACTAGAGCTTTAATTTAAACAGAATAAGCGTCTAGGGCTGGAATTTAAACAGACCTGATGTCTAGAAGTAGAAATTAAACAGACTCGGCCTCTAAGACTAGATATTATACACGACTCAGTATTTAGAATTGGAAATTATACACGACTCAGTCTTTAGAACTGGAAATTATACATTACTCGTCTTTAGAACTGGAAAGTATACACACTCAGTCTCTGGGATTTAAGGACTCGGTTTCTGGGGCTAGAGAGTAAACAGACTCAGACTCTAGGACTGAAAGTTAAACAGTCAGAATCTAGGAGTAGAGGTTAAACAGACTCGAAATTTAAAATTATAAGTTACACAACTCGAATTTTAAGACTAGATGTTAATCAGAATTAGATTATAGGACTGGATGTTAAATATACTTGATATCAATCAATCAATCAATCATGTGCCATGCCGGAAAGCGTGGGCGGTCATGATTCGCCATTTCACTCGATCACCAGAGTCGTGGATCAGCTCAGTGTTCCTGTCTCGTCCATGCCATGTGGCCAAGCCATCCAGGTATTTTCCTCTCGGTCTTCCTCTTGGTCTGTTCCCTTCGATCTTGCTTGCTGTCACTAAGTTCTCCAGTCCATTTCTTCTCATAACATGTCCAAAAAATTTTGACTGTCTACGTCTAATTTCTCTAATCAATCTACGATTTTCATTTGTCTCTTGTAGTACTTGGTCATTGGTTTTTCTATCTGTCCATGGTATTCTTTGCATTTTCCTCAGAAACCACATTTCTGCAGCCATCAGATGTTTTTCTGCTTGACTGCACATTGTCCAAGTTTCACATCCATACAAAAGAACAGGCTCTATGTATCCCCTCAACACTCTTTTTCTCGTTTCAATTGACATCATTTTATTGGTCAGAATGTTTTTCATCTTGCTAAAGGCTACTTTCGCAATGGCGATTCTTGTTCTAATCTCTTCAAGGCATCTGCCATCAGATGTTATGACTGTTCCGAGATAATTGAACCGATTCACTTGTTGAAGAATATTCCCGTTTACTTGTATATTACATTGTGGTACTTCGTTCTTCATAGTGACGACCATAACCTGTGTCTTCCTACAATTTAATTCCAACCCCAGCTGCTCACTGTGGACAACCACAGCGTCTACTAATTGTTGTAGATCCTGTGCATTGTCTGCAATCAATACTGTATCATCTGCATATCTAATGTTATTTATGTTTCGTCCTCCAATGCTGATTCCATTTAGGTCTTCTACATTTCTGAAAATATTTTCACTGTATAGGGAAAAAAGATCTGGAGACATTACACATCCCTGCCTAACACCTCTCTTAATAGGTTGGTATTGTCCTACTTCATTATCAATCCTTATGGCAGCTTGTTGTTTCCAATATATGTTTTTTATAAGTCTAATGTCTTTCCCATCAATTTGTAGATCTGCAAGCATATCCACAATGTTGACATGTCTAACTCTATCAAAAGCCTTTGTGTAGTCAATAAAGCAAAGATGTATATCCTTGTTTACTTCTAAAGCACGTTCAATAACTGTTCGCAGCATATACACAGCATTTACTGTACCCTTTCCTTCTACAAAACCACATTGTTCTTCCCCTATTTCAGGTTGTATTTTCTTCCTCACTCTTTGCATGATAATTCGTAACAAAATCTTTGTGATGTGACTCATTATACTAATTGTTCTATGTTGATCACATTCTAAGGCTCCTGATTTCTTTGGGATTGCAATAAATACCGAATTATATAATTCAGAAGGTATATCTCCAGTATCATATAATGTGTTCAGCAGTCTAGTGACTTGCTCTAGTCCAAATTCTTCTAGAGCTCTAATCATTTCTGTTGTGATGTTATCTGCACCGGGGGCCTTGCCAGCTTTCATATGCTTAAGAAAATTTTGAACCTCCATCTAATAGCATACTGTTCCTCTCTGTTATCATTATACAGGTCTTTCACATAATCTGTCCATACATGTAGAATCTGATCTTTTTCTATTATGACTTTGCCATCTTTAGTTTTTAGACAGCCTGTTGATGTACTTGTTCTTTTATTAGTAAGTTCCTGAATTCTTTTGTGCACTAATTTGGTATTTTGACTGTTGTGTTGTTTTTCAATTTCTAAGCACTTTTCCTCAAGCCATGATTCTTTTGCCTTCCTACATAATATTCTGACTTGTCTGTGAATTTCTTCATATTTGGCAGGATTATTTTTGTTGAGTCTTCTTGTTTCCATTAAGTGTAAAATTTCCTCTGTCATCCATTTCTTACGACCCACCTTCTTTAATTTTGGAATAGTTTTTTCTGCAGCCACATTGATTGAATTCTTTAACATTTCCCATTGATCATCCACATCGTGGAATAGGATCTCTAGATCAGACAATATTTCAAATCTGTTCTGTACTTCTATGTTGAATTTGTTTTGTATTTCCTTGTCATTACAAATCATATTTAGTGTTCCCTGTTATATACTTGACTTTCTTCAACTTTATCCTCAATGTTCCTGTGAGTAGTCTGTGGTCACTATAACAATCAGCACTGGGACTTGTTTTTGCTACTGTTAGCGCGTTTCTAAATCTGCTGCTAATGAGAATGTAGTCAATCTGGTTTCTAATCCTGCTATCAGGACTCCTCCAGGTCCATAATCTTCTAGGGTGTTGCTTGAACCAGGTGTTTCCTACAATCATTTCCTGTTCTTTTGCCCACTCTACTAGTCTGTATCCTCTTTCATTTCTCTCTCCTAAACCATAGTTTCCTACTGTGTATCTATCACCTTGATTTCCTACTTTTGCATTGAAGTCCCCTATTATGATGTTTATTTCTGAATTGTTACATTTCTTTAAGGCAGACTCTATGTCATTATAAAATTCCTCTACACTATCTTCACTGGACTCTCCTGTTGGGGCATATACTTGAATAACATTTATGTTAAAAGGTCTGCCACTCAATTTAACTAGTAGAACTCTGTCCGACACGGCCCAATATCCCTGAACAGACGTTGATGTTTTCCGGTCCAAAATTATTGCCACTCCCCTATGTCGATCCTCACCTCCAGAATAAATAATCTTAAAATCTTTATGTATCTTGATGCCTGCTCCTGTCCATCTCGTTTCGCACATACCTAATATATTAATTTTTTCTCTTTGAATTTCTTGTGTTATGTTCTCTAATTTTCCGTCGTTGTTTAGCGTCCTAACGTTCCATGTTCCTAATTTTAATGTCTCTGTCCTTGTCTTGCGATGATCAGTCTTTAAGCGAATCATAATAAACTAGGCAATTTCAAAGAGGTAGTTTGCCGTTGCTTTCCTCTATGTCAGTGACCATACTGGCCGGGTGACCGCAATCATTGTCTCTCGAAAGAGAGAAAGCTTGCCGTCGCGAAACTCGAGACCATAACCAACGAATATCTGTCGGCTGCCCTCATAATTTCATCCACCACCTGCCTTCCGTGGCTTCTTTTGAACACTTCCAATTAACGAACACGAAATAACATCACATAATCCAAAGGAAAAACACTATCCACACGAATTTCACGGGAATTTCCATAGGGAATCCACAGAAAAACACTTGATATATAGGCTGGAAATTAAACACTCTAAATCTAGCATTGGAAGTTTAACAGTTGCGGTCTAGGAATGAAGGTTACACATAATGCCTAGAAATGGAAGTTAAAAGGATTCCGCCTCTAGTTCTGAAAGTTAAACAGACTAAATTTAATACTGAGAGTCAAACAGACTCGGAGCCTTTGACTGGAGGTTAAAAAGGACTCTACGTCCGAAGCTTAAAGTTATGAAGAGTCACAATAAGACACAACACTGCAGATATGGACAATTTATTTCAAATGAGCGGAAAAAGAAGGAGAGACTCAATCTCAAGAACTGCAGATAATAAAGCAACCTGGGTCTCCAGGACTGGGAGGTAATCATATTTGGAATATAAGACTAGAAGTTAAACAGGCTCAGTGTCCAGATCAGTAGGTTGAACAGACTCGTAATCTACTTGAAGTTAAACAGACTCGGAAAACAGGACTGAAAGTTAAATAGACTCTCTCTCTCTCTCTCTCTCTCTATATATATATATATATATATATATATATATATATATATATATATATATATATATATATATATATATATATATATATATATATATATATACTCTCCGCTTAAGAAACATAGGTGAACAATTCGCGTTATGAAGTCTCCTTTAATTCGAAATATACTTATGATAGTTATTCATTAGGAGTGAGAACTGGCGGTACGTATCTATAAAACTAGTCACCTGCGAAAAAAATGTGTTAAAACAATCACCTGGATAACGCTGCTTGATGTCTACTGTCTTGTTCCCCTGTGCTTTTTTTTTTTAAATCTTTCTCCAAAAATTGTATCTTTTTAGGAAGTGAGTAATCTATCATGTTTAGTTTAGTTTAGTTTAGCCGACGGATCAACATCACGGCGCACGGGTGTAACCATAAGTGCTCCGTTCTACTCCTAATTCAAGCCTGAGCCCGGAGAATCTCAGCTCAGTGCACGAGCTCCGTAGCACCGGCGAGGATCCTGAAATACTTTGGGTAGATTTTTAACTGGAAATTATGCCCGTTAGGCTACTCTTTTTCGACTCCCAACTGCCAAAGGATTTTTTACGTGCGCAACAATACACACGGGCACCCAATCTCACTACCCAGAGATCGGGGAAATTTTGTTACTAGAAGTCCGCGTGAAAAAATCTCGGCCCTCACCGGTGCTTGAACCGGGGACCTCCAGCACTCGAGGTGGACTCCATATCTCGAGACCACCCAGCCCCCCCCCCCCCAACAGTATATATCATGTGTCTTCTTTGAGCGCAAGTAATCATGAAATTGCTCAACTGTGTAAGAAAACTGGGTACTTAGAACACATTTTTGTCTGTCAAGGCTAGTACTACCAATGTACGGAAGATAAGGCAGAAGACATGCAGAACCAATGAAAGTGTACCAGTAGCCATCAATAGGAGAGCCGTGATAGCGTAGTGGCTAGACGCTCGTTTGCCGGGTGGTGACCATGGGTTCAATCCGCATCCGGTCGGATTATGTTTTTAATTCGACCTGGACTCCCAGGTCGACCCAGCCCAACATGGACACACAGAAATGCCATGGGAAGTGAAGGTGGGCGGAGTGATACATACCACATCACCCACCGAGTGCAGATTGGTCTAAACAAATGTGGGTTTGGCACCATATGCCCAATGCTCTTTAAGGCGTGTGAAAGGGCCCTTTACTTGCCAACGTTATGAAAACCGCCAGAAGTATGTTGCCCATACTAAACGCATAGATGGAAATATGCTGCCCATACCGAACGCATGGATGGAAATATTCTGCCCATATTGAACGCATAGATGAAAATATTTAGCCCATTCTGAACGCACAGATGGAAATATGTTACCCATATTGAACGCATAGATGGAAATATGTTGCCCATACTGAATGCATAGATGGAAATATTTTGCCCATACTGAACGCATAGATGGAAATATGTTGCCCATATTGAACGTGTGGATGGAAATATGTTGCCCATATTGAACGCATAGATGGAAATATTTTTCCCGTACTGAACGCATAGTTTCAAACATTGACCTGGAAGCACAACTGAACACATCTAAGCTACAAGATCAGATGAAGACATATATAACTAATATTAAGATAGCGTGGAACTGAATCTAAAGGAACTAAGTGTTGAACTGGAGCGACACGATCGGGGATAGAGAGAAATGGAAACACAGACGGTGCTTGCAGCAACGAACCTTTCAGGATTGGAAAGGTGAAGTAAAAAGTAATTAGCGGCCATTTGTATACACTTTGGGACATAGTGGGTATGTGGTTCGGGCCACCAATTTTTATAGATCAATTGACACTCGATGGGTGGGGTGGTCATTGTTACACCGACCGTCTTTAGTTCCCAGAACATTTCCTATTGCCAATTGTAGGCTCGTTTGGCCAGGAAGCCATGCGAATTTTGTAAACATCCGTTCTTATGATGACATTGATAGCGACTGTTGTTTGGCATCAAGAGTGCCTAAGCAACACTAAGTCATGTTGATGCGAACATTAATCGCTGAAAGAGTGCAGGGAAGCTCCGTGATAGATACAGCCCTTGGTTATTTTTTTTTTCCACTTAAGATTTGTCAATATCTGCAATGTTATCTCTTGTGTGAACTTCGCTGTCTTTTTTAGTTGACTATTGTGGTCCACAGATTTTATCTTCCACTGTTTTTCTCATTGGTGACAGGACTTAGCCAGATACGACTGAGCTAACGTATAACAATAGACGGTACTACGTGCTTTCTGTTAGCGTAGAATGTTGGGCGACGCTCACCAAACCCGACACCCCACGTTGTGCTAACGGCTTAGGGTGGAGGAGCGCAATTGGGAGGGTACAAGCTTTATCCTGATTCGAGGAAATGTGATTCAAAGACTAAATGGCATTGCAGCGCAGACCAGGCCCTAAGCCATGGGTGGCAGCTGATCTAGGATTGAGGCTCCGACAGGCAGGCAAAGCATTGCTTTGCTGATCCAGCAGCTTCAGCAGCTTGAATTGTTCGAGATGTATTGGTGTTATCTTTCATCTAGAGTAAACTAGGCAGGCCGAGAGAGGGATCATGCTTCATGGACAACACAATTCAACTCAAGCTGTGTCCTATGGAGAGGTTATTATGCCATTTTTAAGCCCAATAACTAACGTCTGACAAGATGGCAAGGTGCCAGCGGTAAGTTGCGTAATCTATTGTGTCATGTTCTGGGGGGAGGGGGGAGGGCAGAATAATGATTTGTTCTAGTCTGTCCTTAAAGTGGTAATCGCCTTGAGCTGGTGTTGGTGGCTGTTTTTATTGATTTGATAATTCTTTTCTTTTGATGGTATGTAACAGGCTTGGCCTTGGTTTGTGAAGTTATCCAATAGATCATCCTCATTTTACATCTTGTATTAGTGCTCCGAACTCTCATCAGTTTCTCCACCAGCGTGTAGCCACGGATGACACCAGTTCTCTGTTCGTTGACAATTCTTCTTTGCCTTCCCGCATGGCACTCCAATCTAGCTTGAACTGTTGGCTAAATGTCCGTGCAGTCTTGTCAAACTTGCAGAATTACAACCATCCCTTGGGTCATTTACTCGTCCTGCCTCCCTGGGGGCGTTCAGGATGTCAGCCTGACCCATTGCTCTTCCGCATCCTACACCAACTAGCCCGTAAGCCTATCTGCACGTTGGTTTCCTCTTACACCCGCATTCCCTGGCACAAATATTAGGCAGATATTTGTCAGTCTTGGTCTCCTCAGAGATTCAAGCCTTATGGCCCAGCCTTTCTCGATCTACCTTAGCATACTTATGGAATCGCCAAGAAAACATGCATGGTTTGTGAAATGTTACGCCTTAACATAAAGGGTGTATTTTTAATGACTGTGCAGTGTTTGAAAATATTGCCGGTCCAAGTTTTGTATTCACCCTCTGTAAAGTTCATGCAACATAATAGGTAAATACAAAACTTGGACAGGCAATATTTTCAAACACTGCACAGTCATTAAAAATACACACTTTGTAGGCCACTGCATAATGAAGTGGGGTGACCAGTTCCTACATCAGGCTGGATCGACTCCCAGAACTGAACTGGTTAGAAAAACACATAATCCTGCTACTAGTAGGATTGAATACGGACGACTGTCTTGGCAAGTAAGAGCACTAACATCTATGCCACTGTGGCAAGCAACATTAAGTCACCACCATCACATGTCTTGTCAACTGACGTGGGCTATCATGCGTCTTGACAACTTGCGATCCATAACAGCATGTATCAACGCATGTGTTGATATCTTTCCTTGCTATGACACAAGGCTGACGAGAATCTTTTAACGCTGTCTCCCTCTGTCTCACTTTCCATAAGTGTGCCCAGTTGTCATAACACGGTTCAGAGTTTCTGTTCTTGAGATTTGTCCAGTAATGTGTTTGTGATAAGCTGTCTTTGTATCTTAGCCTCTTTCAAAACATTCCATCATCATCATGTGCGATGCCATCAAACGTGGGTGGCCAAGGTTTGCCATGTCACAAGATTACCAGATTTGGGTCAGGTGTGATTTTCCCGATTATGCTATTTGGCTCTTTGAGTTGTTGAATCATTATTTTCTAGGCATCTGTAAAGAAGGTAGTTTGCCATAGCTTTCCTTCTTGACAGCGACCATACTGGTAGGCGACCAAAGCCAATCTCTCTCTCTCTCTCTCTCTCTCTCTCTCTCTCTCTCTCTATATATATATATATATATATATATATATATATATATATATATATATATATATATATATATATATATATATATATATATAATACGATGTATGTCCGTATGTATGCGTTCGCGAACGGTCCATCCGATTGACATGAAATTTACTACACGTGTTCTTCTCATTCCCGTGCTGCCAACTCGCATAGTTTGTTAGTTTACAAACAGTTATTCACGTAATAAAATTAAATTTTTTAATTCCATTATAATTTATATATAGCAAGGGGACTTAACTTAAGAAAAGTTATATCAAGGGACATAACTTTTAGTAGCTTTGCTATATATGTAATTTAAATAATTGTTGCATTTTGCTCAAAGCTTTATAAAATGTTTATCTACAGTTATCTACAGGCATATGCGTTATAATATATAATGATAAATTCTTTAAGGCATTTTCAAAGTTTTCATAAAAATAATGCATCTATTTTAAATACGTGAAAATGTTCTAACTCATCTTTTTATTTCTCTTCGACATCTATACAGTCATCCCAGCATTTATTGTGTTTTCGCGATATCTTGGTAAGTTTACGTTCAGTAGTTTCAGATTGCCCAATTTAGTTACTGGGATGAAGATTGTTCTCTTGCTATCTGTTCGCTATATTTCCGGGTACAGGAACGGGAGCTTATTTGACTGCTAATATTAATTAAATGAGACGCTCCCCACCGGGCCGGGTCGTCTTTTTGGGGAACGGGAACGGGAGCAGGGGCCCAATATGAATTAAATGAGACGCTCCCTGCAAGGGTCTGGGCGAAGCTGGGCCGGGCTTCTTTTTTTGGGAACGGGAACGGGAGCATGGGCCGAATATGAATTAAATGAGACGCTCCCCGCCAGGGCCTGGGCGAAGCCGGGCCGGGTCGTCTTTTTTTGGGGGGAACGGGAACGGGAGCAGGGGCTGAATATGAATTAAATGAGATGCTCCCCGCCAGGGACTAGCGAAGCCGGGCCGGGTCGTCTATTCTGTACGCTTAGAGAAATGTATTTGAATGTATAATGACTACTTATATGAATTTAATGAGACGCTCCTCGCCAGGGGATGGGCGAAGCCGGGCCGGGTCAGCTAGTGTCTCTATAAATATATTCTCTGCCTACCGTCGTGAACTTATGACCATAACCAAAATGTACTTATATTACTCAAATTTGGCTCTCCATGGAGTTGAGTTGAGTTAAGAACCGCCATCACTGCACTCAGGACATTCTCATACGTGTTCCGTCCCCTCGTTCAACAGCCAGCGAAGGGTCATACTATTAATCGTTTCCATCGCTATCTGATTTAAAGTTCTCCTAGTCTTCCATCTCAGTTTTGAGATTTTTCCAGAACCCCTGCCGATCCCCAGCAATCTCATTCTCTCTACATACGGGTTCTCAGTCTGTTCCCCCCGCCTTCTCCACCTGGTCTCACAAGCGCACGGCTACTTCCCCTTGTCCATAGGTAATCTACCACAAGAGATGCATTCTCTGCCAGCATATCAGTCTGTTCATTCCCCCGCATCCCCGCATGGCCAGGGTAAAATATCCATACAATTCTCACAATCTGTTACCTCTGAAGCAACGATAGCCATTCCACATGAAGCATTCCTTTCTCCGCCTTACTAAGCATACTCTTGGGATCCGTAATGAATACAATGTGTGTTGCAGTAGTCTCCTCTAACCAATGGAATGCCGATGTTACTGCTTTCACCTCCATTCTCATGCTGGAGGTCGTAGTCTCATTTGCCAGACTCTCCTTTTTTCAAAACTCGTCCATTAGCCTTTGCAAAGAAACCCCAACCACTAAGCCTGTTTCTCACCACTGACCCATCGGTGTAGATGACTATGTCACCTTGATGTGTGTTACTCTGGATCAGTTGTTTTGCGTCATGTCTTCCGGAACTTCAACCCACTCTTTTTCACGAGTGATGGTCTCTAGATCACACACCTGACGTACAGATAGTTCTGCTTGTGCTATCCAGGACCTGTCTCGTCTGAGTCTATGACCCTTGACCATATCCATGGCGTCATGTAGGGGGTGATCCCTATTTGCAGCAACTCTCAGGTACCATTTGGCCTGAAGGACCCTATGCCTATCCGTCATTGTTGGTAGCGCCAGGATATGCCCCATGCATATTATTGGTGTGTCCTTTGTGCACCCCAGTATTACCCGCATGGCAGCATTCTGTATGCGCTCCAACCTTTCAAGCTGGCTCTTTGATACTGTCAGCAGCTCCAAATGATACTCAAGGACAAAAACTATTAACTGCTGAAAGAGCCTGTAAAGCATCCCCTGCTCTACCCCGGTTGCTGCCATCGCTCTCAATGCCTTAAGTCCCCTACCAGCTTTCACCATTAAAGCCTCCACATGATCCTTAAAAGACAAACATCTGTCAAAAGTGATACCCAAGTATTTCAATTTACTCTCTCTACTATGAGGACATCCATTCAATATAGTAACTGGCACATCTGCCTTGAAGATCTGGTTATCCAGGGAGTACCACACAACCGATGCCTTGTCTGGGTTTATAACGGCCCCTGCGTCCCTGCACCACTCCGCCACCCTGTTTACTGCCACCTGTAAGTCTTTCGCCAAACTGGCCCTGTCTCTGCCCTGTCTGTACACCAGCACACCATCTGCAAATGTCAAGATTCTACCCACACCTGGTGTCTCAATAGCTGCGATTTTGCTGGTTTAGACATTAAAGAGCACTGGGGACATGGCAGATCCCTGTGGCAACCCAGGTGTAATAGTACAGGGGTCAGACGTCCAGGAACCCATGCGCACTGCAACCTTTCGCTTATAGAGGACTGTTGCAACCCACATGACAAGGCAAGGGCAGACCTCCATGTTCACGGAACTTTGGCATTCTGCTGTAAATCTACATTTATTAATCACATCGCTACAAATATTACTAGCTGAACGAGTAATTTCGTTGAAACCTGTGCCTATTTACACGTCGAAAGGATTATGGAATCTCCGCCTGCTTCACGCTCCACAGGTTGTGGGTTCGATTCCGCACTAGCTCGTTCGGTTCACGAGTACAATTTTCTCGCAGATTCCTAGAGGTCGTCAATGAAGCTATGGAGTTTGTGCTTTGTGCGACGCTTTCAGCAGAAAGTCCTGCGTAAAGAGATCTAGCCATATGGGGTGTAACAAGGTGCAATGAAGTCGACCCTCTTGCTTTGTAAACATGTTTTAATAACAAAAGCCCACAAATCCGGTTGTTAGCTTATTCAATCTGACTTCCAAAACCATTCTAATCAACATACTACATATAATCAATGAAAGCGTAACTTGACAATGTTCCTGCCGAAGTTATATCACACAATCACACGAATGCCCTGTAACAATAAACAATCCAGAAAACTTGAATTAATATGAAAATATTGACCAAGCTTATTAGTTATTCATGAGTGGAAAAAAAACGACCACTGGTTAGCTGCACTAGAGAAGATTTTGATTATATTCCAGGTGTATACTTGAGATGTTTACCTCAAACACAACCAAGATTATTTTTCAAACAAGAACATGTAAAATTAAGTTAAAGTTTAGTTTACCAAACTAACACCACTTAAGTTAAAACTTAGTTTACCCAACAATCACAACTTAAAGTTTAGCTTATCCAACAATCCTAATGAAGAATATGTACACAGCCGATGCTAGCTTACACAATGTACGGAAGTGACGAATTCGTGTAAACACTACTCAACATTTAGGGAAATCGCTGTCCGAAGTTCACCCGATAGAATATTGTGACCCATTCGGGAAAGGGAAGAACCGTTTGCCTGGTTTTCTCAAACTGATTCTATTTTTGAACAGGCCACGCCTACTTTTCGCAATGATTGACGTGAAGAGGTATCGTGATTCCACCTTGCACCCCTGGGGGGTCGCTACGGTATTTCAGGGTTTCGTTACGCATGCTTGCCATGTTTTCAATCCTATACTCTCCGATTGTCTTTCTGTTCACAAGTGTTCTGCTTAGGGAGTATGTTTGCGGTCGTTCGGGGCACGGAAGCTGTCAAGGGCAATGTAGTACACTGAACAGTCGATGGGAAATACAGAATATAGAATAAAATATATATTACATAGAAGACTGACTATCTGCGTAACTATGGATACATACACATACTCTCTCTCTCTCTCTCTCTCTCTCTCTCTCTCTCTCTCTCTCTCTCTCTCTCATATACAATCTCTCTTTCACTGATACACATTCTTTCCCCATCTCTCTCACACACACATATGCAATCTGTCTCTCCACACATCCACACACAGACATACAGACATTCTCTCCTCTTTCTCTCCCCCACCCTTTCTCTATCCCCCTCTCACAGACACATACAATCTGTCCCTCTTTCTCTCTCACACACAAATTTTCTCTCCGACTCTCTATAGATCACAAACATATAATTTCCCTCTCACACAAATACCTCTCTCTCCTCTCTCTCTCTCTCTCTCTCTCTCTCTCTCTCTCTCTCTCTCTCTCTCTCTCTGTATCTATCTAAAATACACATGCACAAATATACATACAATCTGTCTCTCTCTCTCACACATTGATACACTTTCTCCGTCTCTCCCTCTCTCTCTCTCTCACTCTCTCTCTCTCTCTCTCTGTATCTATCTCAAATACGCATGCACATATACACATGAACAAATATACATACAATCTGTCTCTCTCTCACACACTGATACACTTTCTCAGTCTCTCCCTCTCTCTTTCTCTCTCTCTCTCTCTCTCTCTCTCTCTCTGTATCTATCTCAAATACGCATGCACATATGCACATGCACAAACATACATACAATCTGTCTCTCTCTCTCTCTCTCTCTCTCTCTCTCTCTCTCTCTCTCACACACACACACACTGATACACTTTCTCCTTCTCTCTCTATCTCTCTCTCTCTCTCTCTCTCTCTCTCCTCTGTTTCTATTCAACATGTTACATTATACATATATATATATATATATATATATATATATATATATATATATATATATATATATATATATATATATATATATATATATATATATATATATATCAGACACACACGAAGTATGCTTTAGAATCTTTACCAGAAATATACGACGCAGACTGTACCTACTCTAAAGTGGTATTGCAACAGTTTTTCCCACGATGTCGTCCGTGGGATATTCTGCAGTATTCAAAAGCGCAAGGCTTCCGCGGTGAACCAAACTGATCGTTCACCCATTTAAATCACCTGTCATCATAAATTCTCTTCACTCATTACATAATATAATAATAAACATGTTTATAAGTTGCTACCGATGTCTATTTATTTACTTTGATCAAAAGCATCATTGTGTCTCTGGCACTGAAATACTTTGAGCATATTAAACGTCATGATGGTATGGAAAGGGAGAAGGGTCGACCTGCACGACGGTGAACATAGGACATTGTAGACATCTTGGGGATGATAATGGAAGAGGTAAGATAACTGGCAATGAATCAAGAATATGTTCGGCGGGCCTGATTCTTCTACTTCTTCTTCTTTCGTTCGTTTGAAATGTGTCTGTATCTACAATGTTTTCTCTTGCATGAATTTAGTTAGTTAGTTAGTTAGTTAGTTAGTTAGTTAGTTAGTTAGTTAGTTAGTTAGTTAGTCGCGGTTCTAACTTCACGGCAACGGGTCGTCCCCATTGTGCTCCGTTCCTGTGTCAGTGAATATCACACAAAATGCGCTTCACCACCCAATGTGAAAAGTGGAACAGACAGGAGTCTCGGCAAGCCAACAGCCCGCACAGGTACACTATGCATAATGCCGCCGCCAGAATGCTAACACAAAAGTCCTCCACGAAAAATACAGTTCATCGTCGAGGAATAGGCAGTCGCCAGAAAGATTTCGTTGACCCGGGTTGTATCCCATATGGCTCGGTCTCTTTCCGCAGGGCGACCCGCTGAAAGCACCCACAAAGCACGAACTCCGAAGCTCCAGCCACCTACAAAATGCATTCGTGAACCGAAAAGGCAAACCAGTCAATTCAGCGACAGCCGGCCACCATCGTTACCAAACATGCAGTTCGCGCTACAAACAACAGCGGATAGATGCACAGGCATTTCACACGTATTTCACAGCTCACGATGTCGCGCCACGCACTCACTCAGTAGCAGGGTGACGGTTGCATGAATTTAACTGTCTCTTTTTAGTCTGTTCGGTATGGCCAAATTTAAAATTGTTTTTGACTTTTTGTCTATGTGTGCTGACGTCGCAGAAGGTCTATTTTGTTACTTACTTGGTTGTGCTCTTGTAAAGCTGACCCGTTCCATTTTCCGTGTTTATTGATTTACTCCTTGTTTATTTACAGCTTTACTGCAATTCAACCCCTGTAATTTCCCCGCCAGAAACAAACGTCTCACTCTCACCTTTAAGTCATCCCTACCCTATTGGGTTAATGAAAGAAAAGGGGAGAATCAAATGAGTTAAATCCAGAAAAATGACCTAAGAGAACCCCGCCTCCTTTTCCTCTGTTTATGTATTTGACTTTTGATTTCTAATTTCTGAGAAACCAAAATTAGATTAACTTCCCTCGTTCTGTTTTAACTTCATTTGTTCCGTCCAGTTTTGAATCTGGATGATCAGAATTTTATGATTGCCCAGCGCGCTCTGTATCTGGTCGCGTTTGGGTTGCGTAGTTCTATTGATTCTGTTTAAATGCACGGACGGAGAGGGGGCTGGTTGTGCCAGCAATTTTGAAGGCTATTATTCCACATTTTTGCAAAGATGATGTCATCATTACCGTTATATATTGTCAATCAAATCAGCTTGATTATTCTCAGATTTTGATTAGCATTGCTTCACATTTGTCGTTCCAGAGTTTCAGGCCGTCCTGACCAGGGAAAAGAAATTCCTTCTCGGTTTTTCCTTTCAGTAATGCCCTTAATGGCTTCAAGTACTAGCATAACCGATCTGGTTAATGAAAACAAAAAGCCGCTATGAAACTACTGACGCTATCTAGAATCTGTTTAACCGTTATTATGATATTGTGTACAATTGCTGATAACTGCTGTGTAGGTTTTGTAGGAAAGAATGCGCTTACCCAAGCAGTTACCTGTTAGTTAAAAAGAGCTAGGATTTGTGTACACACACACACACACACACACACACACACACACACACATATATATATATATATATATATATATATATATATATATATATCATCTCATCTCATCATGTTCCTCTTGTACCTTGCGGTGTCGAGGTGAAGTATAAACTTCGTGAGAGTGCCCGGTTATGGGCTTCGAATATCGACATTCCCATGGATTCTGTTATTCCCTCCGTCCAACGTTTACGTGGTCGGCCTCTTCCTCGGACAATCTAGAGCCTTCGAGAAGGAGAGATCAGTTCGCCTACAGCTCCGTGGACACAGGGGGAACCCGCTGACCGCGTGCCAGGACCTGTTCCACGAGAAGCTTGAGGAGAGTTACAGCCCGTGTCCGATCGAGACACGTTAGAGGGCAGACGCCGACTGGACATCGAAGAAGCAACATTGCTTACCTTAAGGGGGACTTGATAGATTGAACCCAAGTGTATTTAGGGGTGTTATTCATAAGCTAGATAATAGAGTGTGTTGTAATGATTATGTATGATTGCTTTGTTATGAACTCCTGTGATATGCTAATCAAATGTAGCTGGCTGCGAAAACCATTCTTCGCCAGCTTATTGTAAATAAATTATATCAGAAAGTATCAGAACGGAGATTGTTGCCTGTATGAACCCGAGTTTCATTTCCCTAGGTCTCTAGGACGTTGACAGGCTATTTGGGGGCTTCAGGCCGGTTTTGGCAAGCGCAAGCTTCACTCTCCAGACAGCTCTTGGTTTTGCCAAGTAAAATATATCAACTTTCATACATAACAAAGTTTGAACTTTGTAGCTACTACCGTATCATCTGGTCATAAACTATCGTAGTCCCTCTAGAAAAGTATTAAAGAATTATGTTCATGAAATTTGACATTGACATGACTGGAAAATTACAGTGACAAATTACTAATTTTTTTTTTATTCCAACATCAGATTGTTCCGCGAAAGATTGTGTGTATGTAAACTGTTCTCCAGCAGTGGCGATAAAACAGGGGAACCAAACAACACTACAGCCAAGAAACCAGTAAATAAGATAAGTCCCATTTCATGCTCATTGTTTCCCTAAACGATACTCACACATTTTCATTGATGTAACATTTTTTTCAATGTATTGCTATTAATGATATATATATATCTGTCACGAATTGGCAGCCTTTACTTCCCAGAACAATTTTCGGTCCACTTTTGATAGGCCATGTAGAGGATCAACAGACGAACGATACTGTTTTCTCTATATTCAAGGCTATACTGTCTTGACGTAAGCTTGCAAAACCTGCAAGTAAACAACCACCAGGAATGGCTTTCTATTTGGGAAGTTAATTTGACACCAGTACCGGTCACCCCCCAGAGGTTATCAATCCAGCCAGACGGGAGGGCAGACTCAGGGGACTGAATAGTAATTAAAACCAACCAGGCATGACGCAAGCAAACCTGGATTACCAACAGAGTTGTAAACTGGCTGTTGACCATGAGAACCTAATTGTTCCCTTGACATGACACCTGATAAGAATAGCTAGGAAATCGCCCAACCGCGATGGATGACCCCATCTGGTAGAGACTAGAGGCGCAAGGTGTGCAATCACTGATAGGACTCAGTGGGCTAATAATTGTCAGACCCACAGGTGTGAAGGCTATTGTGCATGCAGAAAGAATTTTATGACTGGACAGACTTGGAGTTAATTGCAATTAATGTCAGGAGGAGATAAGAAGAATTTATGACGGGAATGCCAAAGAGATAATAGTGTCTCAGACACTGTCTGCTAGACTCAGCTTAAATAAGGGTCCCTAGCCTGTTTTATGTTAGATTAAGTCTGACTTCAGAACAGGTGAGACAACCAGCTCGTTTTGTATGATTCTTAGGTTGCTAGATTTAACTAGGAGAATTATTTCTTAGTAACTAGTCAGTCTATATCGGACATAGGTTATTTCAATAAATATCATTGTCTAAGTATACTTTTAGGTGTCTTGGTAGATGCTTGTCATTTCTTTGGACACTATCCTAGTTGCCTTTTTGGTGTGTGCATTTGTTGTACAGAATATAGTCGACTGACTATTTCTTTAATTCTTGCAACAGCAGTAACTAACTAGTGCATTATGCTATGATGTTAAAGTATCATAATATGTCTAGTTTAATCAATATGTTTATGTGTATTGGATGTTTGATAAATTGATTTGTCATATGCAAACCTACCAATATGAAGTGTTATGCTATTGTCTGCGCATTGGCACATGGGCCAATGATTGTGTTGGAAGCAGAGGTGTAAGGGTACAGACCTTACCCACAATTGGTATATGGTGCTAAACTTTCTCAGTGTATTGTGGGCGTGCGTCCACGGTAATGCATGGAAACCTGGCACAACTACTGGTCACGGCTTGTAAGCCCGGATGACCTGGCATTGTTATAATACACTTACCGACCCTGTGAGCTGCTAAACTAACATTGGACGGAGCGGCTGTACGACACAGAATTTCTGTATTAGCGACATGGACATGGGGCGGCAGAAATGTAATCATTACAGGCGTGTGAGACAATTGAAAAGCCCGTCCCAGACCAAAGACAGTAGGGAGAAGGAGGATGGTGAACGCAGTAGAGCTGGAAGATAAACTTGGCCAGACTGGTCATTGTATATGTTTGTGTTATGATATGTTTTAATTAGGATTGCGCTGATGTAGAACTGATATAACACATTCTTGACTTTCTTTCAAGCTCTCACAAGGAGCACCTATGTTATAGATCTCAAGAACGAGTTATGACTAGGTAGAGCCAGGACTGGCAGACGTTAGAATACCGGCAAGCTGTTCTTTTTTGAGTCTACTGGAGAGTGGGGATCTGGACCACAGTTCCAGATAGATGAAGTAACAAGTAAAGTTACGTAATGTTTCTCATCACAATATGTTATATGATTTTATCATCCTCATATTGACAATCATCCGATGTCTATTGTTATGATTAGCAAATAAATGTTGTAGTATTGTAACTCATAGTTCTGTCGTTATATTTTAATTCCAATTGTGCATACGTGTTGTGTGTGTACATTGGTGGGGGTTCACTTACACACCAAGGAAGGGAGCAGTCAGGGAGAAAAACCTGTACTGGAATAGTTGTCTTTACACTTTAATTCAGACGTAAAAATCTATTCTAACTAACCTTCTCCTTCCCATCCTTGGCGAATATTCAGCACAGTTCATTTCAATTTTGTAACGAGCCACTAGGAACTGTACGTTGGATATTCAAGGGCTTAATCTGTAGTTCAGCCATATAGATTTTGTCCCTAGTCAGTTTCTGACTATCTGGGGTTGCTCGCCAGTGAATAATACATTCATCTAGCCGGTGGGGCACCCCGACTTCTGACAGATTTGGGGTCCAGTCCGCGATCCTGAACAAGGATTCTAGTAATCATAGTGATTCTACTAGACCCTAGACATACGATTTTAAAAGTTAACTCTTGTAATCTTCAGTCATCAAAATAGACTATCATCAAATGTAGCTACTTTTAGTGAGGAAGTTTCAGAGTACATATATAACTTTTCAAAAGTATAACAGATAAGAACTTATGAGAAAAATACCATCATCTATCATTTAGTGTTACCATTAATCATTTATTGATAATTGAACACTTTAATCATATTTACATTGATGTGTTTGATGATTTAACTGCTTGACTGATTTGCAATTTTATGCTAATATATGCTATGTTCATTTTGACATGTATGCAGTGCATTTTAATGTTTATTTAGGTAAATATTACTGTTGATTACTGTGTAGCATATCTCTCACACTTACTTCACTGCTGTCGCCAGGTACTACTTGAATATTATTTTCAGTTGTCTTTCACTGCTGAGGCTAAACTATACACATTGGATAGCGTAGACTGGCAGTAGTTAACTCTTGTCTTTCTAGCTTAGATCTGATTTTTGATATATATATATAGGAGCTTACCGGAATAGAGTCATTAGCAATTATGGCCTTACGTTACCGGAATCCCGAAGAGGACATGAAGGCGCGCGCAGATTTCTCAGAGTCCGCGAAAGGGTGGGGCATAAGAAAAGGCTTAAAGGGGGAGCAACTAGAAATGTATATCATAGCTGAGTTAGAATGGTGGGACCAAGAAGAAGAAATTATGTTTAAAGAAAATGATGAGTTCTTTGGAGCACAAGAGCGTAGCAAAACTGAAGAAGCAGAGATTAATAAACAGCATATGGAAGTAGTCAATGCAGAGAAGCTAACCGTTCTAGCGGAACATAAGGTAGGAAATATGGATGCTCACCCAACCAGGAAGGAAGGGACATCTTTGCCAACCACCGCGGAATCAGAGGTAGTGGACCGGGAACTACAGGTTCTCATTCGACCCAGTCCTAAACGGAAAAGAGGGAAGAAAAAACGGGCCAAGGGCATTTCCAACAGTCACAAACGTGATAACTGTTTGCACCACGGCAATAGTCGTTTGACAGTAGAGGACCTTCAGGAAAACCACTTGACTGCTACGAGAAATGAATCTCGAGAGAAAGAGGAACTGAAGACAACCTTTAATGAGGTCGCAGGCGGAGACCTAGCCGATTCTCACATTCCCTTCCGTTCACAGAATCACGAAGTGGAATTACACCTGACTGAAATAGGGAGGATGGAAGTAACTGAATCCCAAGTGAATTTCATTACTGCAACGCGGGAAGAATCACTAATTATCAGTTCAGATAATTTACCTAGTAACAGTTACCTAGAGGACAACTGTTTGGGCCACAAGAGTAGTGGTTTAACTGGTCCGCCAGTACAAGATTCCCAGGAATCTCATTTTACTTCAACGAGAGGTGAAACTCAAGAGGAAGATGACCTGAGGACATCTTTTAAGGAGGTCGGAGATCGAAAGGTAACCGACTTTATTATTCCCTTCAGCCCAGACGAGGAAGAAGTGGGATTAAATTTGACGGACAGTGGGATGAAGGATGACCCGGAATCCTTTGTGATCTTTGAGGCTGCAGCTCAGGAAAAGACACTAGACATCAGTTCAAATGATTTACGTAGTGTGATGGATTGTGTAGACACCAGCCCATCACAGGATTTACCTCAACTGGACTTAGCCCATGAAAGCACGACCAGAGAGGAACATCCAGACCAGGAAACATTTCCAGTTGTTATCTCAGAGTATACCAGTTCGGAGACTCATGAAACACAGGGAATTGTCATGAGCCAGAATATGGACTCTGATATTGTGCAGACAACATTGTCTGTAGTTGCTAAAGAAGAAAATTCTTTGCACAAGATGGAGGAAGAAACGCCTATCATCTCATTAGCTGAAGTTATCAGGGAATTCCAGCAACAGGAACCTGAAGTAACAGAAGTCAAGAGTGGTTTGGAATCAACACTCTTAGGACTCAATCTACCCTTCAGTCAGGTCGATTTGATAGGAGTAGATCAGCTATTTGTGGATACTTCATTCAAAAGTAACTCTACTTTATCGCCCTGGAGTAACTATGTTATTTCTCAAGGCTGGACAACTTGGCACACTAAATTTCCAATTTCTAGCACGGTGTTCACACGAAACTCTAATGCAGAGAAACTCAGCCCGTTAACTGATTATCAGGGGAAGAAACCGCGACACCGAGGAGGGAAGATTGTTACGCCCAACTTTGAAGGAGGAAAGCGCCAGTTGAATTTATATCATGGGACCATGATGTGTAACATTATTCCTTTCAAAAGGAAGTTATTGATGGATCAGTTAAGGATCTATAATGGATGGAGGAAAATCACGGAGACAAGCTTTGCTGTGGCCAGCTTATGCAAGACCTCACTACGGGTACATCCTCGGCTGAAAGGAGTAAATCACGTGAGTGAATGGTGTAAAACAATTGCTGCCCAGAGGCGTAGAAGAATCCCGTTGATTGTGATCTTTCCCAGAGGGATAAAATTACAACCTCCTGACAATTACCGGATTTTACCAAGCTATTGCATGGAATCCCGGCCGAAAACCAGGTACAAGGACATATCCAAAGTATCATGGGAGTATGGAAATGGAACGTCTTTATGCACATGCAGGACAACCCATTGCCACAAGGAATATTGGAAACCTTTAGGCAGAAACAGAATGGAGAGTGCTTAGGCATTATTCTGGGATGTACGGCGTGCTTTGACAAAAGATTTCTGGCAGAAACTTTTTTTTAAGGGGAAAGCTCTGTCACGAATTGGCAGCCTTTACTTCCCAGAACAATTTTCGGTCCACTTTTGATAGACCATGTAGAGGATCAACAGACGAACGATACTGTTTTCTCTATATTCAAGGCTATACTGTCTTGACGTAAGCTTGCAAAACCTGCAAGTAAACAACCACCAGGAATGGCTTTCTATTTGGGAAGTTAATTTGACACCAGTACCGGTCACCCCCCAGAGGTTATCAATCCAGCCAGACGGGAGGGCAGACTCAGGGGACTGAATAGTAATTAAAACCAACCAGGCATGACGCAAGCAAACCTGGATTACCAACAGAGTTGTAAACTGGCTGTTGACCATGAGAACCTAATTGTTCCCTTGACATGACACCTGATAAGAATAGCTAGGAAATCGCCCAACCGCGATGGATGACCCCATCTGGTAGAGACTAGAGGCGCAAGGTGTGAAATCACTGATAGGACTCAGTGGGCTAATAATTGTCAGACCCACAGGTGTGAAGGCTAGTGTGCATGCAGAAAGAATTTTATGACTGGACAGACTTGGAGTTAATTGCAATTAATGTCAGGAGGAGATAAGAAGAATTTATGACGGGAATGCCAAAGAGATAATAGTGTCTCAGACACTGTCTGCTAGACTCAGCTTAAATAAGGGTCCCTAGCCTGTTTTATGTTAGATTAAGTCTGACTTCAGAACAGGTGAGACAACCAGCTCGTTTTGTATGATTCTTAGGTTGCTAGATTTAACTAGGAGAATTATTTCTTAGTAACTAGTCAGTCTATATCGGACATAGGTTATTTCAATAAATATCATTGTCTAAGTATACTTTTAGGTGTCTTGGTAGATGCTTGTCATTTCTTTGGACACTATCCTAGTTGCCTTTTTGGTGTGTGCATTTGTTGTACAGAATATAGTCGACTGACTATTTCTTTAATTCTTACAACAGCAGTAACTAACTAGTGCATTATGCTATGATGTTAAAGTATCATAATATGTCTAGTTTAATCAATATGTTTATGTGTATTGGATGTTTGATAAATTGATTTGTCATATGCAAACCTACCAATATGAAGTGTTATGCTATTGTCTGCGCATTGGCACATGGGCCATTGATTGTGGTGGAAGCAGAGGTGTAAGGGTACAGACCTTACCCACAATTGGTATATGGTGCTAAACTTTCTCAGTGTATTGTGGGCGTGCGTCCACGGTAATGCATGGAAACCTGGCACAACTACTGGTCACGGCTTGTAAGCCCGGATGACCTGGCATTGTTATAATACACTTACCGACCCTGTGAGCTGCTAAACTAACATTGGACGGAGCGGCTGTACGACACAGAATTTCTGTATTAGCGACATGGACATGGGGCGGCAGAAATGTAATCATTACAGGCGTGTGAGACAATTGAAAAGCCCGTCCCAGACCAAAGACAGTAGGGAGAAGGAGGATGGTGAACGCAGTAGAGCTGGAAGATAAACTTGGCCAGACTGGTCATTGTATATGTTTGTGTTATGATATGTTTTAATTAGGATTGCGCTGATGTAGAACTGATATAACACATTCTTGACTTTCTTTCAAGCTCTCACAAGGAGCACCTATGTTATAGATCTCAAGAACGAGTTATGACTAGGTAGAGCCAGGACTGGCAGACGTTAGAATACCGGCAAGCTGTTCTTTTTTGAGTCTACTGGAGAGTGGGGATCTGGACCACAGTTCCAGATAGATGAAGTAACAAGTAAAGTTACGTAATGTTTCTCATCACAATATGTTATATGATTTTATCATCCTCATATTGACAATCATCCGATGTCTATTGTTATGATTAGCAAATAAATGTTGTAGTATTGTAACTCATAGTTCTGTCGTTATATTTTAATTCCAATTGTGCATACGTGTTGTGTGTGTACATTGGTGGGGGTTCACTTACACACCAAGGAAGGGAGCAGTCAGGGAGAAAAACCTGTACTGGAATAGTTGTCTTTACACTTTAATTCAGACGTAAAAATCTATTCTAACTAACCTTCTCCTTCCCATCCTTGGCGAATATTCAGCACAGTTCATTTCAATTTTGTAACGAGCCACTAGGAACTGTACGTTGGATATTCAAGGGCTTAATCTGTAGTTCAGCCATATAGATTTTGTCCCTAGTCAGTTTCTGACTATCTGGGGTTGCTCGCCAGTGAATAATACATTCATCTAGCCGGTGGGGCACCCCGACTTCTGACAATATATATATATATGTATATATATATATATATATATATATATATATATATATATATATATATATATATATATATATATATATATATATATATATATATATATATATATATATATATATATATATATATGCAAATTTCATAACCATGTGAACTTGCTCGTTAGAAAGTTTGAATGTAAACATTAAGGGATATAACCAATTTTTGTACACCCAAACTATTTCCAAAGGGATTTGATTGCTACTAATTTAACATTAGCTAAAGTTACAAGATGTCAACATTAGAACAGTGCATCGAATTAGGAATTAAATTAGGTTATACCGCCGATAAACTTTCAGAATGGGCACAAAAGACACATTTAGAAAACATAGCACGAGAAGATAGGGCAGCGGAAAGAGAAGAGAAAAAGATGCAAGCGGAAAGAGAAGAGAAAAAGATGCAGGCGGAAAGAGAAGAAAAAAAGATGCAAGCGGAAAGAGAAGAGAAAAAGATGCAGGCGGAAAGAGAAGAGAAAAAGATGCACATGCAAATAGAGGCAGAAGAGAAAAAGATGCAAGCGGAAAGGGAAGACAAAAAGATGCAAGCGGAAAGGGAAGAGAAAAAGATGCAAATAGAAGCTGAAAATAAAAAGTTAGAATTAGAGACACAATTAAAATTGAAACAAATGGAAATTGATTCCAACATGGAAATTTCAGTAAACAAGTTAAGGAGTAAGGAAGAGGAACAAAAATACAACAAATATAAAGGCTTAGTAAAACCTTTTTGTTCCGGAGATTCAATAAGTGCGTATTTAGAGAACTTTGAGTGTTTGATGTCATATCATAACATTTCAAAAGTCGATTGGGCGTTTATTTTGATGAGAAATTTAGCATTAGAGCCCTTAAAAGTGATAGAAACAATTCCACAAGACATGAGAAAAGATTACGACTATTTAAAACAAAGAATACTACAACATTTTTCACTAGACACAGCAGGCTATCAGTTGCAGTTTTCAAAATTAACACCATCACCTAACCAAACGTTCATAGACTACGTGTCTACAGTCCAAGATATTTGTACACAATGGATAACCTCAGCGAAAACAAATAACAACTATGATAAACTAAAAGAGCTAATAATAATTGATAAGATCATGAACACAATACCAACTCCTTTCTCGAAATTTCTAAGACAAAGTGATTGTAAGACTATTCAAGAAGTCGAAAATAAAGGTAGTGCGTATTTTACAGCTAATCGCGATATTTTTCAGTTAAATATCAGTCAGAATGAAACAGCAGCTGTCACAAACACCAAATATTCAAAACCAAATGAGAATAGGTTCAAACAACGTTCTAAATTTACAAAACCAGTCCTGTGTCAATACTGTCATTTGACCCACGAACAGTACGCAATTTGTGATAAATCACCAACTTATCCACATCACCTTCAAATGATGGTGGAAAAACAAAAGAAACGCGTATAAGAGAGCGGTCAAATGCTACTTTTGTTCCGCGTTCGGGCATTATTCAGGACGTTGCGACGGTCGCAAGATGATGAAGCAGGCCAATGCAGCATTGATAGATACATCTACGGATGAAGAAATTGAAGAACTGAATGAATGTGACATCCAGAACGAAAGTGCGAATGAGTCAGATAATGCGGTAGAAATCATTAACACCATCAATAATAACACCTGTAATACGTGCAGAAAATTTCAGTTGGATACAACCTTGGAATGTGGCCATACAATCCCTATATCCAATGAAATGGCCAACGCAGCCTTAGCGTCTAAAGGCAAGTTAAAATTTGTGAAAGGGTTTGTTAATAACAAACTATGTACAATAATGCGTGATAGCGGAGCGACTCTTTGTGGAATTAAAAGAACATCAATTAATGACAAAGACTACACACACAACTACGTGACATGTCGCACATTAGCAGGCACCATCGAAAGATACCCCCTAGCACTGGCCGAAATTCAGACACCTTTTCTGTCAGGACAAGTGCTATGCGCAGTATTAGAATATCCTTGCGCTGATATTATCTTGGAAATCTTCCTATTATAAGATCCTGTTCTGAAGAAGAAATCAGAGAATGGGAACAGAAAAACTGCATCCAAGAAGCAAACATTGATTCCAGAACTAAAGAACACATTTGCATGTCTCAAACTGCCAAAAGCACAAGGGAGACCACCGATGACGGAATTCGAAACGAATTCACAGAGGTGCATAACACAGGGGCGGTTGAATCTTTCAATGACACCATCAGCATAAAACCTCGAATTGAGGATGCAACCGAAACACGAAATTGTGAACCTGTAAATGTGCAACAACAGACAGAATACGCCAATATAGTGACAAGAAAAATGACTCACAAAACCCATGACGAACAACTTCAGGAGTCGCTACAAATCATTTCACCCAATATTACCACCACCGAGTTTATACAAGAACAAAAAGCAGATCCAACCCTTTGCCAATACTTTCGACTAGTAGGATTGAAGCCAAAATTGACGAAAAACGCTCCTTGGACATTCAGACTAAATAACAATATTTTAACGAGGTTATATACCAGAGATCAAACCACGATACAACAAGTGGTTCTACCTCAGTCACATCGTGACAAAGTGCTTCATATAGCCCATGACTCACCTTTCGGAGGTCATATGGGTTATGAGAAAACAAGGGCCAGAGTCCTGAGCCAATTTTATTGGCCTAAATTTTGCCAGCACATAAAAAACTAATGCAAATCTTGTGATATCTGTCAGAAGTTAATTAAGAAGAGAAAAAACCCTACTGCAGAAATCCAATCAACCACAACGGCCTCAAGACCATTTCAAATAGTTGCGGTTGATTTAGTGGGTCCTTTAGACCACATTTCAAACAAAGGAAATAGGTACATTTTTACACTCGTGGATCTGTGTTCAAGGTGGGCAGAAATGATTCCGTTAAAATCAATCTTCTCTAAAGATGTGACGGACGTATTTTTACAAATATTCTCCCGTTTTGGCTTTCCGAAGAAGATAATATCGGATAGAGGAACGCAATTCATATCTAATGCCACTCAATTGGTAACTAAGTTACTCGGCATAAAACAATATTTTACAAGCCCCTATCGACCGGCCGCAAATGGAATTTGCGAAAAATTGAATGGGGACCTAAAACATATGTTAGCCAAAGTGACAGCTGAAAATCCAGCCGATTGGGATATACTTCTCCCAACGGTGCTGTTCGCTTATAGAGAAGTGCTGCAGTCGAGCACTGGGTTCTCTCCTTTTGAATTAATATATGGAGCAAATCCAAGAGGACCTCTCTCTATGTACAGAGATATGATATCGCAGCCCGTAAACACCCAATTACCAGTTTCCACCTATGATTTAGTCACTGACACCAGAGACAAAATCATTAGATCCTGTATACTAGCCTGATCATCTTTGCAGGAGAAAGGTTTTATGTACAGACAGTACGCCAACAAGGGTGCAAGAACCATTATATTACATCCTAATCAAGAGGTGTTGTTATTATTACCTGACAAGAGAAATTTACTCTCAACCTCTTGGCAAGGACCATTTAAAGTTATTAGAAGAATTTCGGAAGTTGACTACGAAATCTCTTTGAATGGCAAATTGAAAATTTTCCATGTAAATATGTTAAAACCTTACTATTCTAGAAATGACAGTGACGTAAACAATCAGTCGGAGAAAACAGGGGACAATAACCAGACTGACAAGAACGACAACCAGTACGAAACGACAACCAGACTACTGAACGACACTACTACAAACGAAAATCTAGACGAAGCGTCATTAACAACACATTCTTTTCACAACGAAAACGACGAAGACAATTTCACATTAGCGACAATTTTTCATAACGACAAATACGACGAAGTCAACGACACATTAGCAACGATTATTCTGGACGATGACGACAATGACATTGAAGACAATTTACAAACAGTAGCATCAGTAATAAATCAGACTGACATAGACAATACTGAGATTCCAGTACCTATCATGAACGACAAGAGTACAATACAGGACATAAAAATCTCCGACACTGTGACACAACCTCAATGACAAGACATTCTGTCTCTTCTTAACGACTATAAAACTATCTTCTCAAACAGACCTGGACAGACTGACAAAATAACGCACTCCATCATTTTGACAGATGTAACGCCTATCAAATGTAGACCATACTGAATTCCATTACATTATAGAGCAAATCTGGACAAGGAAATATTAGACTTAGAACAAAACAAAATAATACAAAAGTCTATGTCCGAGTACTCTTCTCCAATTGTTCTGGTGAAGAAAAAGGACCAAACCATTCGTTTATGTATATATTACAGAAGGGTCAATACTTTAACAACGACAGATGCTGAGCCAATGTACAGCTGTGAAGACCTTATTTTAAATATGTCGAAATCATCCATTTTTTCTAAACTTGATTTAACAAAAGGTTACTGGCAGATACCACTATCCCCCTCTTCAAGGCATATAACCGCGTTCTCTACACTCTAGGCTTATATGAATGGAGATATCTTCCTTTTGGCCTAAAAAACGCTCCGGCTACATTTGTTAGATTAACTAGACTGTTATTACACGGCATTAAGGACGTACAATCCTATATAGATGATATTTGCATCCATTCTTCAGACATGACTTCTCACTTAGTTACGCTCCGACAAGTCTTTAATCAAATCCTTCTTTTTGGACTCACTGTCAAACCTTCCAAGGTTGAAATAGGCTATAAACAGATAGACTTCTGAGGTCATAGGATTTCGGAAGGTAAACTATTGACGGATGATAGAATTGTATCAAAAATTCTGAACCTGCAAGTACCAACTACAAAAAAAAAAAAAAAACAGGTCAGAAGTCTTTTAGGTCTCATAAACTATTATGCCAAATTTATACCAAACTGGGCAGAAATTACATCAGTTTTTTTTTTTCAAATTTGTTGACCAAAAGTCAACCAGATAAACTATGTAAGAGTATCCGTTTAGAGGATGCAATTTGCAAATTGAAATCCATTTTTTCTAATCCACCCATATTGAGATTACCAAACATAGATTTACCATTTATATTAACCACAGATGCAAGTGCTATCGCAATTGGAGGATGTCTGATGCAAGAATATGAAGGCGTGAGACACCCAATCCTGTATGTAAGCCGTAAACTGAAAACAGCGGAAATCAAGTATTCAACAGCTGAATTTGAGGCATTAAGTTTGGTTTTTTGTGTTAGTCGTTTATCTAAGTTCCTCTTAGGTTCCCATTTCGTTTTCTTGACAGATAATGCGCCACTGCGGGTAATTAAAGAAGGCCACCCAAAGAACCATCGGTTGGCAAGATGGTGTCTTCTACTTCAGGATTTCGACTTTGAAATCCGTCACATTAAAGGTACGGATAATGTAATTGAAGACATATTATCACGATTACCCACTGCACCAGCAGATTAACGCTATGTACATTGATTAGTGGCCATATGATAAGCTGTGATATTTTAGTCTGTTGCATAAAAGAGTGTACCTCTACACTTACTGTAGAACTTTAATTCAGAAGTGTCGACAACTGATGTAATACTCTACTTATAGCTATCAGACATGAAACTTTGAGAACCGTTAACTGTATTAGGCCACATTGGCAATTAGCAGTACATCAAAAACAATCCGAACTGTGAATATTAACATTTGTGAAGTTATTTCATCGATCACAGACCTTAAATTAATCATGCGAATAGTAAGAACTTTGCATACGCGTGATTTCAATGGACTTCGCAAACTACTGGAACAGAACATCGCACATACACGCAGCGATATACTATGACTATTACGACATATGAGAGACAACACAGGAATGTGACACCAAAACGTTACCTACGAACTGTAACATTATTGGAACAGCACACGGACAAAAGAACGACAACACACGGATCGTCGTTGGAGTTAATTAATTTAATGTTATTAGTTAAATATTTATTACTTTTGTGCTTTGCTATATACATAGAATATGTGAACACGCAAATTGTACATTTTCTATCATAATATGTCAAAAACATTTTCATTCATAGTTAAAATTTTCGTCCAATACAATTGTGGCAATTTAACTTATAAACCATTTCTTATCACCAGTACAGATAGTACTTGGCGCTTTGAATATAGCATATCGCCATTTTCCTTTTTCTAAGGGCGACAACATTTACCTCACCTTAATTTGTATATTTTAACAAATTATTATATTGAATGAAAGGTGTGCGAATCAGAGAGTGAATGAATTAAATGAGAGAGCGATATACTGAGCGGACAAATTGTACGCAAAAAGTATTTAGTTTAATTTGTCTGCGTTTTTGGATGTAAAATGTAACACTTGTCTAAAATTGTGTATACATGTTTAATGTTAGATAAAATAGATTCATTCTAAGAATCACTGTTTGAATACCCTGTACATGTGTTACACAGATAATGTAATTCATGACAAGGGATATTCCAGCTCGTGACACTTAGAGATGTACTACACACCACATACACACAGGTAGTACACACTTTAGACATTAGATAGGACATACTCATAAAACTAAACACTAACAATTAAATCACACACAGTTTATTAGAGCAAGTAACAAAGCAGTAAACACACGAACAGGCAAACAGGAACATAAGTAGTTACTTGGGAGAAAACAAGAGTGCATATATATTCAGCACTATAAAACATACGGAAGTAAAAGTGTATCAAAATACACATTCAGGACAAGAATTGCAGGTGTTCTTAAATAAGCCAAGACAATTTGTCTTGTTAAACCTCTCTAACACAGAGTTTAATATCCTGGTATCATATGGATACTTGAGAAGGGCGCGGTTGCAGATACAACTAGAAGCGTCAGGGAACTTCGGTCGGATAAGCATGTTTAAGAATATGGAAGAGAGAGAAGCTCTTCAGCAATCACTCTGAATTGTTGTACGGGGAAATACATGAGTTAATAGTGCAAGTATATAGATGGCCAGGTTCCCATCCAGGAAACTACCTACACCAACTTCATGTGATCCTATGACAGAATTAGTGCAGACTAATTACCATATACTAACCCATAGAAGCGGGGGAGGGGAACCCCTGTCAGAGTCTCACATGGAGTCGGTAGGAACATAAAGATAGAAGGGAATTAGAGAGGGGACATAACCCCAAGACAAGGGAGACACACTCGAATGCTCGAACAATCTAGAGCCTTCGAGGAGGAGAGGTCAGTTCGCCTACAGCTCCGTGGACACAGGGGGAACCCGCTTACCGCGTGCCAGGACCTGTTCCACGAGAAGCTTGAGGAGAGTTACAGCCCGTGTCCAATCGAGACACGTTAGAGGGCAGACGCCGACTGGACATCGAAGAAGCAACAGGGCTTAACTTAAGGGGGACTTGATAGATTGAACCCAAGTGTATTTAGGGGTGTTATTCATAAGCTAGATAATAGAGTGTGTTGTAATGATCATGTATGATTGCTTTGTTATGAACTCCTGTGATATGCTAATCAAATGTAGCTGACTGCGAAAACCATTCTTCGCCAGCTTACTGTAAATAAATTATGTCAGATTGAGATAGTATCAGAACGGAGTTTGTTGCCTGTATGAACCCGAGTTTCACCACTTCCCTAGGTCTCTAGGACGTTGATATATATATATATATATATATATATATATATATATATATATATATATATATATATATATATATATATATAGATATATATATTACACCTCAACTGTTATATATATATATATATATATATATATATAACAGTTGAGGTGTAATATGTTTAAAAAACAAAAGTTAGTTGCATGTTCTTTACAGGACGTAGCAGTCAACCCCAGCATTTTGTTTGGCTGTTCGTGATACCTGGGCAAGTTTAACGTTCAGTAGTTTATCATTGGTTTCTGAACGACCGGCGCCCATGCCATTTCATAAAAAAACTAACGTAAGGTGGTCTGCTGCCAAATCGCCCACAGCTGTATTTCAAACGCGGGTATGCGGGATTACGAACTGCGTCCGTAACACCTTCGCCACGGAGCAGGTGATATGTTAGGTCTTCACATATTCTAGGCAACGATATATGAGGTTAGGTAAGAGCTCCCTGCCTCGTGGCCTTTCCTTGCCTGACAATTATTAGAAAATCCTGAAAGTCTGGTACCTATTTTATTAGGCCGGGTCGACCCCAGTACCGTGCTGGCGTGAAAAAAAAATAATCCTAGCCCTGCTGGGGATTGAACCATGACCATTGTCTTAACAGTCAAGGACACTAAACACTATGCCGCCTCGGCTCTAAGAAGAAGATGGAGAAGGAGAGGTGGAGGAAGAAGAGGAAGATATGTGTGTATTTTAAATAACTGTGGAGTATTTGAAAATATTGTCGTTCCAAGTTTTGTATTTACCGTTTATGTTGCATGAACTCCACAGACTGAATGCAAAACCTGGAACGGCAATCTTTTCAAAAACACCAGTCATTAAAAAATACACCCTATATTTCTATACTGCGTTACGGTTAATTGCATGCCCTTTACAGAATGTCGCAATCAACCTCAGCGTTTTGGGGAGTTTGTGATTTTCTAGGCAATTTAACGTTCTGTAGCTCGACATTGCTTTATGAATGACCGACGTTCATATCATTGGTGTAGGTCAGCATGGCCGAATGGATAAGAACGCATGTTCTTAAACATCCGGTGTGCTGATGTTGAGGTAAGGGATTTAACCCCTACACCGGACAGTTGGACTAAAATGCTGACCTATCGTCCTTGATTTGGGGACGTAAATTACCAGTACCTCTGAAGTCGGAGTGGGTTCGCCTGATGGCAAGGGACACTATTAATAGGGAAAGCAAATCTACACGTAAAATTCAGTCCAGCACAACTAGACGTAATGTGTATGGACAACGCTTGAGTGTAAAGCGAGCGAGCGCAAAAAAAAAAAATATCATCGATGAAAATCAGCCCACAACAATCTGATTCTCAAGTTGCCTACGTCTGGGTTCGAATCCGGTATGTCAGGATTGTGACACTAGGTTCTCCACCTCTAAGTCACAGATGCCGACTCTCTATTGAGGGTAGGTAGTTAAACTTTTATATGTAGCCTGCACAGCAATCTACTCGGCCTTGAATTTGTATTACACCTCCGTTAGATTAAAACGTCTCGGATTTATCCGGGATCATAAGCCGCCACCCATGATGTGTGAGACCGGTAAGTTAACCCTCCCCGTTTCCATCTGGAAATTGTGTTCGCGTCTTTTGACAATGAACGATCTAAAACAAGCGGAGGAAGCATTACCAATTCAGGTCTACCCTCACTCAGTCTGTATGTGTTGCTCTGAATCACTTAGCCGATACATCCAAGCGTTCGTCATAGGAACCCAGTATTTAAAGCCAAGACATCCAATCATTCTACATGGGAAACTAGTATCTGGATCGGATAAATCCAAGCGTTCGTCACGTGAAGCCAGTATTTGGAGCCGTTACATTACAGCGTTCGTCATGGGAAGCCAGTATTTGGAGCCGATATATCCAAGCGTTCGTCGTGGGAAGCCAATATTTGAAGCCGATACATTCAAGTGTTCGTCAAGTAAAGCCAGTATGTGGAGCCGATACATCCAGGCGTTCTTCATGACAAGCCAGTGATTGGAGCCGATACATCCAAGCGTTCTTCATGGCAAGCCAGTGATTGGAGCCGATATATCCAAGCGTTCGTCAAGTGAAGCCAGTATTTGGAGCCTATACATCCAATCGTTCTTCATGGCAAGCCAGTACTTGGAGCCGATACATCCAAGCATTCTTCAAGTGAAGCCAGTATTTGGAGCCGATAGATCCAGGGCTTCGTCACTGGAAGTCAATATTTTGGACTGACACAAAGAAGCATGCAAGCACAGCCGCAGCAGCACAGATATCTTTTTTTTTTAATCGACCTAGGCTCTCAAGTCGACACAGTCTAAAATATGCACCCACCATAAAACATTCTGGAAAGGAAAGATAGCCTGCTTGATACTGACCACATTTCACATCAATTACCAAGTGGTGTATAAAAATATGGCACTAATCGCTTTATAGCGTGAAAAATGGTCACTTACCTAACATTGCTTTATTTACAACCAAGCGTTTGTCATGGGGAGACAGAATTCCTAGCCGCTACCGTTTACCATAACGTTTAACCTTGCTTATTACTGTTTGTATAATTTCCTTTATTATACTGTATTATATCAACATGATTTGACAAAATAAACTGACCGTCTGTTCGTGACGGAGATTTGATAGTGGATTATGTTATTTAAGCTACTCCCCGCCGAGTTGTTTCATTTGTGTTTTTGTTTCATTGTACGGGGTAATGGTGTTTTGTTACTTTGGCTGGTTGCTGCCAGATTTGGTTAGTCTGTCCGATTTCTCTTGTGGTGGGGTCCTCTGTAATACAAATAGCATTTTCTGAGAGAGAGAGAGAGAGAGAGAGAGAGAGAGAGAGAGAGAGAGAGAGAGAGAGAGAGAGAGAGAGAGAGAGAGAGAGGGCGTACTTCATTTTCCTAAGTGAAGAATTGGTCACACTGGCCAGACTAACATTCTGTCCTCATCTCCCTTCTTTTGCACAGAGAAATATAAAATCAGACAGAGAGAGAGAGAGAGAGAGAGAGAGAGAGAGAGAGAGAGAGAGAGAGAGAGAGAGAGGTGGGAGGGGGGAATTAGAGCAGCATGCGAACTTTATTTTCAAAAAGTTCAGAATTGGTCAAGCAGACCAGTCTAACATTATGTCCTCGTCTCTCCCCTTTTGCACAGAGAAAGAGTAAGACAGAGAGAGAGAGAGAGAGAGAGAGAGAGAGAGAGAGAGAGAGAGAGAGAGAGAGAGAGAGAGAGAGAGAGAGAGAGAGAACGAACGAACGAACGTTATTTTAAAAGGGTAACAAATTGGGCACGCAGGCCCGTCTTAGAAAGAGAGAGAGAGAGAGAGAGAGAGAGAGAGAGAGAGAGAGAGAGAGAGAGAGAGAGAGAGAGAGAGAGAGAAGAACGGCAAATTGTGTAACTGTGTGCCTCTTTCTATGCGTGCCTTTGGAGGCAAACAACCTACCTTAGCCTTAGAGACAGTTCATCAATCATCCCTTTCTGCAGGTTAATCCACGGTCTCATTTGACAAACTCTATGGAGATTTCAAAAAACACGCTCGGGTTGATTGTCTGCTTTCCTTGGATTTATTCATATTGACGCCTGAAAGTGTACGAAGAAGAAGAATTTTTGACTATTTTCCACCAGTCTCTTCCCTTTTAGACAACATTATCACACTCATCCAACATAACATTTCTCTGTAATTCTTCCAGGTTCATCTAGTACAGTGGTTCTCAAACGGTGGGGAATTCCCCCCCCCCCCCAGGGGGAATTTTAGAGTTTCCAGGGGGGGGGGGGAATTAAGATTATTTCAAGATCGCGTTAATACAAGAACCCATTACTTGATATTGTTTTTCCCTTCATTCTATACGGTTCTGTACGTCTCACCCTTCTAAAATTCATTTCATAAAGTAAGTAGACACACAAATCACGTTTTATGTGGACGTTTAGACTTGTTTAAGTATGTGCTATTAAATTTAGCTTCCATTATTACGTATACTGTATAGGGGCGGGGCGGGATTTTTAGGTAGGAAATACGAAACGGGGGAATGACATTCTGAAAATATGGTGGGGGGGGGGGGGCACGGGCTAAATTTTTAGGTAGGAAATGCGAAAGGGGGGGGGGGAGCGGAATGACGTTCTGAAAATATGGTGAAGGGGGGCACGGGCCAAAAAAGGTTGAGAACCACTGATCTAGTACCATATCTCCATATCTGTTTTATCATTTCCATTACTGAAATCCTGCTACACTCAGTATTTGTATTTTTGTTTGTTTTCTCTGAGATAGTTATGTAACTCACAAATAATGATGCATTACGATATTTTTAGCCCAAATTGCACTTGCTCCTTGTCAAGTCTGTAATTTTCATTAAGTGTGCAAATTTACGAGGAAGTAAGGTGGAGGAAAGAATAATTTCTGGGATTTTTAGTTTAACATTTTCGAAAGGTGTTATTATAGATAAATATAGTTTTGTTGCTTATAAGTGTGTAGGTTGAAACAGGATATGCTGACATGATTAACTGTTTATCTATAACGCTCGTGCAGTTGTTACTTTACAATAATGGACTGATGGATAAAAGAGAGCTTACGTCATAATTATCTGCGTTAGTAATGACAATAACATCAGACAACGAATGGGTTTAATCAACAACTGCTGGTTGGTTGGCTGGCTGGTTGATTGGTTGGTTGGTTAATTAATTGATTGGTTGATTGATTGGTTGGTTGGCTGGTTGGTTGGCTGGTTGGTTGGTTGGTTGGTTGATTGGTTGGTTGGTTGGCTGGTTGGTTGGCTGGTTGGTTGGCTAATGGCTCGTTGGTTTGTTGGCTGGCTGGTTGGTTGGTTGGTTGGCTGGTTGGTTGGCTGGTTGGTTGGTTGGTGGGCTGGTTGGTTGGTTGGTTGGTTGGTTGGCTGATTGATTGATTGGTTAGTTGGTTAGTTGGCTTGTTGGTTGGTTCGTTGGTTGGTTCGTTGGTTGGTTGGTTCGTTGGTTGGTTGGTTGGCTGGTTGGTTGGTTGGTTGCTTCGTTGGTTGGTTGGTTGGTTGGTTCGTTCGTTCGTTCGTTGGTTGGTTGGTTGGTTGGTTAGTTGGCTTGTTGGTTGGTTCGTTGGTTGGCTGGTTGGTTGGTTCGTTCGCTGGTTGGTTGGTAGATTTGTTGTCTGGCAGGTTGGTTGATTGGTTGGTTGGCTGGCTGGCTGGTTGGTTAATTGGCTAGTTGGTTGGTTGGTTGGCTGGTTGGCTGGTGTTTGGCTATTTGGCTGGCTGGCTGGCTGGTGGTTGGCTGGTTGATTGGTTGGTTGGTTTATTGGTTCGATGGCTGGTTGGTTGGTTGGTTGGTTGGCTGGTTGGCTGGTTGTCTATCTGGCTGACTGATTGGTTAGTTGGCTGGTTGGCTGGCTGGTTGATTAATTGGTTAGCTGGTTAACTGGCTGGTTGGTTAACTGGTTGGATTGCTGGTTTGTTGGCTGGTTGGTTATCTGATTGACTGGCTTGCTGGTTGGTTGTTTGTTTGGTTGGTTGTGAATCCTCTGGAAGACTCCCTTTTAACTCGTACGTCCGATGCACCGACGTCCAGGTCGTCTAAGAGATAAAAGGGGCTTGCATCTATTCAAATGGGGATGGTGGAGAGACATTTAGCCCAACCCGATACAAAAGTTCTATGTCCACCCACACGAGGTTGGTGTAGAGACATTTAGTCCGACCCGATCCGAAAGTACTATCTCCACCGGACTGTGTTTCAAAGGTTTCCTTCAACCCTCCCACCCCACCCCCGTTTCGTATTTCCTCCCTATAAATTCCCCTGTCCCTACACAGTATACGTACAAATGGAAGCTAAATTTAATAACACATACTAGACCAAGTCTAGACGTCTACATACAATGTGATTTGCGGGTCTACTTACATTATAAAATGAATTTAAAAAGGACGAGAAGTACAGAATAGTAAAGTATGGAGAGAAAAACAATATCAAGTAATCGGTTCTTGTAATGACGCGATCTTGAAATAATCTTAACCCCCCCCCCCCCCCCCCCCCGGAAACCCTAAACCGAAGTCACTAATGGCGAAAGGCATTCATGCGTGGTAGCCTGAAGGGCCTTAAAGGAAGTCGAATAAAAACAGGAAAGTCACGGGTATATTAAATCAGCTAGTAGATGTCCACATTAAAGCAGATACACAGTGGGTAACTACTGACAGCGGAAAGCAGTTTCCATCAAAGTCACATCTTATTCGGCAGAGTGTAGACCAGGGGTGGCCAACCTTTTTAGCAGGCGGGCCAAATTTCAGAAATAATATTTTCTGCCGGGCCACGCTCCTAATTTTTTTTTTTTTTTTGGCTAATTAAAGTAAACAGCAAGCGTTCTGCAGCCTCGACCACATCATCGCTTTCCACTCCGCGGGCCGCAACATGACGTCCGGCGGGCCGCATACGGCCCGCGGGCCTCGTGTTGGCCACCCCTTTGTGATGACAGTGGTGTAATTATTTGGATACACTGGCGGTTCAACTGTTGAAAGATACATATACCGACAGAGAAGAAGCAATAGTATAGACCTATGGATCTCTGTTTAAAGTTGGTTGCATATCCTTTATAGGACGTCGCAGTCAACCCCAGCATCATTTGGCTGTGTGTGAGTTCTTGACAAGTTTACGTTCAGTAGTCTGCAATTGCCGATCTCTCTGGCCTAGGAGTCAGCGACTTTCTCCTTAATCCCGTTTATCCACATGAGTAAACGTAGCTGCGCGAGAATCGGTAACGGTTCTCGCCGCGCCCGTTACTTACGGGATATGTGAGTCGGTCGCTCAGAAAGCAATGGCAAACTACTGAGCGTAATCTTGTCAATAAATCAACAACAGCGGTAAAATGCTGGTGTTGACAGCGATGTTCTGTAATAGGATATGCGAAGAAAAAAAAGTTTGCAATTGCTTGCTAAACGACCGGCACCCATACCATTTCATGAAAACCAACGCAAGGCGGTATGCTGCCAAATCTCTGGCAGTTAAGTTTCGAACGCGGTATGCCAGATTACGAATCGCGTTCGTAAGCCCATCGCCACAGATGATCTCTGTACAGGAGAGAAATCTGGTTAGGGATTCTTGGCTTGGGTCAAGGGGAAGGTTCTTGATGAGCAGAAGGGAATATATATATATATATATATATATATATATATATATATATATATATATATATATATATATATATATATATATATATATATATATATATATTGTTTCCTACAGGAATTACACCGTCCGTCTAAGAGTCTCCGCGGCGAATGATAACCCTGTTCCTACTCAAAATGATGTCTTGACATCATGGGCCACTTCTCTGATAAAGGTCATTGGTGCATATATAAATGTGATGGACAGTAAAACTTACTCCATGACAGGGCAGCGCATATCTGTTTCTTCCTTTCTGGTCATCTAGTTGGACTCTGGCTTTCTTATTATGTATGTAGGATTATATCTATTCGTACCTGTTACAATAGGCAATGTTATCATTTAGCTTAAAGAGAAGTCCCTTTTTCCCCACACCTTGTCGAATGCTTCTTGTAAGTCTATCAACGTGGTCAAAAGGAGTCATTCTCCTCTGGATACGTCCTCTATCTTTTGGACGAGGTAACTGGTGTGATCTACTGTGCAGTATCATTGTCTTAAGTCTGCTTGTGGTGGTACTAAAAGTTCTCTACTTTCCAACCACCGTTTTAAAATACGGTTAATGACATGTCCCATTGTCTTACAGAGGCAGCTTATTAGATGTATATGCCTAGAGGCCGTTGTGATGTCTGCCCAGAATTTAGCAATGCTACCATAAACGCATCTCTCCAACCAAATCTGTGGCACAGCACCAGAATTCAAAATGTTATTAAAGATGTCCTGTATATCTTTAATGCTCCCATTTCTTGGATTTTCATCATCTGCAAATGTAAGGCTAGCACTGAATATTACAATCAAGCATCTACTAAAATGTAAACATTGTATACTTTCACAATTCCCCATCACAACGTATCGAAGGTTGGAAAACGGCAGCGGGCAATCTGAAAGCAGATCGCGTTGAGTTCAATAGTTTGAGGCGTCGGTCGTTCAGAAAGCGATGGCAAATTAGTTGTTGCATGGTGGTCTGCTGTAAAATCGCCCGCATGTGTGTTTTGAAAGCGGATATGCGGGGTTACGAACTGCGTCAGTAACCCTTTCATCACGGAGTCGGTTGATGGAAATTTACTGAAAGTAACATTACCCTCCATCGAATGGAGACGGATTGTATCTGCAGCAAAGAACCTCAATGGCTCGGAACGCTGAAGAAGAAGAAGAAGAAGAAGAATAAGAAGAAGAAGAAGAAGAAGAAGAAGAAGAAGAAGAAGAAGAAGAAGAAGAAGAAGAAGAAGAAGAAGAAGAAGAAGAAGAAGAAGAAGAAGAAGAAGAAGAAGAAGAAGAAGAAGAATACCCTGTAAATCACAAACAGCTTATATGTTGGGGTTGGTTGCAATGTCCTGTAAAGGACACGCAACGTACTTTTATATAAAAATAATAGTAGCCGCTAAAGCGCAGTAGCTAGTACTCTTGCCTGCCGTCCTGAGGTGGTATGTATTCGAATTCCCATCGAGGAGGGGATTCTTTTAAAATGTACCTGGGTTCTTAGGTCGACCCAGTCTAACTATGGGTACTGGGAAATGTTGTGGGAAGTGAAGGTGGTTTGTGTGACATTAACTACATCACCCATCGAGTGCCGATTGGTCTATCAAAATATGAGGCTAGCACCACTACCTATTAGTCTCAAGTCGTGAAAAATTTATCTTTACTTGCTTCCACTCGTACAAAACAATACATCTTGCCTGACCTCACTTCTGACAACAGAAATCGTGCACTTAGTTGCTTATCTTTTGTGTTGATTTCTTAGCTCTTGCTATTATATACGCCAAGTGTAGGGTCTATATTTAATGACTGTGGGGTGTTTGAAAATATTGCCGTTCCAAGTTTTGTATTCACCCTCTGTGGAGTTCATGCGACATAAAAGGTAAATATAAAACTTGGAACGGCAATATTTTCAAAAACCCTATTCAATAAAAATACACCCTGTATTTTAACTCTATTAACTCCAATAATTCATCATCTTTACTACCTTCTTCATGCAGAATCTAGATCTAAATCGCTTGTTGTTATTGACTATTCCTGATAATGTTGATTAACAAAAACACGCCACTGATTTTTTCGTCTGCAAACTTGTTTCAAAGTACCCAGCGAAATTGCCAGTTTGAGCCATCTCAATTTTACCAGTATATTTTTTTCTGTGGTTGACAAAATTAATGCTTGGAAATTATGGCCAACCAAACCTTTAATTTCACTACTGTTATTACTGCTATCACAAGCATTAACTATAACAAAAACTAATGCCAATATTCACTAAACATGGAGCAGTTAACAACACTAACGACAAAGTTACTAAAAATTAGAAAATGAAAATGGCTTGGATGTAATTGAAAAGTGACAGTGTATAAAGAGTAGTAAAGAAAATTCCCTCTTCAACTTAATAAAATCAATGACTGGATATTTTGGCGGTTCATTCATGAAAGTTTGGAGAGAACAATAATGGAGGGGTATAAAAAGTCGCTTAACAGTCGACATGGTCGACTTCATTGCACCGGGTTCCATATGGCTCAGTCTCTTTCCGCAGCGCGTAAAGCGTCGCGCAAAGTACGGACTCCGTAGCTCCCGCGATGACCCTCAGGAGTCTCAGAAAAAATGCACTCGTGAACCGAAGTACGCGGCCCGGAATCGAACCCACAACCTTCGGAGCACGAGCCAGACGGCTTGACCACTTCGCCACGGAGACTCCATGTGGAGTGGTCTATGCCTGGGAAGAGAGGAAGAGGAAGGCCAAAGAGAATATGGGTGCAGGATTTGGCGGATGATCTCCGGATGGATGTATCAGACGCGGGACATCTTGCTTGTGATCGAGAAGTTTTCCGGAAGGTTGTTATGGGAGCGAGGTTCTGCAAAGGACATGCTACTGAATGAATGAATGAATGAATGAATGAATGAATGAATGAATGAATGAATGAATGAATGAATGAAATTGTCAGCGTCTCGCAGGCACACAGTTATTCTAACTCCTTCACACGCACTCAAGAAAACCATCAGTCGTACGTGTGGGTTCTTAACACTTTATTCAGGCGAACCTGATCATTCTCATAATGTGCATACAGGCGGTGAATTCATTACATACATATACAAATGCCGCCTTACAAACGCTTATAGCACATAGCTAATTACACAAGTCCTACACTCGCTATCTACAAACTAGCACTCTCGCTAAAGCTATACACTCGCTCTAGAAAAACACAACGTCCTTCCCCTGAAACTGTCTGAGTCCCGTCTGACGTTTCCAACCCGGTCAGTTCGTCTCGTGGTACTAATCTACGTGCCTTTCGTGACTACCGTTCTGTCTTAGCAGTCACGTCGTAGTGTAGTCCGTCCGTATTAGGTTAGGTCATTCAGTGTACTGCCGTCTAGTCTGTTCAGGGCAGTGTCCCGTGAACTTATGTCCCCTCCTATCACTCGGTCCTGTCCTGTCGATGTCCTGTCCCTGACATCTCTGTGTCCTTACCCAAGTCCTGTCTCCACTCTGTCTACTGTCCTGTAGATGTCCTGTCTTATGACCTCTCTGTGTCCTGACTTCTGTCCTGTCTCTCATCTATCGACTATACTGTAGATGTCCTGTATATAGTTATCTCTGTAGTCCTGACTCTATTCTGTTCCTTGTCCTCTCTATGTCCTGTACCTATTCTCCCAACACTCTGACAGAAATGTTTGGTAATATACTGAACACAGCATTTACGGTCCGATGTGTTCGTGTGTTTGTTATTTGACCTATGCTGGTTTAATATAAACTATGAGACCTATGGTGCTATCTCAATGGTTTGATACAAATTATGTCCGTATTCCATAGTTGTAGGTTCATGTGTATGATAGACACGACCAATGAAGACACTTATTTTTTTGTTGAGTTTCTAGTTGGTCATGCGTCGATGTACACTTGTTCCTGCAGCGAGACGTTGTCGCCATTTGGAGGTGACAGGTTCGAATTCCGATCGATAACTATAGTTTTAAAATTTTATGTTGTCTAGTGCGTCAGCTAGTCTACTTCTTTCTTCTCCTTCTGTGAGCGCCAAACAATACTACGTTGTTTATTTATGTAACTGTCTCCAAACTTTCATGGTGTTTCAGGTGACCAAAATATTTCAATTTTCTTTGTTTTATCGTCTTTAATAGCCAACCATCTTCAACATGGTTCCATGGGAATATTTTTACATGAAGCCCATAAGCGGGCACTCTCCCGCTGTTTATACTTCACCTCGACACCGCAAGGTACAAGAGGAACATGATGAGATGAGACTTCAATATTTAGCTCTTGACGTATGGATGCATTTGTTTTTTTCTTTACCCAAGATATTTTTAGAACCCGTCTAAAACATTTGTATTCAAAGGCAATTACGGGCTGTAAGTGTCCAGGTCTCACAGGCGTATGTTGCAATGGGAAAGATGCTCTTAAAAATCTAATTTTTGTAGTTCTTTCTGTCTCACTCCATAATTTATTTAGTTGTTTTAGTCTTTAAAGAGAAATTGATAGTCGTCGTTTAATTCCTTTTATTGTGTCACCATTGTTGGCAATCAATGACCCAAGATATTCGAAATTTTCCACCACCTCCAATCTTTGCTCATTAACATATAATTCTTTCTCCATAGTAGTTTTATCTGTACGCATTATCTTTGTTTTTGCTATGTTAAGATATAAGTTATGATTTTCACTATTTCTTTGTGTTGAGGCTATTAGGTTTTCTATACCAATCTGTGATGTAGATAATAAAACTGTATCATTAGTATATCGAATCTTTGGTATTTCGTGACCACCGATATTTAGGGCATCATATTGATTGCTCCCTGGTTGTGGGGATGTGCGAAGTTGGAAATCAATTGTGAAAAGTTAGTTGCATGTCATTTACAGGACGTCGTAATCGACCGCATCATCTTTGGCTGTTTGTGATTTACTGGGTAATTAATAATTACGTGCAGTAAGTAGTTGGCTATTTGCTTTCTGAAAGACCGACGTCCTTACCTTCTAAATCAACGCGTGGCCATATGCTTTCAAATCGTCTGCGTTTAATTTCAAACCATCGATTCGTTATGTCAGGGAACTGTGAAACGCGTTTACTGCCCCTAAGCCATAGCGCCAACTATCAAGAATAAAAGATATTTGAAAGGGGAAATTATCATTTATCACTATATCTTCTCTGCGCCATTTCTGGTAGTTTGATACTGTGTTACTTTAATTAAGTATCATAATAATATACATATATACATACGCGTTTGAACTAATGAGAGAGGATGTGGTGGTTGTTCCCACTGAAGAAGAATTCTGTGGTCACATGCGTTGGAGGCGTTAAAGGTATCTGCATATTCTTTACAGGACGTCGCAGTCACCCCCAGAATTTTTAGATTACTTGTGATCTCATGGCAAGTTTTACGTTCAGTAGTTTGCCATTGCTTTCTGAACGACCGGCACCCATACCATTTTATTTTTAAAAGAAAAACGCTAGGTGGTATGTTGCCAAAATTGCCAGCCGCTGTGTTTCGAACGCGGTATGCGGGATTCCGAACTGCCTCAGTAACTCCTTCGCCAAGGATGCGGCATGGAGAATATAGTAACCACTGGAAATATCTTAGAGTGAAGAGGCAAAGACAGTAAGAAAAAAAAAAACAGAGCCTGTTGATTTAAAGCGATAGCCGATAGTATGGTGAAGTGTCATCAACAGGACCAATATTTGCAGAGAGACACGAACGCCTACGCTACTTGGCAAGCCACTTGATGATGATGATGATGATGATGATGATGATGATGATGATGAGTATCTGTGTCCCAGTGATAAGAGATATTGAAGACTATTATAACACTTTTTTTTTCGTTTACTCGCTTTGAACTCTAGCGTAGTCCATACAGGTGTGACTGGACTGATTTTTGCGTGTGGGTTAGATTTCCCTATTACCAGTGTCCCTCGCCATCAGGCGAAACCACTCCAACTTCTGAGGTACTTGTAATTTACGTCCCCAATTCAAGGACGGGAAGTAAACATTTTAGTCCAACTGAAGGGTTATTCTTATGGAAGTGATGTTTTGTTGTAGTTAGCCCAAGGTGACTAGAAAGCTTCCCTGTTGTGTTGAGTCAAGCACCGACATCCCAGCACTGAGGATATTCAAACGTGCTCCGTTTTCACCTTCAACAACCAGTGAAGAGTCCCAATACTAATGGTACCAACCATTTGCTGGCTGATTATGTGTCCGTCCGGTCTTTCCTCGGAGTACTGAGCGTCGGCTAGTTCTTTGCTGCACCATTCTCTCTCTGGCAGTGATGGCGTATCAGTTCTTCCACACTATACACGTGACCCAAGAGGGCCCTGACCATATCTTCCTTATCGTGTTCTAAAATATATATAATTCAATGAGGAGGTGGTTGCTTGTTTCATTAAATTAAGAGCTATGTCAGCACAAGGGTACATGTTTGGAGGAGTGTTCATCTCATCTCATCTCATCATGTTCCTCGCAGTGTCGAGGTGAAGTATAAACAGCGCGACAGTGCCCGCTTATGGGCTTCATGCGTGCCCAATTTGTAAACCTTTTAAAATAAAGTTGAATTGAATTGAATTGATATTCCCAGGGACTCTGTTATTCCCTGCGTCCATCGTTTACGTGGTCGGCCTCTTCCTCTGGTCTGTACATCATTGCTTGTTGTGGTATACTGTTAGTTGGTAACACACTTGCATGGCCAAACCATTTGACTTGCTGCCTTCTAATAAAATCTAGTGCAGCTATAACCCCCACTTTAGTCTTCTTAGTTTTTCTACGAGCAGTATCAAGATACCTTGCCGGCTTGCTAGGCCAGTCCCAGGTTTAGGAGAGTTCATGCAGTTTAAATCTTTCTGTACCAGGCATCCCACCATGTTTATTGCGGGGTGGGCAAGACTGGTACTTGAACGCCACATCTGCAGAGAAGCTTATTAGGATGTACCAAGTTAAAGATTAAAGGAAAGAGAAGCAGCTTCATTGTATCAAATTTTACTCCATCTATCTCGGTCTCATTCTGCAGAATTGCAACCTGTCCACTGATAACATCACACAAATCACATACTCCATAGCTCCTGCTGTGGAGTCCTGTGAAGAACGTCATCTCCATAATAGTGTTTCGAAATATCTCTCTATTATAAACCAGCCGGCATGCCACTGTTGCTGACATGTCTGGATCACAAAGTGGTATAATAGTAATTCCTGGGACAGAAGGAGTCTAAGCAGTTACTATCTAGTATACATACACTGCTAAAGTAATAACTATGACTTCTTATAGTCGATACCGTGTGCTGTTGATGATCATGTCTGCCCACAGCCCTCATGTTTGTCCGCAGCCCTCATGTCTGTCCACAGCCCTCATGTCTGTCCACAGCCCTCATGTCTGTCCACAGGCCTCATGTCTGTCCACAGCCCTCATGTCTGTCCACAGCCCTCATGTCTGTCCACAGCCCTCATGTCTGTCCACAGGCCTCATGTCTGTCCACAGCCCTCATGTCTGTCCACAGCCCTCATGTCTGTCCACAGCCCTCATGTCTGTCCACAGCCTTCATGTCTGTCCACAGCCCTCATGTCTGTCCACAGCCCTCATTACTGTCCACGGCCCTCATGTCTGTCCACGGCCCTCATGTCTGACCACAGCCCTCATATCTGTCCACAGCCCTCATGTCTGTCCACAGCCCTCATGTCTGTCCACAGCCCTCATGTCTGTCCACAGCCCTCATATCTGTCCACAGCCCTCATGTCTGTCCACAACCCTCATGTCTGTCCACAGCCCTCATGTCTGTCCACAGCCCTCATGTCTGTCCACAGCCCTCATATCTGTCCACAGCCCTCATGTCTGTCCACAGCCCTCATGTCTGTCCACAGCCCTCATATCTGTCCACTGCCCTCATGTCTGTCCACAGCCCTCATGTCTGTCCACAGCCCTCATGTTTGTCCACAGCTCTCTGTCTTTTGTTATGTCAATAATTTCTGATACTGATGTTCCTCCATGCCATCTTGTCAAACTATCCAGCATCTTCTCTCTTGGTCTCCTCTTGTCTCTCCTCCCCTCCGGCTTTCCCATCATGATGACATACTCCAGCATTCCCCTTCTCATGACATGCCCACAGAATGTGGACTGTCTTCTTCTGATGCAAAGAAACCAGTTCTCTTTGTGAGTTAACTTCTTCCAAGATATCTTCATTGCTCTGTCTATCTGTCAACAGTGTCCTCATCATTCTTCTATAAAACCACACCTCTTTAGCTTCCACATAATTCCTCACTTGTCTGTGAATCAATAACTACTACAGATTGTCTTCCTTGACCCCAGTGATCACTTGAGATTGCGAAATAAGACCACCCATGCTTATCAGCATGACACATAATGATGATGACAGATTATCTTAATATAATTCCCAGGCATGAAACTGAATGTGCGAATGTAATCTTCATACTGTTTATCTTTCTTAATGTGTTCAGTGTTCGAATGTTCCCTTCATACTGTTTATCTTTCTTAATGTGCCTAGTGTTTGAATGTTCCCTTCATACTGTTTATCTTTCTTAATGTGTTCAGTGTTCGAATGTTCCCTTCATACTGTTTATCTTTCTTAATGTGTTCAGTGTTCAAATGTTCCCTTCATACTGTTTACCTTTCTTAATGTGTTCAGTGTTCAAATGTTCCCTTCATACTATTTATCTTTCTTAATGTGTTCAGTGTTCAAATGTTCCCTTCATACTGTTTATCTTTCTTAACATGTTCAGTGTTCGAATGTTCCCTTCATACTGTTTATCTTTCTTAACGTGTTCAGTGTTCAAATGTTCCCTTCATACTATTCATCTTTCTTAATGTGTTCAGTGTTCAAATGTTCCCTTCATACTGTTTATCTTTCTTAATATGTTCAGTGTTCGAATGTTCCCTTCATACTGTTTATCTTTCTTAATGTGTTCAGTGTTCGAATGTTCCCTTCATACTGTTTATCTTTCTTAATGTGTTCAGTGTTCGAATGTTCCTTCATACTGTTTATCTTTCTTAATGTGTTCAGTGTTCGAATGTTCCCTTTATACTGTTTATCTTTCTTAATGTGTTCAGTGTTCGAATGTTCCCTTTATACTGTTTATCTTTCTTAATGTGTTCAGTGTTCGAATGTTCCCTTCATACGGTTTATCTTTCTTAATGTGTTCAGTGTTCGAATGTTCCCTTCATACTGTTTATCTTTCTTAACATGCTCAGTGTCCGAATGTTCCCTTCATACTGTTTATATTTCTTAACATGATCAGTGTCCGAATGTTCCCTTCATACTGTTTATCTTTCTTAATGTGTTCAGTGTTCGAATGTTCCCTTTATACTGTTTATCTTTCTTAACATGATCAGTGTCCGAATGTTCCCTTCATACTGTTTATCTTTCTTAACATGATCAGTGTTCGAATGTTCCCTTCATACTGTTTATCTTTCTTAATGTGTTCAGTGTTAGAATGTTCCCTTCATACTGTTTATCTATCTTAACATGATCAGTGTCTGAATGTTCCCTTCATACTGTTTATCTTTCTTAACATGCTCAGTGTCTGAATGTTCCCTTCATACTGTTTATCTTTCTTAACATGATCAGTGTCCGAATGTTCCCTTCACACTGTTTATCTTTCTTAACATAATCAGTGTTCGAATGTTCCCTTCATACTGTTTATCTTTCTCAACATGTTCAATGTTCGAATGTTCCCTTCATACTGTTTATCTTTCTTAACATGATCAGTGTCCGAATGTTCCCTTTATACTGTTTATCTTTCTTAACATGATCAGTGTCCGAATGTTCCCTTTATACTGTTTATCTTTATTAACATGATCAGTGTCCCGAATGTTCCCTTTATACTGTTTATCTTTCTTAATGTGTTCAGTGTTCGAATGTTCCCTTTATACTGTTTATCTTTCTTAATGTGTTCAGTGTTTGAATGTTCCCTTCATACTGTTTATCTTTCTTAACATGCTCAGTGTCCGAATGTTCCCTTCATACTGTTTATCTTTCTTAATGTGTTCAGTGTTCGAATGTTCCCTACATACTGTTTATCTTTCTTAACATGATCAGTGTTCGAATGTTCCCTTCATACTGTTTATCTTTCTTAACATGATCAGTGTTAGAATGTTCCCTTCAAACTGTTTATCTTTCTTAATGTGTTCAGTGTTAGAATGTTCCCTTCATACTGTTTATCTTTCTTAACATGATCAGTGTCCGAATGTTCCCTTCATACTGTTTATCTTTCTTAACATGATCAGTGTCCGAATGTTCCCTTCATACTGTTTATCTTTCTTAACATGCTCAGTGTCCGAATGTTCCCTTCATACTGTTTATCTTTCTTAACATGCTCAGTGTCCAAATGTTCCCTTCATACTGTTTATCTTTCTTAACATGATCAGTGTCCGAATGTTCCCTTCATACTGTTTATCTTTCTTAACATGATCAGTGTCCGAATGTTCCCTTCACACTGTTTATCTTTCATAACATGATCAGTGTTTGAATGTTCCCTTCATACTGATTATCTTTCTTAATGTGCCTAGTGTTCGAATGTTCCCTTCATACTGTTTATCTTTCTTAATGTGTTCAGTGTTCGAATGTTCCCTTCATACTGTTTATCTTTCTTAATGTGTTCAGTGTTCAAATGTTCCCTTCATACTGTTTACCTTTCTTAACATGTTCAGTGTTCAAATGTTCCCTTCATACTATTTATTTTTCTTAATGTGTTCAGTGTTCAAATGTTCCCTTCATACTGTTTATCTTTCTTAATATGTTCAGTGTTCGAATGTTCCCTTCATGCTGTTTATCTTTCTTAATGTGTTCAGTGTTCGAATGTTCCCTTCATACTGTTTATCTTTCTTAATGTGTTCAGTGTTCAAATGTTCCCTTCATACTGTTTATCTTTCTTAATATGTTCAGTGTTCGAATGTTCCCTTCATGCTGTTTATCTTTCTTAATGTGTTCAGTGTTCGAATGTTCCCTTCATACTGTTTATCTTTCTTAATGTGTTCAGTGTTCGAATGTTCCTTCATACTGTTTATCTTTCTTAATGTGTTCAGTGTTCAAATGTTCCCTTCATACTGTTTATCTTTCTTAATGTGTTCAGTGTTCGAATGTTCCCTTTATACTGTTTATCTTTCTTAATGTGTTCAGTGTTCAAATGTTCCCTTCATACTGTTTATCTTTCTTAATGTATTCAGTGTTCGAATGTTCCCTTCATACTGTTTATCTTTCTTAACTTGCTCAGTGTCCGAATGTTCCCTTCATACTGTTTATCTTTCTTAACATGATCAGTGTCCGAATGTTCCCTTCATACTGTTTATCTTTCTTAATGTGTTCAGTGTTCGAATGTTCCCTTATACTGTTTATCTTTCTTAACATGCTCAGTGTCCGAATGTTCCCTTAATACTGTTTATCTTTCTTAATGTGTTCAGTGTTCGAATGTTCCCTTCATACTGTTTATCTTTTTTAACATGCTCAGTGTCCGAATGTTCCCTTCATACTGTTTATCTTTCTTAACATGATCAGTGTTCGAATGTTCCCTTCATACTGTTTATCTTTCTTAATGTGTTCAGTGTTAGAATGTTCCCTTCATACTGTTTATCTATCTTAACATGATCAGTGTCTGAATGTTCCCTTCATACTGTTTATCTTTCTTAATATGCTCAGTGTCTGAATGTTCCCTTCATACTGTTTATCTTTCTTAACATGATCAGTGTCCGAATGTTCCCTTCACACTGTTTATCTTTCTTAACATAATCAGTGTTCGAATGTTCCCTTCATACTGTTTATCTTTCTCAACATGTTCAATGTTCGAATGTTCCCTTCATACTGTTTATCTTTCTTAACATGATCAGTGTCCGAATGTTCCCTTTATACTGTTTATCTTTCTTAACATGATCAGTGTCCAAATGTTCCCTTTATACTGTTTATCTTTATTAACATGATCAGTGTTCAAATGTTCCCTTTATACTGTTTATCTTTCTTAATGTGTTCAGTGTTCGAATGTTCCCTTTATACTGTTTATCTTTCTTAATGTGTTCAGTGTTCGAATGTTCCCTTCATACTGTTTATCTTTCTTAACATGATCAGTGTCCGAATGTTCCCTTCATACTGTTTATCTTTCTTAATGTGTTCAGTGTTCGAATGTTCCCTTTATACTGTCTATCTTTCTTAACATGCTCAGTGTCCGAATGTTCCCTTCATACTGTTTATCTTTCTTAATGTGTTCAGTGTTCGAATGTTCCCTTCATACTGTTTATCTTTCTTAACATGTTCAATGTTCGAATGTTCCCTTCATACTGTTTATCTTTCTTAACATGATCAGTGTCCGAATGTTCCCTTTATACTGTTTATCTTTCTTAATGTGTTCAGGGTTCGAATGTTCCCTTCATACTGTTTATCTTTCTTAACATGATCAATGTTCGAATGTTCCCTTCATACTGTTTATCTTTCTTAACATGTTCAATGTTCGAATGTTCCCTTCATACTGTTTTTCTTTCTTAACATGATCAGTGTCCGAATGTTCCCTTCATACTGTTTATCTTTCTTAACATGTTCAATGTTCAAATGTTCCCTTCATACTGTTTATCTTTCTTAATGTGTTCAGTGTTCGAATGTTCCCTTCATACTGTTTATCTTTCTTAACATGTTCAATGTTCGAGTGTTCCTTCATACTGTTTATCTTTCTTAACATGTTCAATGTTCCCTTCATACTGTTCATCTTTCTTAAAATGATCAGAGTTAGAATGTTCCCTTCATACTGTTTATCTATCTTAACATGATCAGTGTCTGAATGTTCCCTTCATACTGTTTATCTTTCTTAATATGCTCAGTGTCTGAATGTTCCCTTCATACTGTTTATCTTTCTTAACATGATCAGTGTCCGAATGTTCCCTTCACACTGTTTATCTTTCTTAACATGATCAGAGTTCGAATGTTCCCTTCATACTGTTTATCTTTCTTAACATGTTCAATGTTCGAATGTTCCCTTCATACTGTTTATCTTTCTTAACATGTTCAATGTTCGAATGTTCCCTTCATACTGTTTATCTTTCTTAACATGATCAGAGTTCGAATGTTCCCTTCATACTGTTTATCTTTCTTAACATGTTCAATGTTTGAGTGTCCCTTCATACTGTTTATCTTTCTTAACATGATCAGTGTCCGAATGTTCCCTTTATACTGTTTATCTTTCTTAACATGATCAGTGTTCAAATGTTCCCTTCATACTGTTTATCTTTCTTAACATGATCAGTGTTCGAATGTTCCCTTCATACTGTTTATCTTTCTTAATGTGTTCAGTGTTCGAATGTTCCCTTCATACTGTTTATCTTTCTTAATGTGATCAGTGTTCGAATGTTCCCTTCATACTGTTTATCTTTCTTAATGTGTTCAATGTTCGAGTGTTCCTTCATACTGTTTATCTTTCTTAACATGTTCAATGTTCGAGTGTTCCTTCATACTGTTTATCTTTCTTAACATGTTCAATGTTCAAGTGTTCCTTCATACTGTTTATCTTTCTTAACATGTTCAATGTTCGAATGTTCCCTTCATACTGTTCATCTTTCTTAACATGATCAGAGTTAGAATGTTCCCTTCATACTGTTTATCTTTCTTAACATGATCAGAGTTCGAATGTTCCCTTCATACTGTTTATCTTTCTTAACATGTTCAATGTTCCCTTCATACTGTTTATCTTTCTTAACATGTTCAATGTTCGAATGTTCCCTTCATACTGTTTATCTTTCTTAACATGATCAGAGTTTGAATGTTCCCTTCATACTGTTTATCTTTCTTAACATGTTCAATGTTTGAGTGTTCCTTCATACTGTTCATCTTTCTTAACATGTTCAATGTTCGAATGTTCCTTCATACTGTAACTCAGTCATATTTACTAATTATTTCTGATATATTTTGTCCTGGTTTTAAATTTTAAATAATCAACTGAGTACCATGTATAGCATATATGCAGTTTGAGAGCTCCTAGTTAAAAAATTAGAGTCAAGGTGGCGTAGTACTAGCACACTTGCCTGCAGGTCCAGTGGTCACGTGTTAGTAAGCCCATTCAGGCAGATTTGTTTTATTGACCTGGGCTCCCAGGTTGACCAAGCCTAAAATGACCCCAGGAAAATAGCGGGGGCAGGTGTGAGACTGACCACATCACCCATTTAGTGTCGATTAGTGCACACAAACATAGGGCTAGCACCATGTACCCAATATATCTCAAGGCAGGTAAACGGGTCTTAAAGAAAGTAGTTCCAAAACTGTATCCAATGAACACTCACTGAACAGACAGGACACTCATCTCTGGCAGTTATGAAATAATTGTATACACAATCCAAGCTGACACAATATTGTATTAATATTGTATAGTTTTACCACTGGCACTACATGAAGTAAATAACAGGTAAGTACAGGTAAAAGGCTCTTATAGAAAGAAGTTCCAATACTGTATCTAATGAACACTCACTGAACAGACAGAACACTCATCTATGGCATTTATGAAATAATTGTATACACAATCCAAGCTACCAATCCAAAGTCTTTTGATGTATTGTATTAATATTGTATAGTTTTAGTATTGGCATCACACGAAGTTTAAATAACAACTAAGATAAGTACAAATTAAACAACACTACCTCATTAATAATACAAATCTAACAAATGACACTGTTTATTATTGTGGAAAGAAAATTGTGTAATTATGCTCCATCTTTAAATAGACACACCGCCTTCCCCTTCCAAAATAAAATAATTCTTTTAATGTAAACACCAATCTGTTTCATAAACAGGTTATAAAACTATATTTAAAAAATAAAACATGTTTCACAAATGTAAATTCATTATAAAGAGAGCACAACTGTAATGCAACAATTATAAATTAACTTGGAAATTACTGCCCCTTGATCCCTGAATAATGGAAGACATGGGGAGAAGAGAGACAGGATGTCTAGTGTACTCCTATAAATGTGAACAATCCCTCAGCAGTTGGGCATTGTAAATATTTGGTGGTAAAAGTCACTGCTGAAAACAAATGTTACAATTGGAAAACCTATGCATTGCAGGATATTTGTATATTTGATGGAGAAAGAAGGCAAACTTGGCCAGAATCATGTGCTCTCTCTCCCTCTCTTTACCTCCCTCTGCATACATGAGTCATCAATACTGGGTATATTTTTCTACTTCCATTTGTATATACCTATTGGTACTCAATGGGTGATGAGGTGAATACCATCCCAGTCAAGTTTACTTCCCAGAAAATTTCCAGGTAGCCATTTTAGGCTGTGTAAACCTGGGAGTGCTGGTCAAATTTTTCAAATGTTCCGCCATAAGGAGGATTTGACCATTGCGGCAGCATGCTCGTCACTGTGCACCCGTGACTGCGCTACTGTTTGATTGCATGTGTATCCCTGTATATTTATGACATCCTAAATTGTGTGTGATTGTATGTGTATCCCTGTATATTTATGACATCCTAAATTGTGTGTGTGATTGCATGTGTATCTCTGTGTATTTATGTCACCATATATAGTGTGTGTGATTACATGTGTATCCCTGTATATTTATGTCATCATAAATTGTGCATGTGATTACATGTGTATCCCTATATATTTATGTCACTAAGATTGTGTGGTTGATCTCCCTGGCCTAGGAGTTAGCGACTTTCTCCGTAATCCCGTATACTCGTGAGTAACGTGACGTGCGCGAGAATAGGTGGCGGCTCTAGCCACATCGGCAACTTACGGGGTATGTGGACTGGTCGCTCAGAAAGCAATGGCAAACTACTGAGCGCAATCTTGCCAAGAAATCAACAATCAGCTGAAAGATACTGATGTTGACAGTGATGTCCTGTAAAGGATATGCGAACAAAAAAAAAAAAAAAGATTGTGTGAGAGATGTGTGTGATTACATGTGTATCCCTGTATATTTATGCCACCATAAATTGTGTGTGTGTGGCTGCATGTGTATCCCTGTATATTTATGTCACTAAGATTGTGTGAGAGTTTGTGTGTGATAACATGTGTATCCATGTATATTTATGTCATTAAGATTGTGTGAGAGTTTTTGTGTGATAACATGCATACTCCTGTATATTTACGTCAAGAAGATTGAGTGAGAGAGCATAAGTGTATGATTACACGTGTATCCCTGTATATTTATGTCAAGAAGATTTTAGTGAGAGAATGTGTGTGATTGCATGTGTATCCCTGTATATCTATGTCAAGAAGATTGAGTGAGATATGATTACACGTGTATCCCTGTATATTTATGTAAAGAAGATTTTTGTGAGAGAATGTGTGTGATTGCATGTGTATCCCTGTATATTTATGTCAAGAAGATTGAGTGAGATATGATTACACGTGTATCCCTGTATATTTATGTAAAGAAGATTTTAGTGAGAGAATGTGTGTGATTGCATATGTATCCCTGTATATTTATGTCACTAAGAGTGTAAGAGAATGACTGTGTCATTACATGAGCATCCTTCCATATATATTTATGTCACTAAGATTGTGTGAAATATTGTGTGTGTGTGTATGTATCCCTGTATATTTATGCCACCAAGATACTCTCCAAAGAGGGGAATAAATGACAAAATACTAGGAAAAGGCAGAAGAGGTAGAGCCAGAACATGAATAAAACGGGCATGCATGCGTCTATCCATGCTGACTTACAAGGAAATACAGAGAATGACAAAAGACAGAAACTATGGAATTATAAGAAATATTAATGACCAGGTTTTAAATTACATGATAATGATTAGATACTCTCTGTCTATATATCTCTATCTCTCTAATATAGTTTACTGAATAACATTTATGGGCTGTCTGCTGTTTGCACTGCATTACTCAACATGAGCATATGTACAAATACAAACTAAACATAATAACTGTGGGAAATATCACATACAAATTACATTTCTACATTTTTTTTAAAACATCTATCTAAATGTTTCAGTTCCTTATCAAACTGATTGACTTGGCACTGCTTAGCAAATAATAACATAAAAACTGCATATTAATGTAATACATGTGTGAATAACAAATGCAAAAGAAAATGCTAATACATGAAAGAATGTTTCCACAAATATATGTATATTCTAGTAATACAACATCTGTCACATTGGAAAATCTTTAGTTTTTTTTTTCATACACAAGTTTACATGTACAACATCTCTGCATATAATTGTATTAGTGTCAAACTGTCTGTTTTATTTTTGTTTGCTGATGAAAACTTTGCAGCTGTTACACCCATTCTGTAATATATGACTGTGTTCTTGTAAAGCTGATCATTTCAATTTCTGACCTATTTCTGTATTAAAGTACGACCAACCACATCAATTATGATTAAGGAGGTCAGCATGGCCGAATGGATAAGAACGCATGTTCTTAAACACCAGGTGTGCTGATGCCAAAGTAAGGGATTCAACCCCTACACCGGACAGCTGGACTAAAATGTTGACTTCTCGTCCTTGACTTGGGGACATAAATTACAAGTACCTCTGAAGTTGGAGTGGGTTCACCTGATGGCGAGGGACACTGTTAATAGGTAAAGCTGATCCACACGCAAAATTAAGTCCAGCACTAGTAGAAGGAGTGTGTATCGACTACGCTTGAGTTCAAAGCGAGTGAGCACCAAAATAACAAAAAACAACAACAAATTCATGATTAAGAAGCTCAATGGATGAAGAAACACAGATACATGTGCATGTTTCAACCAAGATCTTTATAAACAGAACAACAAAATTCTAAAAATATACAATGAACGAACTATAGAATGGAGTACTTTCCTGAAAATGTCCAGTCCAGGAGAATAAAAACTAAGAATTTTCTTTCTTCACTGATTCCTTGGTTCCCATTCTTCTGGATTTGACATTAATCAGGGAAATACTCCTTTCTGTTGTTAATTTGTTATACACATATTTATTGTTTCGTTGTTTTGTTTTTCATTCACCTCACAAGATCTCTAAAGACTAGGATCAGGTTTCTATTCTTGTGCTGATTTTGCCATTCGGCCAAGCCACTGTTATTTTTGAGAGCCCTGTTAGTGGTATAGTAACTAGACACGCACCTGGTGGTCATGGGTTTCATCAACATCAGTATCAATTTGAATTTTAAAAATTTAACTGAGCTTTAGGCTTATTGGGTATATGATTTTAGTCACATATTTTTGTTAGCCACTACACTACCACAGCTCGCTTCTAGGTTGTACTTTAATCATTTTAGTAAATAAAGACTAGTAGATATAAACTATATATTACTTGTCACGTTCAACTGGTACTTTTGTTTAGAATAATTGACAGATTAGAATTTGATCTGTATGAATTGCCTGAGTTATTTTCTTGACTGCAGTGGGTCACATGATACACTTAATTGTGTCAAGGAAGTGGCTGCCTGGCATCCAACTTCAACATGATCAATGCTGGGTTAGAATCTAGCTGAAGAATATTGTTTAAATATTGTTTTCACCATAACTCACTAATATCATACTCTCCCTCTAGTCTCTGGTTCATGAATTTTATGCCTAGCCTTCTCTGTCTTCTCTTTGTCTCTCTAAGGACAAAAAACCAGAGGTGATTGTATGAAGGATGAGCGTATTATAAACCCCTTGGAGATAGCAAATCATAACAAGTAGGAATGATAGCCCCGCTCTATTCAATTTTCAAAATTAGAAGACCATGCAACAATAGAATATTTATAGAATACATGGATACCCGGGAAGGTTAACCCAGTCAACAAATGCCTGAAGAAGTTTGATGTGTCGGCCAAAAGGCACAAATATTGCAGCTCTGCTGTAAACAGGCACAATGTAATTATGTCCAAAACAAAGAAGAAGAAGTATATATGGATTCTGGTTCAGATCCTCTGGGATCCTTGCCGGTGCTCCTGAATTCCAGAACTGAGTTCCTTCAAGTGTGACCTGAAGGAGGAGATTGTAGAAGTCTCACAGAACAAGGAAGACAATCAATCAATAACTGTGTCACATTTATTTCACCAAATGCATCTTCTACTCTGAAAGTTTGAAAACAGTGATGGTAACATAATGGATAGTGTACTGGCTCTCAGCACATTGGTCCCAGTTCAACTCTCATTTGAGGAGGCATTTACATATGTTCCTACTGCATTACTGATTCAATTAAATAACACAACATCAATAACAAATGTAATAAAGTAAGCATACATCTATTAGTAATGTAATATGAAAATGAAATTCAACATAACAAAACTCACATTTAAAATCTCATATAATCGCAGAATCTAATGCTCTGAATAATATCCATTCTGTAATGGGTAATACTGAATTTACAACAAGACGATAAACACCACTTCTTAAAATACTAAATGCCGATGTAAAAAAAAAACGTTACTTAAAAGTTTTGCAGTTTAGTCTAATACAATTTATACTGAACACTTCCATGGGTTTTTAATAATTTAAACAGCTAACAATTAAACCAATGGCCTGTCATCATCATCATCAAGTGGAAGGTCACTTACAGAACATTGTTCCCAACACAGTCCCCTGGGAAAGATTTTTGGTCTTTTGCCAGTTCACCAAGCCTCAAGTATTTTCATGTCCTGTATCAACCTTCATATATGTCTCCCCTGACTCTTCTTCCAGGTCTCCCCTGGCTCTTCTTCCAGGTCTCCCCTGACTCGTCTTCCAGGTCTCCCCTGGCTCTTCTTCCAGGTTTATCCTGACTCTTCTTCCAGGTCTCCCCTGGCTCTTCTTCCAGGTCTCCCCTGGCTCTTCTTCCAGGTCTCCCCTGACTCTTCTTCCAGGTCTCCCCTGAATCTTCTTCCAGGTCTCCCCTGACTCTTCTTCCAGGTCTATCCTGACTCTTCTTCCAGGTCTCCCCTGGCTCTTCTTCCAGGTTTATCCTGACTCTTCTTCCAGGTCTCCCCTGGCTCTTCTTCCAGGTCTCCCCTGACTCTTCTTCCAGGTCTCCCCTGAATCTTCTTCCAGGTCTCCCCTGGCTCTTCTTCCAGGTCTCCCCTGAATCTTCTTCCAGGTCTCCCCTGGCTCTTCTTCCAGGTCTCCCCTGGCTCTTCTTCCAGGTCTCCCCTGACTCTTCTTCCAGGTCTCCCCTGAATCTTCTTCCAGGTCTCCCCTGACTCTTCTTCCAGGTCTCCCCTGAATCTTCTTCCAGGTCTCCCCTGGCTCTTCTTCCAGGTCTCCCCTGAATCTTCTTCCAGGTCTCCCCTGACTCTTCTTCCAGGTCTCCCCTGAATCTTCTTCCAGGTCTCCCCTGACTCTTCTTCCAGGTCTATCCTGACTTTCTTCCAGGTCTCCCCTGGCTCTTCTTCCAGGTCTCCCCTGACTCTTCTTCTTGGAAAAATGTCTTCAATTTCAGGACTCTGGGGTAAGGCCGGACACACACATAATCAGATTGCTACTGGTATCATTAGTATTGGGACTCTTCGCCAGTTGTTGAAGACGAGGAAGGAGCACATATGGGGATGTCCAAAGTGCTGTGATGTTTGTTCTTGACGAAACTCAACTGCTATTTATAAAAAAAACTGTGGCATTTCATATGGCCAAAGTATTTCAGTTTCCAAGACTTTATAACCTTCGCCATTTCCCTCTACGGACAACTATCACCTTCAAATTAATATCCTGTGTGGATAAAACAGTGGTCATCCGCTATTTGTGGCTCAATTAATCACAGGATTATTCATCTGAGCCAGGGATGTACCCTAATATAACTTCTCTAAGAGGTTGAACAGGGTAGGGGTAATGGTATGATTGTAATCGAAATGATGTTTATGAGCCTGTATTCTTCAATGTTTAGATACTGCAGAATGTCCAGTATTTTCTTTCATCTTGACCTATGTTATTCTAAAAATTGTTTCTGTAACAAAAACTATTTTAAAAAAACATAAAATTTTCTTCGTGAGTCTTAAGTATGTTTCCTTGATTAAATATGAGATGCCTTTTAAAAAATTAGGATGTAGAAATCTATGTCTCGGTAAATGTGAGAAACATGGCCAGTTTCTTATCAAGTTTTCAAGTGGTCAATCATATTACTTTTTGACACACTTCATACTTTAACATTAAGAAATACATAACTGCATATTTGGTTCATGTAATTCCAATATATGGTATTTCATGCTATAGCCTTTGTGGTACATATATAGTCAACATCACAACCTAATGTCCTGCTACTGACCATAATTCAATAATTTTACTTAAATTAAACTGCTTGCAAATATCAAATCTGCCTCCATTTAAAAAAGTACAGAGATCAATCCAAGAATTGCAAATACAACTCATGAAAATACTTGCCAAGACAAAAGGTTTCTGAATTGTCATATTCTCCCCGAGTTTCTGGGTATTAAGATTTGGTGCCTTGCTATTGCAGATAAGTAAAATAACAGACCTCATGTGCAGATTAACAATCCCTTGAGAATTGGAAGACCAGGGTATACATCCAAGCTTTGAATAATTAAAACCTACCCATAGACAAACATTTGTATAGCTGTGATTCATGTATATAAACATTGTTATAATAGGTGATTCATGTATACAAACTTAGGAAGTCTCATTATGTCATGGGGTTTGTATGCTGTGCTATCTAAGGGCAGAGATCAAAGCACTATGGATGCATGGTGTAGATGGTCCTTGAAAATGAAACTTGCAGTTTATTAGATCCAAATGAAGATGTCATAACAATACAGATATCTCTCCACATCACAACAATACAGATGTTTCTACATCATGACAACTCACATGTTTCACCATGCCATGATGTCATGCTGTCTAGCATCTTCACTCCAAACATTACCCTGTCTTCCTTCCTCTTCCACTTCCCTGTCACTGTGACATTTTCTACTTGACCCCTCTTCATGTGTTGTCTATCTTTGATACAAGTGACCAGTTGGTTTCTTTCAAGGCATCTTTATTACATATTTTATCTGTTCAAGGATTTCATAACATTCTTCTATAGAATCATATATCTGAACCCTCTTCAAGAGTGGTTCCAAAACTTTAGAAGACTGCCAATGTTTGCCTGCCAGTATATACCTTAATGTTCCATTGTGGACACAAATGCAAAAATACAAATCTTTCATGTTATGTCTGGAGGCCTTGATGATGAAGTGAGTAGCATGTACTATAAGCATAGATTGATCACACAGACTTGCTGTAAACACAGATTCATCACACAGGCTTGCTGTAAACACAGATTTATCACACGGACTTACTGTAAATACAGATCAGATTCATCACACAGGCTTGCTGTAAACACAGATTCATCACACAGACTTGCTGTAAATACAGATTCATCACACAGACTTGCTGTAAACAAAGATTTAACATGCAGATTTACTGCAAACACTGATTCACCACTCAGACTTACTGTAAACACAAGATTCATCTACAGACTAACTATAAACACAGATTTATCACATAGACACTATAAACACAGATTCATCACACAGACTTACTGTAAACACAGATTCATCTACAGACTAACTATAAACACAGATTTATCACATAGACACTATAAACACAGATTTAACACACAGACTTGCTGTAAACACAGATATAACATACAGACTTACTGTAAACACTGATTCACCACACAGTCTTATTGTAAACACAAGATTCATCTATAGACTAACTATAAACACAGATTTATCACACAGGCTTACTGTAAACACAGATTCATCACACAGGCTTACCATAAAAACAGATTCATCACACAGGCTTACCATAAAAACAGATTCATCACACAGGCTTACCATAAAAACAGATTCATCACACAGGCTTACTGTAAACACTGATTCACCACACACACTTATTGTAAAAACAGATTCATCACACAGACTTACTGTAAACACAGATTAAACACACAAACTTACTGTCATAGTCAGTAAATTAATGTACATTTAAAAAAAAACAGTCAACATCTAGGCATTAGTTGTTATCAGCATGAGCACTTGGAGCCAGCCTGTCCTGAGTCATCATCTCTGCCGAGTTTGATTGGACCTGAGCCGGGAGAGTGAAAAGAACCTGAGAATCCTTCCAACTCTGCATGCTTGGCCATCATCTCTTCAATCAGAAATCTACAACAATAAAAACAACCATGAATGTAGCTGGTAGCAACAACTAAACACAAGTAACAGGAATAAGAAAATACAGTAAAATGTTCATAGAATGGAACAAAATAAAACAGGATGTTACGACATGAAACAGAATGTTATTGAACACATTAGGAATAGCTTGGAGGCAGTGGAAATGTGATTTCTGAGATGAATGTTTCGAATACTTTGGACTGCCAGAACAACTAATAACTATTCTCTATCTGTAACCCCATTTTTGTACACATTGTTATTTAAATAGGTGTATTAACTCACCTCTTGAAGTAAGGTTTCACCAAGGGATATCGTGTTATCATTTCCTTGATTTATTTTCATTAACTTTGTCTGTCCCTTATTAATACTTAGACCTAAATGTTGTGACCTTCCATCAAAAGTGTTTAGTTTGTCTTGCATTTGATTTTATGCATGGGACACTGAATTCCATTTCTGGTGGTTGTATTGATATCTTCACGAGCCAGTGTATAGTCAGTAAGAACAATAAAGGTGACAAAAGGCATCCCTGTTTCACTCCTATTCTTATTTCAAATGTATCTATTTCCCTCGTGAAGAACTCTGTATTTTATGTTTTCTTCTTCGTTCATCCGTTTTTTTTTTTCGGACGTGATTGCGTTGTGCCTGTTTACAGCAGAGCTGCGTTCTTGCGCCGTTAGGCCGACACATCCGACTTCTGCGGGCATTTGTTGACCGGGTTAACCTTCCCGGATTTTATGTTTTTATATGGTTCCATTGATAATTTAATAGTTTAATTGAGTTCCCATAGTGCCTCAACAATTTTTTAAGGAATTCCTTATCAATGTTGTTGTAGGCCTTTTTAATTCATAGTCCAAAAATTTAATTTAAAGAATACAAAATAAATATTTAAAGCACATACAACACAACACACACACCCTACATACATATATAAAAAAAATATAATTCTTTAAGAAAATTCAATGAATGGCTATTAACTGTCAAACTGTCATCTACTGCCAATATAGTACCTTGTGGTATAAGACAGGAGGGTCTTGAGTCAGAGGAATTAAGGCCGCCTGGCTAGTGCAGTTGCCACGAACTGTGCAGGTTAGGGTTTTATTTTTGCCTCCGACAGAAAAAAAAAAAAAATCCACATCTGAGGATTCGAACCTATGTCTCCCAAACAAGAGTCCGGCATTCTAGCCCACTCAGCCAGCTGCTATTAAAATGCCATTTCCAACGAGAAATGGCACTGAGGAACTGACACTCTGAAAGAGGCAGCAAACTTTACCAGAAAATCCAAAATCTTAGTCTAATCAAATGACGATCACGGAAGAAAAAGACAATAGCAATTGGATACAAACCCCATAGACTCCTCTATCATCACTCCCTCCTTGACGGACGTCTCGCTCCAACCAATGAAGTCGTGTTCCTTACACATGTCCTCTATTTCACCTTGGGATACCTCTCTTTGATCTACTTCATCGCACTGAAATTTAAAAAATACAAACCTACAATCAGACCTGTGTACATGTCATTTAGGGAGCGACAGTGGCTGGCATGCTGGCCTGCTAACCTGGTGGGTCATGTGTTCGTATCCTCTTCTTGGTAGATTTCTTTAACCGATCAGGTTCCCAGGTCCACCCGGCCTAAAAGGGATACCAGGAAATGATCTGGGAAGTAAAGGTGCCTGGCTTGATATTGCCTACATCACTGATTGAGTGGTGATATTGCCTACATCACCGATTGAGTGGTGATATTGCCTACATCACCAATAGAGTTGATATTGCCTACATCACTGATTGAGTAGTAATATTGCCTACATCACCGATTGAGTGGTGATATTGCCTACATCACTGATTGAGTAGTGATATTGCCTACATCACTGATTGAGTGGTGATATTGCCTACATCACCAATTGAGTGGTGATATTGCCTACATCACCAATAGAGTTTTGATATTGCCTACATCACCAATTGAGTGGTGATATTGCCTACATCATCTATTGAGTGGTGATTTTGCCTACATGACCGACTGAGTGGTGATATTGCCTACATCACCGATTGAGTTTTGATATTGCCTACATCACCGATTGAGTGGTAATATTGCCTACATCACCTATTGGGTTATGATATTGCCTACATCACTGATTGAGTGGTGATATTGCCTACATCATCTATTGAGTGATTATTTTGCCTACATCACCTATTGAGTGATTATTTTGCCTACATCACCTATTGTGTAGTGATTGGCCTATAAAAATATGGCTATGGGGCCAAAGCCAAATACCCAATACACCTTAAGGTGAGTGAATTAATCTAGATGGCTAGTAAAAAGATATGTGTAAACTGAATATATAATCAAATGTAAAGATATTTTGATGTAACATTTCTTGATTTATTCTGTGACACTTCCTGCACTTATCTACAGCTGGACTAATGTGTGTTAACTTTTTGATCATAGTTTTACTAGGTCCATTTTTTTGCTATGCGCTTACTTTGAACTCGAGCGTAGTCCATACATACTACTTCTTGTAGCAATGGACTTAATTTTGCATGTGGATTAGCTTTCCCTATTAGCAGTGTTCCTTCCCATCAGGCAAACCCATTCCGACTTCAGAGGTACTTGTAATTTACATCCCCAAGTCAAGGATGAGAAGTCAACATTTTAGTTCAACTGACCAGTGAAGGGATTGAACCACGACCCCCACCCCAGCATCAGCACACTAGGTGTTTAAGAACGAGCGTTTTTATCCATTTGGCCAAGCTGACCTCCTAGTAGGTCAATGCTGGTTATGCCCCTTATTTTAATTTCTAGAATGTGCATCAAAAAATGTGACTTTTCATTTTAGATATACTAAGAAAATCACATAGTTATGTCTATCTACATGTGATTTCAAAGTAAAGAGAATTCTCTAGCAAATGCTGCCATGTAGGAGACTGGAACATTAGGCCTTCGTGTATCCTGGCTATCCATGGTTATAGTTAGGTTAGTCGACGGATCAACAACACATGTATCTTGGCTATCCATGTGCCATGTACCAAAGTAAGGGGTACACGGTACAAGAGACAGTCGACAAAAATAGATGATAGAAGAGTAATGTTCTACATGAGAAACAACCACCATGAAAGCGTGGCATAATAGAATAGTCACAATAAAGTGACGATAGTTCAACATTAGAATGACAGCCCAAACCAAGGGAAACTACCTGAGCGAGTATGACCCCAAAACATCACGTGATGGGATGGAAGTGACATCGGGGGTTAGAAAGAACTAGACTTTAGTCAGGCTGAGGGGATTGTAGAGAGAGGTTAAAAACGCACCTAGGCGTCCCAGAAACGGCGAAACATCACGTCTAATATAATCGGTAAGATAGCCGTTATGTTCTACAACAGGCTGTGATAATGACGAAGGTTTCTGCGGTGATGGCAGTTCATGAATCTCGACAGCGAAGTGTAGTTGTGCATTTGCCCAAGATAGCCAGCCAGAGTTGCAGTTGCCAAGTTCTTGTTTAGGCTCGTTGTAAAGAACGTGACACACTCATGACGAACATAAGTAGTTCTGGAAAACAAGAGCCAAAGCCAGCGTCTCACAATGTGATCACCCTTTTATTATTGAAATTGATTCAAAACTCATGACTACCAGGCCACCAGGTGTGCATCTAGCCACTACACTACTGCAGCTCTCATGTTATGTTTTACCTATTATTTATTCCTTTCTCACATATTTATTGCTTTTTCACATATTTATTGCTTTCTCGCATATTTATTTCAGCTAACACTATCAAAAACCAAAAAAAATAACAAAAATAACACTATAAAGAAAAAACATGCAGTCTTTGCCATCAGAACAGTAACCAGAAGTTGTACATAACTTTCTTTCTCAATTTACTGTAACTAATCTCTAACACATATTTTGCCATTTCTATTTTAGAAATACCTCCCCATGACAGGACAGGAAACACACCACAGTGTGGCAAACACAGTTCTGGGGACAGAGTATCTGCCCCTGGTGTGCTCTTTGCTGTTAGCAAGATTACCACAAACAGGATGTACTCACTGACCCTGCCAACTTAAAAGGTAGCTAAAGGCTGAGGCCCACATGTGGAAGTGGAAAGCAAGGGGAAACTATCACATTTTGCATCCTAAGAAACTCAAAAAGGAAACATGAGAGTGCAATGAGGCAGAAAAATGGCAAGAGATTGGGAGATTTTGAGCGGGTTATGATGAGAGTCCTAATGACAGTGGAGATGTAGTTTCTGAGGAAAATGCAAAGAATACCATGGACAGACAGAAAAACCAATGAGCAAGTCATACAAGAAGCAAATGAGAACTGTAAACTGATTAGAGAAATTAAACGTACACAGTCACAATTTTTTGGACACATTATAAGAAGAAATAAATTAGAGAACTTGGTGACAACTGGCAAGATTATGGGGAAAAGAACAAGGGGAAGGCCAAAAAGTAAATATCTGGATGGCTTGGTGACATGGCATGGTTGAGGCAAGAATATGGAGCTGATCCATGACTTTGGTGATCGTTGTGAGATGGTTAAAAACTTATTGGCATGGCACATGAAGGTGATGATGATGAGAGTAGTGTTCTGCAAAGGACCTGCTGCATGAATATTTCATTAATAATGTATTTTTAACATTCCATATCCTTTTATTTATTTAATCTGCTTAGGGGTTTTCAAGTTGTAGTATACATGTAACAACTGAGGAGTGATTACATGTCTTTAGTCAGTCTGGTTCACATTTAAGTTCACAATTAAAGATACAAAACCTCAAACATTCTAAAGCTTTCCTAAATTGACTTCATCTTACTATGTTATCTTGTTAAATTCTTCATTTTTTTTTTTTTTTTAAATTTGCATAACCTTTTACAGGACATCGCTGTCAACAGCAGCATCTTTCAACTGTCTGTTGATTTCTTGGCAAGATTACGCTCAGTAGTTTAACTTCTTCATTAGAGACACATATTATTTAGTCACACAGAGTGACTTACCTTGTTAGCCAGCAGAAGACAAGGCACCGGTGAACCATCTGTTAAATTACACTTCTGATCCAGATCCTTCTTCCACTTGATAGAGTTTTGAAATGTGCTCTTCTGTGTTAAGTCAAACATGACCAGACATGCATGAGCATCTTTGTAATAAACTCTGGTCATGGATGTGAACCTCTCTTGTCCTGAAGACAATATGAGCCTTGCTTTATCATAAGACTGTAAAGTTAAGTAAGTAAAGTACCCTTTTACACGCCTTAAGTCACATGGGCATATGGTGCTGGACCCATATTTATAGACAATTGATACTCGATGGAAGGTGTGGTCAGTATTCCAATTCCAATTCCAATTATCAAAAAAAAAATTTCAAATTTGGTCTCGAGTAACCTGCTTCCTCAGCGGTAGTTATTGTTGAGATCCGTGGTTGTGTGGACTGTTAGTCCTAATTCATACTGGTTTTATTGGTTCCGCTCTGTTCGTAGGATACAGATATTTTCTTTCTGTCTTATGCTGGTCCTGATAAAGACCAGTCCTTGGTTGGGCGTTTTTTTTTTTTCACTATTAGCACTACTACATGCTTGTTGTTTCTTGTGTTCTCCTCGCCGGGGCTGGTCCCGGTCATGTTCAGTCCTTATAAGGACTCAATGTAGGCAAAGGCAGAGAGTTCAAGTGCAGTCTAAAGTTGTCCCCCCGGTCAGCTGCCTGTATTCCTCTAGGTTTGCTTTCTTGTTTTCATCATCGGTGTATGGGTTGGTGCCACAACAAGACGATTCGATCTCCCTCCCTATCAGCCCCGTTCAGAAGCCCTTCCGGAAGAGCCAATCCACAATCCTGGCACTCCCCCCGCCACACTCAGCTGTCCTTCTCAGGACAGCCAGGGCATCCATCATTTTTTTTAAAAATACATAAATACATCATCAGGCTAGACCCATATTTATAGACTAATTGGTACTTGATGGAAGGTGTGGTCAGTATTGGGCTAGACCCATATTTATAGACTAATTGGTACTTGATGGAAGGTGTGGTCAGTATTAGGCTAGACCCATATTTATAGACTAATTGGCACTTGATGGAAGATGTGGTCAGTATCAGGCTAGACCCATATTTATAGACTAATTGGCACTTGATGGAAGATGTGGTCAGTATCAGGCTAGACCCATATTTATAGACTAATTGGTACTTGATGGAAGGTGTGGTCAGTATCACGCTAGACCCATATTTATAGACTAATTGGTACTTGATGGAAGGTGTGGTCAGTATCGGGCTAGACCCATATTTATAGACTAAGTGGTACTTGATGGAAGATGTGGTCAGTATTAGGCTAGACCCATATTTAAAGACTAATTGGCACTTGTTGGAAGGTGTGGTCAGTATCAGGCTAGACCCATATTTATAGACTAATTGGCACTTGATGGAAGATGTGGTCAGTATCGGGCTAGACCCATATTTATAGACTAATTGGCACTTGATGGAAGGTGTGGTCAGTATCGGGCTAGACCCATATTTATAGACTAAGTGGTACTTGATGGAAGGTGTGGTCAGTATCAGGCTAGACCCATATTTATAGACTAAGTGGTACTTGATGGAAGGTGTGGTCAGTATCAGGCTAGACCCATATTTATAGACTAAGTGGTACTTGATGGAAGGTGTGGTCAGTATTAGGCTAGACCCATATTTATAGACTAATTGGCACTTGATGGAAGGTGTGGTCAGTATCGGGCTAGACGCATATTTATAGACTAATTGGCACTTGATGGAAGGTGTGGTCAGTATCGGGCTAGACCCATATTTATAGAATAAATTGGCACTTGATGGAAGGTGTGGTCAGTATCGGGCTAGACCCATATTTATAAACTAATTGGTACTTGATGGAAGGTGTGGTCAGTATTGGGCTAGACCCATATTTATAAACTAATTGGTACTTGATGGAAGGTGTGGTCAGTATCGGGCTAGACCCATATTTATAGACTAATTGGTACTTGATGGAAGGTGTGGTCAGTATCGGGCTAGACCCATATTTATAGACTAAGTGGTACTTGATGGAAGGTGTGGTCAGTATCGGGCTAGACCCATATTTATAGACTAATTGGCACTTGATGGAAGGTGTGGTCAGTATCGGGCTAGACCCATATTTATAGACTAAATGGTACTTGATGGAAGGTGTGGTCAGTATTGGGCTAGACCCATATTTATAGACTAATTGGTACTTGATGGAAGATGTGGTCAGTATTAGGCTAGATCCATATTTATAGACTAATTGACACTTGATAGAAGATGTGGTCAGCATCAGGCTAGACCCATATTTATAAACTAATTGGCACTTAATGGAAGGTGTGGTCAGCATCAGGTTAGACCCATATTTATAGACTAATTGGCACTTGGTGGAAGGTGTGGTCAGTATCAGGCTAGACCCATATTTATAGACTAATTGGTACTTGATGGAAGGTGTGGTCAGTATGAGGCTAGACCCATATTTATAGACTAATTGGTACTTGATGGAAGGTGTGGTCAGTATGAGGCTAGACCCATATTTATAGACTAATTGGTACTTGATGGAAGGTGTGGTCAGTATCAGGCTAGACCCATATTTATAGACTAATTGGTACTTGATGGAAGGTGTGGTCAGTATGAGGCTAGACCCATATTTATAGACTAATTGGTACTTGATGGAAGGTGTGGTCAGTATCAGGCTAGACCCATATTTATAGACTAATTGGTACTTGATGGAAGGTGTGGTCAGTATCAGGCTAGACCCATATTTATAGACTAATTGGTACTTGATGGAAGGTGTGGTCAGTATCAGGCTAGACCCATATTTATAGACTAATTGGTACTTGATGGAAGGTGTGGTCAGTATCAGGCTAGATCCATATTTATAGACTAATTGGTACTTGATGGAAGGTGTGGTCAGTATCAGCCTAGACCCATATTTATAGACTAATTGGTACTTGATGGAAGGTGTGGTCAGTATCAGGCTAGACCCATATTTATAGACTAATTGGCACTTTAAAAGTCCTCTAAAAGTACTGGAGAGTTTTGGTCAGAGACCATAACTTTATGAAGGGAAAATCCCAACTGCACCTCTCCGCGGTAGAGGATGGAAACACACTACGGTGTGGCTAACACAGCTCTTGGGACCGAGTATCCACTGGAATAAGTGGACAACTCTGCAGCTGAGCAGAGCAGGGCACTCACTTGTCCTTACAGTCGGAAATGGCTGTCAAAGGTAGAGGTAAAAAGACCACCATGTGAATGTGGAAGGCAAGGGGAAACCACCACATTATCTTCCCAAGACTTCATGGCAAAACATATATCAAAGTTAGTGAAGGACGTTAATGGCTGTCTTAGGGCATCCTCGTCCGGTAGGGACAGTCATGAGCCACAGGTGACACCAGACCGTCATCCAGCTACTGATGGCAAAATCTTAACTAAAATAAATAAATTTAGAGTAGGAACATGGAATGTTAGGACATTAAATGAGCTAGGAAAGTTGACCAATGTTCTAAGAGAGATGGATAGCATGAAAATGAATATACTAGGCGTTAGTGAGATGAGATGGAAGGGATCGGGCAAAATTATAGCTGACAATCACACAATAATTTATTCTGGAGGGAATACACATGAAAAAGGTGTAGGAATAATATTAGACGAAAAAACAGCCAAGTCAATTAATGGATAATGGTGTATTTCAGATAGAGTTATTATGGTAAAAATCAAAGGCAAACCAATAGACATAAATATTATACAAGTATATGCACCAACAGCAAGCAGTAGTGATGAAGAAATACAATACTTTTATGATGAAATAGAAATGGCGATGGCTCAAATTGGATCACAAGAAATAAAGATAATACTTGGTGATTTTAATGCAAAAGTAGGAAAGGGAAAAATGGAGGATGTAGTGGGGAATTATGGTTTAGGTACAAGAAATGAAAGAGGGGAAAAGTTAATAGAATGGGCAAATATCAATGATATGATAATTGGAAACACATGGTTTAAACACCATAAAAGACGACTGTACACATGGATAAGCCCTGATAAGAAAATACGCAACCAAATTGACTACATACTAATTAATAAAAGATTTAGAAATGCTTTAATTAATGTAAAGACAATGCCTGGTGCTGACTGTAATAGTGATCATGTACCACTATGTGGACAAATAAAAGTAAGATTAAAGAGAGGGAAAAAAATGGTTAAGAACATGAGACTTAATAAAGAGGTTCTGAAAATAGATAAAGAAATGCAAGAACAATACAGAGTGACTGTGAAAAATAGGTACAATGCAATAACTAAAATACAGAGTATAGATGAACAATGGGAAATGTTAAGGGACTCCATTCATCAAACTAGCAAAGAAGTATTACCGGAGAGAGGCAAAATAGCTAAGAAAAAATGGATGAATGAAGATATCTTAAAACTGATGGACAAAAGAAAACAGAGTAAAAATGACAAACAAGAATACGCTAAGATAAATAAAGAAATAAAAGATAAATGTGGGAAGGCTAAAGAAAGTTGGTTAAACGAACAATGCAAAAAAATTGAATTAAATTCCATTAAAGATACAAAAAATATGCACAGACAAATCAGTGAGCTTACAGGAAGAAAAATAAGAATAAATACAGTGTGTTTGAAATCAAAAACAGGAAAGATAATATTAGAGGAAGATGCTATAATGAAGAGGTGGAATGAGTATATAAGAGAATTATATGAAGGAGAAAGGGAAGAATTAACAGAAGATAGTAACTTAGAAGGTCCACCTATTCTGAAAGAAGAAGTCGCTGACGCTATGAAACGTATGAAGAAAGGAAAAACAGCTGGGCCAGATGAAATCACAATAGAAGAATTAGAAGTATTGGGAGAATTTGGAGTAGATATATTAACCAAAATGTTGAATGATATTTACAGCAGTGGATATTTACCCAGTGATATGCTGAAATCTGTATTTATAGCTATACCAAAAAGACCAGGAGCAATTGATTGTGAAGATTTTCGTACAATTAACCTTATAAACCATATCACTAAGCTTCTACTCAGAATCATAATGAGAAGAACCAAAAAGAAAATAAAAATGGAAATTAGTGAAGAACAGTATGGATTTGTGGAAGGAAAGGGCACAAACAATGCAATTTATACATTATGGACACTAATAGAAAGGTCAATAGAGAAACAGAGAGACATATATTTGTGCTTCATAGATTATACTAAGGCATTTGATAAAGTAAAACATGATGAACTGATTAAAATGTTGGAAGATATCAACACTGATGGAAAAGATTTAAGAATAATAAAGAATATTTACTGGAACCAAGTAGCAGCAATTAAAATGGGAAATTCTTCTTCTTCTTCTTTCGTTCGCTTGAAATATGTCTATATCTGCAATGTCGTCTCTTGCATGAATTGAACTGTTTTTTTCAGTTCACACAGTGGTCCATAGAGTTTATCTTCCACTGTCGTCTCTCTAGGCCAGAAGGTTTGCCTAGATATGTTATATTTTGGGCAGTCTTGGAGTATGTGCTCTGCTGTCTGCGACGCCAATCCACATGTGCACATGGCTGTTTCACCAATCTTGAATTTTGTATACATGTGGTTGCGTAATCTATTGTGTCCTGTTCTTAGGCGCAGAATAATGACTTGTTCTGGTCTGTCCATAATGTGGTAGTCATCTTGAGCAGGTTTTGGTGGCTTTCTGACTGATTTGATCATTCTTTTCTTTTGGTGGTATGTAACGGGCACATCAGGCTGTTCCTCTTTGGCTCCTTCCTTAGCCAATTGATCAGCTCTGTCGTTTCCGGGTACTCCACAGTGGGATGGTATCCACTGTATGGTGACTTTATGCTGACTGCTAAGTTCAGAAAGTAGTGTCCTTAGTACTGGCAATTTCCCAGAGAGGAGTGCCTCGAGTACTGATTTTGCATCTGTTAGTAGCACCACAGGTTGTGTACCATTGCTGTTATTTAGTAATTTCTCTGTTGCTATCTTGATTGCCTCAATTTCGGCATCATAGTTATGGCAGTACTTTCCTGTCGGTACTCTGGCTGTGTCCCTAGTATTATTTGGGTATTCTATGTACACTCCCGCTCCTCCATTTCGAACAGCATTTTGTGCCGCTGACCCATCTGTGTAGACTCGGATCCAGAGGTCCTGTGGGTATTCTTCATCAAGGAAGCTGAGAGTGGCTGTTCTGCGCTGCACACTGTTCTGTTCTTCCTTGTCAAATATTCCTCTCACTTTTGTCTGGATTTTTAACGATAGTCTATGCTCATCTTTCCATGGAGTTCGCTCTGGAATAGTTGTTAGGGGGATACCAACTGTGGGCAGATCAGTGGTTTCTCTGCAGAGTCGTTTGGCCTGGTGGATAAAACTACTTCTTTTCAACCGCCCCATAGCTAGGTTTTCAAATCTGTTCTTCATAGGGTGGCCTGGCAAGCTGAAGAACTTTTCTGCTTGTATTAGCGTTTTCGTATCTCTGCGCTCACTCAGTGCCTGTGTCCTCCCCATCTTCTCCATTTCCACTATAGGGGTTGATCTCATCCCTCCTGTGGTGACTCTAAGTGCTTGATTTTGCACCTTGTCCAGCTCTTGTAGTGTGGTATTTGATGCTGAACACCACGCAGTTGACCCATATTCCAGGTGTGGTCGTATGCTCTGTTGGTAAACTTTGCTAAGTATTTTCGTACTGGCTCCCCATGTGGTTCCACTTAGCTTTCTCAGGATGGCTATTTTCCTTCTGGCTTTTGCTACTGCTTTGTTGATGTGCTTTCTCCATGTCAGCTTGCCATCAAATGTTACTCCAAGGTATGTTGGTTCTTTATCTTCTCTTAGGGGTGTTCCATTTATCTGGATGATCCCTGCCTTTTGTTTTGGAGAGAGGGTAAATAGGGTGGTGCTGCACTTGTCAGTGTTTATGCTGACACACCATCTATTTGCCCATGCAGCAAATGTATCTACAGCTCTTTGTAGCAATCTGGTGGCCACTGATGCATATTCATTTGTGCTCCATAGAACCAGGTCATCGGCGTACATTGCCGCTTTAATTCCATGCGGTAGGTGAGCAACAAGATCATTGATGAAGATTAGAAAAAGTGTGGGGGACAAGACTCCGCCCTGGGGGACACCGTGACGCAGTAGTACTTTCTTGCTCTTGAGTCCGTCTATCTGTACTCGGGCTCTTCTGTTGTGCAAGTATGCTTTCACCCATTTGTACATTCTTCCGTTGACTTTGCAGTTTCTCAGTTTCTTCATCAGACCTTCTTTCCAGACTTTGTCAAAGGCTTTCTTCAGATTTATCCATGCCGCAAGCACCAGCTTCTTCTCTTGGAATGCATCCTCAATTTCTTGAGAGAGGTAGGTTGTCTGATCTTCCGTAGAGTAGCACTGCCTAAAGCCAGCCTGCTGTGGCACAAGGATGTTTTTACTTTCAATGTACCACTGCAGTCTGTGATTGATGATGCGCTCCAGTGTTTTGCAGAGACAGCTGGTGAGGCTAATTGGTCTGTAGCTAGAGGCAATGGAACCATCTTTCCCTGATTTTAGGAGGGGTATCATGATTGCTTCTCTCCAGGCTTGTGGAACACTGCCTAAGGTCCAGCTGTTATTGAAGATCTGCAACAGCTTTGTTTTGGCCTCTGTTCCTAGGTTCCTGATCATTTCATTGGAGATACCATCAGCTCCTGGTGACTTTCTCATTTTCAGTTTTGATATGGCTAGCTCCAGTTCGCTGATTGTGATGGGTGCCTCCAGAACCTCATGTACTATTTCCTTCTGTCCTGTATGTTGTCGTTTCTCTCGAATCTCTTGTTGTTTCTCTGGACTAATTTTGATATTGCTATCTTGTGCGAACGAGTCCGCAAAATGGTCAGCTGCTTGCTTTCTTGTTAAGATTTTTCCATCTTTATGTAGTGCCATTTTTGAGTTTCTCCCTGTGCCCTCGTCATTAAGCTGTTTTATTAGCTTCCACAATTTCCTTGTGTCTCTTTCAAAGTTCAGAGACTCCGTTTTCTCCTGCCAGCTTTTCCGTCTAGCCTGCAGCTTGGCCCTTTGAAATTTGGCTCTTGCATGCTGGAATTTATTGTGGTGCTCTTGGCTGGGTGTGGCCTCTGCTTGCTTTCTACACACTTCAACATCATTATGCAACTGTTCCAGTTCACTACTCCAGTAGGGTTTATATTGTTTACGGGCTCCTCTTGGTACTGTTTCTCGCGCTGCCTGTAGTATGCATTTCCCAAACTCTTCAACTGCTTTATTTATGTCTTTCTCAGTGTTCAGGTTTCTAACCAGTATGCTGGTGCGATGCTTGTACATTGCCCAGTCTGCTTTCTTGTAGTTCCACCTCGAGAGGGTGCTGCTTTCACTTACAAGCTCATTTTCTACGGTTAGAAAGACTGGCCGATGGTCACTGCCACCAAGTTGTTTCCCAACAGTTCGTGTAATGTTCCACTCCAGGTCTGGTGAATGAAAAGCCAGGTCAGGTGTAGTTGTAGAGTGCCATGATCTCGAGTAGAAAGTATGTGGGTCGGACGGCTTGTTAATCAACATGAATCTATTCTCATCCTGCCAGTCTTCCAGTCTCTCTCCTCTCTGGTCCATGTGATCATAGCCCCAGCTCTGCGAGTGGCTGTTGAAATCGCCACACACAATCATTTTTTCTTTTAGTGGTAGAGTGTCCAGTGCCTGTGGGCGGTCACTTGGACAGTAGTAATTGATCAGATGTAGATCTGTATTACCTGTCTTAAGTTTAAGTGTCTGATACTCAGCCCCTTCCATGTAGACTTTGATTTGTGAAGCCATGATGTTATTTCTTACAAGGGTCAGTATCCCACCTTTTCGCCTGTCCTTTCGGTCAGATCGGTAACACTGGTAGCCTCTGATTTTGAAGGCTATATTTTCATTGAGGTGAGTTTCTTGCAAGCAACATATGCTTACTTTTTCTTGGTCCAAGATTTTTTCTAATTCTATTTTTTTGTTGCTGACTCCCTCCGCATTCCAGTGCATTATTTTAAGTCTTCGTTTAGTATGGCCAGTCGTCCTATTCTCATGTCCCCTGGCTCCACAGGACATCTGAGAAGGACCTCCAGTAGTTGGGGTTGGACCCTTTCGAGACATAGGGCCCGGCACTGCACCTGCCTGGGGGTCCAAAGCAGGGCGAGCACCATAACGATTAGCAGTAGTCGACATATTCCATTTTGCGTGATTGCGTGGCATCCTGATTTCTGTGGTGCGCCTCTTGGCTGGTTGCCTCCGTCTTCAGCACCTTTCTTTGCTAGAGCAGACTGTGGTGTCACTCGAGTGTAGATGTGTACGTGCGCACACGCCTGTCTGCGCATGCATGTACGTGCATACACATCTAGAGCATACTGGTTATTTTCCGGCGCCAGAGACTCGCCGTCGCCCCTTCTCCTGTTAGTTTAAACAGGTCCGCCACGTGAAAGCCAGGAGTTGGACTTTTGCTGCATAGGTTATGTATTCACGAGCCATTGAGGTATCTGAGCAATGTTGGGCGCTCACCCCAACACCGCGCCTCAGCTACATACAGCAACATTTGGAACCCAAACGGGAAATAAAGAGGGTAGTTACGAACAGATAAAGCTAGGAGTACGACAAGGGTGTGTCTTGTCACCAGATCTTTTCTCCCTGTATAGCGAAGTAATAATGAGAGAGATCAAAGAGATGCCAGGAATACTAGTTGGAGGTTATAATATAAATAATATACGCTATGCAGATGACACAGTATTGGTGGCGGATAATTCAACAGACCTACAACAATTATTAGACGTTGTAGTAACAGAGAGTGCAAGGAAAGGACTCTCCTTGAATATCAAGAAAACAGTAACAATGGTAATATCAAAGAAAATGGTGACACCAAAATGTGACATAGAAATAGAAGGGAAAATCCTTAACCAAGTTGATAATTTTAGATACCTAGGGGTATTTATAACATCAGATGGAAGATGTACAACAGAGATTAGGAGCAGAATAGGGCAGGCAAAAGCCGCATTTCAGAAAATGAAGAGTATCTTATGCAATAAGTCACTATCACTGAATGTAAGAAAGAGAGTGCTGAAATGCTATGTAGAACCAGTTTTGCTGTATGGCAGTGAATCTTGGAATGTAAATGAACAAATTAAGAAGAAATTAGAAGCAACAGAGATGTGGTTCCTGAGACGAATGTTGCGAATTCCTTGGACTGCCAGAGTAACTAACGACGACTGTCTGAAACAGGCTAATGAAACTAGAACATTATATACAACAATAAGACAGAGACAAACAACTTTCCTCGGTCATGTGATGAGAAGAGAGGCATTGGAGAACATCGTGATAACTGGAAAGATCGAGGGGAAGAGAGGCAGAGGTAGACCAAGAGAAGTGATGCTGGATGGATTGAGACGGTGGCATGGAGGAATATCAGCAGCAGAGTTGATCCAGAAAACAAAAGACCGAGATCTATGGAGAGCCATGAACGCCTACGCCAGCCAGCACGGCACTTGATGATGATGAATTGGCACTTGATGGAAGATGTGGTCAGTATCGGGCTAGACCCATATTTATAAACTAATTGGCATTTTATGGAAGGTGTGGTCAGTATCAGCCAATCACCTTTCCTTCCCAAGACATTTCCTGATATCTATTTTAGGCTTGTTAGACCTGGCAGCCCAGGTCAATTATTAAAAATGTGCATCCGTTCCATTGCAGAATAAACCCGCGCCCAACAGGCTGGCAGACACGTGACTTGTCACTATGCTACCATACTTCCAGATTGTAGCGGCCATGTTAATTTCAACGCAGATATTGTCAATGGGATGCGAAGTGTTATATTTCCACATGTACTAGATCATATCATAATGTTCAGAATTGACCAGATTCTTTCCACGCTGTCTTTCCTTCTGAGATGGTTGGTAGGTTACGACTCCTCTGTAAGGCTGAGAGTTTTAATGAATAAGTCTGATGCATTGGCGCTCAGGTCATCTAAGCCCTGAAAAAGAGCTTGCATCTATCAAAGTAGCTCAGAGAAATCCAACACCAAAGTGCCATCATCACAAGGACTGTAGTGAAGAGCTCTCTTTCTCCTCTCCAAGTTTGAAAACCAACAAGGTGTGCAAGACTGGAACCAAACTTCTGCAGAGAGGCATGGTATTGTAAGAATGTTAGCCAGAATAGAGACCCATCTGGGAATAGGCCACATCACAAAGAGGTACCCCAATGTCTCAGCCAGTGTAAAACCTGGTCCAGGACTTGTGATCTCAGTGGCCCTTCCTTCCAGGGTTTAGGCAAGAGGTTTGACTTCACTGTACTTGAGTCTAACCCCATCTGTAGAGAGCATCGCACAAAGCACAAATTCCATAGCTCCAGGGATTATCCCCAGGGGTACCATTAAAAATTGCACTAGTTGTCTGAATTATTCATTCCAAAAACAAACCCATGACCTTCAGAACATAAGGCAGATTCTTCCCAGAAACAAATCACCAAGATCTCTGATAGACATTTTACAAGCATGAGCTGACCCAGTATCATTCTGGTTGAGGCTCTCATCACTGCTCGAAGACAAGATGGTGCTTCACTTGAGGACATCTATTGCAGTGAGACTGGTGCGCAGACTTTCCTCCTGACCCGGTACCAAAGCTCCATTTCCATGTGGGCTGTGTTGCAGACCTCTCCATTTCTCTTGACAAGCTAAGAAATCAGCAAGGTGTGCAAGACTGGTACAGGAACATCACATTTGCTGAGAAGATTATTAGTGTGGTGGTAAAAACTCCACCGGGGAGCAAGCACGACAAGAGGCTTCTGATCCTCAGAAGGGTTTCCGCTTTGCCGAATGTTTTGGCCCCTTTACCTTCTTTACACTCTCAAGGGACGGGCCTGTCTGGGTCATGACTCCCGGATGTTTTTTTCCTATCGTGCGTATTTATCGAGACTTTTTCCCTTGTCGACATTGCTACGTGTGACTGCCCAGGGGCCATCATTAGAATGTCACCAGGTCATGATTCAGCACAGATCATATGGAGATTGGCTTGGATTAGGCTTCAATTTGTAATATTTCTCCACAAGATTTAGGAATTTCATTGTTGATAAACTCCAACCCAACAAAATAACATTCACTGAAATTATTGAATCTAGGAATTTTAAACAATTCTATCAGTATTCAGTGGTTGGCCTTGAAAGGTCTTAAGAGAGCATTTAAAAATATTAAATATACACACATTTAAGAAATAATGGTCATATAAAATATTATACCCATTTATGTTAAATATTACATAAACAAGCGTTGAATTATTGAATTGTACCTGCAATGTCCCACAGTTGTAGTTTTATGTTGCATTTGTCCGACCATTTTATCACTTTCAAAGCAAAGTCAACTGAAATAAAGATTTTTATATTGACAATAAAACTGCAAACATATGTTATTTTCATGTAGTAATTTTGAAAGATAACACCCGACTAAAATTAAATTAATAAATCTGTGTGCTTGCAAGAATACTTGAGTGTATGTGTGACTGTGGAGGGAGGGAGGGAGGGAGGGAGGGAGGGAGAGAGAGAGAGAGAGAGAGAGAGAGAGAGAGAGAGAGAGAGAGAGAGAGAGAGAGAGAGAGAGAGAGAGAGAGAGAGAGAGAGAGAGAGAGAGAGAAGTTGGGAGGATGGAGAAGAGATACAAGGAATGCTAGCAACCTTTCATCTGTATCTATGGAGATCATCATGGCCAAATGGATAAGAACATGTATTTTTAAACACCCGGTGTGCTGATGCTGATGTAAGGGGTTCAGCTCTTACACCGGACAGTTGGACTAAAATGTTGATCTCTTGACCTTGACTTGGGGACATAAATTACAAGTACCTTTGAAGTCAGAATGGGTTCGCCTGATGGCAAGGGACACTGTTAATAGGGAAAGCTAACACACACGCAAAATTCAGTCCAGCACTACTGGAAGTAGTGTGTATGGACTACACTTGGGTTCAAAGTCAGCAAGCGTAAAAATAAATCTGTATCTGTATTTTCTTGGGTTTCCCATTCATATTTTACATTTGTTCACTTTTGGTGTCAGATCAATAGTAGTCACTCTTTTTTTGTATTAGGGGTATTTTTTTTTTTCTCACTCGCTCGCTTTGAAGTCAAGCATAGTCCATACACACTACTTGGTGCTGAACTGAATTTTGCATGTGGATTAGCTTTCCCTAATAACAGTGTCCCTCGCAAATCCATTCTGACTTCAGAGATACTTGTAATTTATGTCCCCAAGTCAAGGATGATGGGTCAACATTTTAGTCCAACTGTCCGGTGTAGAGGTTGAACCCCTTACCTCGGCATCAGCACACCGGACGTTTAAGAACACGCGTTCTTATCCATTAGGCCATGCTGACCTACATATTAGGGGTATTGAGTTGACCATGCATTAAAGTGCAGTTGTTGATACAGTCGGGCCCTTGTTGTCATCTGGAGATGACAGGTTCAAATCCCGGTTGGTTGGTAACTATAGCTTTCAATTGTTATGTTGTCTAGTGTGTCCTCAAGCTTCTGCTTCTTTCTTCCACTTCTATGGGTGCCAAACAATACATGTATGTTTATTTATTAACTCCAAGAGAGTCATCCTACTTCCCTGGATGATGATCAGTTATCCTACTTCCCTGGATAATGATCAGTTATCCTACTTCCCTGGATGATGATCAGTTATCCTACTTCCCTGGATAATGATCAGTTATCAGCATCCACTGCCTGGAGAGCTGCTCACAGGCATGCTGAGAATGAGAGTGTTACTTGCTGGGTGGAGCTAAGTAATCACCAGTCCCAAATTCATCAAATGAAGAGAAGAGTTGGCAAACAAGAGACAGACAGTGATACAAGTGGGAGGATAACATTAAGAGGTGGATGAACAGCATGTCAATGTGTACAACAAGGGTGAGAGACAGAGAGTGATGGAGATCCCTTGCAGCCAACTTTCATTGTGGAGATGGCACCAGATTTATTGAATTCATCAAGTCTTACAAGAGTGAATAATTTGATTTCACGAGACTTCACAACACCCCATCCCTTTATGCTGTTTCCTAGAATATGCAAAGGTCTAAAACTTCATAAACATATAGTTGTATCTACCAATACAAAGGCTTGATAGCGTTAGACATGTCAGCATGGTGGATATGCTTGCAGATCTACAAATTGATGGGAAAGACATTAGACTTATAAAAAACATATATTGGAAACAACAAGCTGCAATAAGGATTGATAATGAAGTGGGACAGTATCAGCCAATTAAGAGAGGTGTTAGGCAGGGATGTGTGATGTCTCCAGATCATTTTTCCCTGTACAGTGAAAATATTTTCAGAAATGTAGAGGATATAAATGGAATCAGCATTGGAGGACGAAACATCAATAACATTAGATATGCAGATGATACAGTATTAATTGCAGACAATGCGCAGGACCTGCAACAATTAGTAGATGCGGTTGTTGTACACAGTGAGCAAATGGGGTTAGAATTAAATTGTAAAAAGACTCAGGTTATGGTCGTCAGTAGGAAGGAAGAAGTGCCACAATGTAATATACAAGTAAATGGAAATATTCTTCAACAAGTGAATCGGTACAATTATCTTGGAACAGTTATAACATCTGATGGGAGATGCCTTGAAGAGATTAGAACAAGAATCGCCATGGCGAAAGTAGCCTTTAGCAAGATGAAAAACATTCTGACCAATAAAAAGATGTCAATTGAAACGAGAAAAAGAGTGTTGAGGGGATACATAGAGCCTGTTCTTTTGTATGGATGTGAAACTTGGACAATGAGCAGTCAAGCTGAAAAGCATCTGATGGCTGCAGAAATGTGGTTTCTGAGGAAAATGCAAAGAATACCATGGACAGATAGAAAAACCAATGACCAAGTACTACAGGAGACAAATGAACATCGTAAACTGATTAGAGAAATTAGACGTAGACAGTCAAAATTTTTTGGACATGTTATGAGAAGAAATGGGTTGGAGAACTTAGTGACAACTGGCAAGATCGAGGGGAACAGACCAAGAGGAAGACCGAGAGGAAAATACCTGGATGGCTTGGCCACATGGCATGGACGAGACAGGAACACTGAGCTGATCCACGACACTGGTGATCGAGTGAAATGGTGAGTCATGACCGCCCACGCTTTCCGGCATGGCACATGATTGATTGATTGATTGATTGACCAAACAGTTAGAGCATTGCTTTGCTGATCTGGCAGCTTGTCTTGTTCCAGATGTATTGGTGTTACCTTTTCTCTGTAATATACTATGCAGGGAGTGGGATCATGCTGCATGGGCAACTCATGGTCACTACAATTCAGCTCAGGCTTTGTGCTATAGAGAGCTATAACTCCATTTCTGGTCCTTGCCATGGGTTTCAGTTATTGTACCTTTTTTTTAAAGCACAATGTAACAAACTATCATCTGTCAAGATGGCCAGGAGCCTTTAGTAGTAGTAGTAGTAGTATCTACTATGAGATAACCTTCCCCTTTATCACACTTATAAACCTAAATTTTATTTAATATAAAATTGCAAAATACTTAAGGTCATCCTGTATGAAAAGACCCACCTCCAATAGTCATCTTGTAATCACGTCTGTAGGAATCATTCACATATCTCTGTACAAACGATGTCTTGCCAACTGTTGGGTCACCAATAATTATTACTTTAAAAAGTACCTCCATAGCTTTGCTATAATACTGTCACACAGAAAGGTGCTTGACCAAAAGACAATAACGCTGTTTCCTAATACTAAAACCTGCAGTTATGCCATCCTCTGAAATTCAAATAGTAAAATAAATTAAATTTCACAGTTAGTTAACTTTCCAATTTTTTAAAACTCTTACTAAACTTTAACCAATATTAAAATTATTGCACAACACCAGCACACAAATAAAAGTAAACATTCTGAGAGCATTCATCTTTCCTGTGGCAAAATAAGAAAATCCATCATTGTGTTTTCAAAGTCCTCAAGGAAAGCAAGGGTTACAGATGCAGTTCGTAATCCTGCATATATGCGTTCAAAACACAGCTGCAGGCAATTTGACAGCAGACTGCCTTACATTGGTTTTTTACAAAATGGTATGGCTGCCAATCGTTCAGAAAGCAATGGCAAACTACTGAACGTAAACTTGCCAAGAGATCACAACAGCAAAATATACTGGTGTTGACTGCGGCGTCCTGTAAAGGATATGCAACTAACTTTAAACTAGGAAAGCAATGGATAATACTAAGATAAACTAACACACATATCATAAGAGGTGATTAAGGAGGCTTGGTATAGGATTGGCTACCTCATTCTGTACAAAACTTCAGATTCAAAGATCTAAAGAAAATAAAGAAAAAATAGCTCAGCCAATCAAATGAAAGGAAGCTCTTCTTCTAGAAGAAGTATGAAACAATGGAGTAACCGCTGTAAATTTTCTGGACTAACGATTTAGCCATCTTTTGCGGTTCAATCCATGTCCTTCCCATGTTATTCATCGCTGTTTATAATTGTCTTCTATGTGTAACTTTAGGTTCCCTCTATTTAATTTGCCAGTTCCAGTGAAAGGTCGTTCTAGTCATACTATTCTCAGGGTTTTATCCATCTGTGACCTATCCAGTTAATCTTTCTAGTCGTCAAGATGCTATCCAATGTCTCTATTCTCATTACATGATCATAGAACGCTGTCTTCTTCCTATATTTGTGTATAGTGTTCTTCTTCTTCTTCTTCGTTCATCCGGAGTTTTTTTTTCCGGATGTGATTGCGTTGTGCCTGTTTACAGCAGAGCTGCGTTCTTGCGCCGTTAGGCCGACACATCCGACTTCTGCGGGCATTTGTTGACCGGGTTAACCTTCCCGGGGTATAGTGTTCTACTTTCATTATCCTTTTCCAGGCATTTGTTGTTAGTAACTCTGACAGTCTAAGGTATTCATCATATACACCTCAGAAACCACATCTCAGTTTCCTCCAAGCTCTTAATTTATTTGTTCACAATTCATGATTCACTGCTGTGTAGTAGAACACTCTATATAACATTTTAGTACTCTTTTTCTGACAGTCAATGGTAAAACATAAGCAAGTAAAGCATGAGGGTCATCCGGTATGTATACAGATTTTGTCAGGATAACCCAAAGATGAAATAATTAAGTGTAATAACCACTCCAATGTGAACAGTATACATCTGTTTCCTCCAAGCTCTTAATTTATTCATTCACAATTCATGATTCAGTGCTGAGCTGTAGTACAGACTCTACATAGCTATATATAACAGACTATGTAATAACACTTGTCTTTTTCTGACATTTAAAGTAGGAGAGTCAACCATTCAAACTAGTGTCGGACCAGTTGACCCTATTGCAGGAACAGCATGTTGTGATGAAATATTTGGTGAAAGAAGGTTCAAAACCTGCTGACATTCAATCATCATAGACTGTCCTGTGTGTTTCGAAAACATATTGTAGCATGTTCATCAGTGTTTGAATGGTGTGAACGCTTTTGTGAAGGTCATGAATCCATTGAGGATGAGCTCCATGAAGGTCTGCTGAAAGGTGTCATTCTTCAACATGACAATGCAAGACTCCAAATCAGTCACCGAAATAAACCATGGCAATTATTGACCTATTGCATTGGGAGGTACTGCCACACCCGCCTTACAGTTCTAACTTGGCTACAAGTAATTTTCACCCTTTAGCCCTCTGAAACAGCATCTCAGAGGACACAAGTTTGACACAGATGACAAAGTGCATTAGGTAGTTCACACACTGATGACAAAGTGCATTAGGTAGTTCTCCAATGGCTCAAGAACCAACCAATATATATATATCTTATGTTGAGGAACCTATTCATGTATGGTAAGTTGCTTGCTACATTACAAGTCAAATACTTTGAATACTATACAATGAATCATGGCCATGATACCACGGCAAGAATGTCATTTAAATTGAAGCCACGTTGTTCATAAGTTAAGTGAGTTACAATTATGCCAAGGAGCTATAGTCAGCATTACATGAAATTAATTTTGTTAAAATTAGTGTAATATTATACAATTTAATATAAAAAATTAAAACAAAGCAAAACAATTTTAATAACTAAGAAATTAATGCTAGTCCTCATATTATTTTCCATTTTAAATATTCCCTCTTCCAGTATTTGTTTAAGTGATTTTCTTCTTCTTCTTCTTCTCCCCACCTTCTCCTCTTCTTGTTCTCTTCTTCTTCCTCTTCTTCTTCTTCTTCTTCAACTGCTTCTTCTTTCTCTTCCTCCATTTACCTCAGTGAAGTGTTAAGGGAAGATGTAAATATCTTTTATATGCTCTTTCTAATGCTCTTTGTAAGTTGGTATTAATTTCTCTATGGTTGTTCTTGATACTATCACTTGATCTTTTACATGGTCTTTCCCTTGCTCTGTATCCATGATATTTCTTCAATGTGGCTCTTTGTGGCAGACGGTACCAGAACATTCTTGTGAGGTGACCAAACCATTTAATCTGTTGTTCTTTAATGAAGTGCATGACTGGTTTCTGACCTGGCCGTCTTCTAATTTCCTCATTCCTAATTCTATCTCTCACGGTTACTCCTGCAGCTCTTCTAAGGAATCTCATCTCTGTTGTTATGATTTTGCGCTCATTAGCTGCGGTAAGCATCCATCTTTGACATTAGTAGCATAATGTCGGCCACAAAAATGTTATTATGGCAATAATTGCCCCAGTACTTGATTTACCTTTACATAACGTATGTTGATTTCTCTAATTAATCCCCCATATGAAGTTAAAATTGACCCTAGATATTTAAATTTGCTGGTTTTCATTTATTTCCAAGTTCTTTATTGTTATTGACATGGTTTCTGACTGTTTGCCTATCATCATTGTCTCTTCTTTTCAATGTGTATTTTGATGTTATATTTCTCACTTGGAATTGATTTGATTTAAATGGTTCTGATATGGCTCTCTTCATCTTCTGCTATTAACAGTTGGCCTTCCGCAAATAATAATTCTGAAATGTTATCTTCTTCTTTGCTCTCTGCTTCTCAGCATATATTGTCATAACAAGTAGGAGGGAGTGCACACATTCGTATCGTACCTGACTTTTAAGTGATATTAAGTTTCATTAATAAATGTTATGTGTACTTTACCTACACAAATGTGATAATTTCACATATTCTGGAAACTCAACACCGACGGTCATAATATTTCCATACTTTCCCTTTCTCTTCAACAACTGTGTATCCTGAGAAGAGATCAAATATTGATGTCTAAACTCAAGAATAAAATATTGTTGTTATGTATATGTTAAGTCATAATTTACCTTGGTATGTGTTTTTACTGGGAAGCTGCAATAGTGCAGTGGCTAGCACACTTGCCTGTTGGCCCAGTGGTCACATGTGTGATGGAATATGGTATGGCCCAGATTTTCCCATGCTGCTGTTGCGTTACTACAGACAAGCTAGATGACGATATTTCTTTTTCAGTGTAAAATAACATCACAACACCACCTGCTGTCTCCCCTCCCTAAAAGCACACCATTTAAAGACAGAGGTGATGCTAATCTTGACTTCATTCACCAACCCCTCTTGATGAAACAACATCTGAACTAGGTAATAGGAAGTGGCTCTCCCACTTACCAGTGGAAGTCCTTTTACCTCTGTCATCATCATCATCAGGCGTCGTGGGGAGGAATAATTTGCGCTCCAGCGCCTGATTTGCGGCACTGGATAGTGTCATTCTGTGTGATTTTACAATGTCTTTGATGTCGTCAATCCATTTTCTTCTTGGGCATACTCTTGGTCTCGTCGCAGATGATCTGATTGATTGATTGATTTAGGAAGCAACATCACAGCATTCAGGGAATTCCCATAAGCGCTCCGTCCCCATCCTTAGCAGCCAGCGAAGAGTTCCAACACTAATAGTACCAGTAGCAATCTGATTATATGTCCGTCTTGCTTTTCCTCTGAGCATCGAGCGTCGGCCAGATCCCATCGTCACTCCTTGCTGTCTCAGATGATCTTTGATGTAGGGCCAGTGATGGTAGTTTATGGTGTTGTTTTCTAACTTCGTCTTCTTCTATGTTCATCCAGAGTCTTTTTTTCGGATGTGATTGTATTGTGCCTGTTTACAGCGGAGCTGCGATACTGCACCTTTAGGCCAACACATCCGACTTCTGCAGGCATTTGTTGGCTGCATTCTAATGAGATGGCCAAACCATTTGATCTTCTGTCTTTCAATAAATGTGGCACAAGGTGTTCATCACACTGTCTTGTCTAATAATAACATTTCATACTTGGTCTCAGATTGTTACGTTGGCAGGATAATGTCCAAGTTTGAGGTTGATGTGAATATGCAGTTTATTATGTTGTTTTGAGGACATGGGGATATTTGGATGTTTCAGTAAGGGTGATAGTTGATATGTAAGTGCACTTGCTTTTTGACATCCGAGTTTGATTTCTCTGTCCAATCTGCCATCTTCTGTGATCACAGATATTTATTTTGCTTGCTTGCTTTGAACTCAAGTCCATACCCACTACTTCTAGTAGTTGCCACAGAGCAGATGCCCAAATTACGCCATACAAAGGATGGAAGGAACTCTCAAAGTAAACAGTGCAGGAAAACTAAGAGATACGAGTATCCAAGTTGACAACGGGAAACGTCACACCAACGCAAGCTTGACAACAAAAAAACATACGTTGTGTGGTGATCAAGACGAACGGTCGTGCGTTGGAATTCTGGAACAAATTGGTGTGGCTATTGGATGATTAGAAGTCTAGCAGTGGAAGTTAATAACAGCTATAAGCATATATTGGAAACGCCATGGATTCGAGAACGACGGGCAGAACCTAGACAGAATCGGATGAACGTGACAGCAAGGATGACCTGATTGAACGGACGAAGAAGAAGTATTACTGAGTGATAACAAGGCAAACGTAGAACAGGTTTGAGTAATTCATTCTTTGTGTACGCTTATATTAGATGCCATTCTGGTAACAACAGATCTTCTAATTGTACACCACAAGATGTGTCATAACTTGATCAACTGCCGTAATTAAGTGGTGTTAGTTTCCTGAACTCTGATGTTTACTTCAATCTTTCAAAGTTCACGTTGGTTCATTGACTGTTATCGTCATTACGTTATAATGAGCCAGTACCTTCTGTAAGTCGATCATATCTACATGGCAGAGCACAGCGAAGACGGGCTGAACTTTGCTTGTGGATTAGCTTTCCCTATTAACAGTGTCTCTTGCCATCAGGCAAACCAACTTTGACTTCAGAGGGACTTGTAATTTACGTCCCCAAGTCAAGGATGATAGGTCAACATTTTAATCAAACCTGCCAGTGTAGGGGTTGAACCCCTTACCTCGGAATCAGCACATCAAATGTTTAAGAACACACTTTCTTATCCATTTGGCCATGCTGACCTACTTCAAAGATATTTGAATTCTTTAATTTGTTTCAGAGATGTGCTATTTATCTGTATAATTAGTGGACCAGGATATCTGCTAACTTGCATTACTTTGGTTTTGGCTGTATTTATTTATACTAATATTGTATCTGCTGCACGTTGAGATTATTAAACTAACAACCATTAAAGAATGTTAAGACAGAATGAACCATCCAATGTGGGTCTAGAAGCTGGACCATTTAAGATTACAGCAGAAATATCACCTTTATGTTCCACTCATTAATCTCCAACTAAAAACTGATGGTTTCCAAGGCAATTTTTAAAAAAATAATGTAATATTATTTGGTTATATTTATATTAATGGATAGCCATTTTGAACAGTAATGTGATTACATGACACAATATTTCAAAAATTATTGTTTACTTAATTAGGTCTCAGTGTCACGGGAACAATGATATATGATTGCTAAGGTCTTTGTACACTGACGTAAGTGTTAAAGAAACAGACATTTAAGTGTAAGTGCTGAAACAGTATTTTATTTTCCTCTTTGTTAAATACTTCAAAAAATATTAATAATTATTATTAAATGATATGATTGACACTCAAACATTAAATTCATTAATATATGGAGTACTTTTGGGTGTGGTTTTTCAAGGGGTATCCAGCTATGCGGGTTGCATAATTGAAAAGCAAGTTAGATTATAGAAAATGTTATGATAATATAATATTTTAATAATTAATACCACCACAGGTCTGAGGCCTGAAGTACCCCGACCAATTGCTGCTGTGACTGTGAGCAACTGAAACTAAGTAATAGTTTTCAAATGATTCTATTTTCTTGATGCGTAACAAAAAATTTCGTATTTAGAGATCAGTTAAAACATGCTTTGCTCACTTCTCAAAACAAACTAATAATAATGTCTGTTTTCAGATAGAAAACTTTACACAGTAACTTTGCACAGAAAAAAAGTTTGTAGCAGGAAATCACATGACGGCTCAAGTCACATGACGGACCACATGACCAGGGTTGCCACCTTTTTTGACCAAAAAAAATCTACAAACGGCCCAAACAACAACCATAAATATCTAGATTTCGTTGGAAAGTATCTAGGAAAAATATCCAGATTGAGAAAGTAAGAAATTACATATGTATCGATGTGACTGCCGGTCTCCCTGACGAAGAAATTTACGACTTTCGCCGTAACCCCATATAATCTCGTGAGTAATGCAGCTGCACCCGAACCGGCAGCGGTTCAAGCCGGGCTGGTAACTTACGGGGGTATGTGAGCCGGTCGCTCAGATAACAATGGCAAACTACTGAGTGTAATCTTGCCTAGTACATCAACTTCTTTTTCTTCTTCAGCGTTCCGAGCCATTGAGGTTCTTTGCTGCAGATACAATCCGTCTTCATTCGTCTCTCTGGTTGACCTTCTCTTGCCAGTCGTTGATTCCAAGTGCTTGTAGGTCTGTATATATATTATATTTTCACCGCCTTCTTGGTCTACCTCGGGGTCTACGGTCATTTATTTCCTGAGTGTAAGCGAGTTTTGTTTCCCTATTATCTTCCATTCTTTCTATATGCCCCAGCCATTGATGTCTATATACTTCATGATACCAGTGATTAGCGGGGACTTAAACAGATCATAAATGTCTTTGTTACTTCTTCTTTTCCACTCTCCACTTTGTGTATCCCTAATGGGTCCAAAGATGCGTCTTAAAATTTTGTTTGAGAATGGAGGTGGAGGCAGCAACAGCGGCATTCCGGTGGCTAGAGGAGACTACTGCAACACACGTTGTGTTCATTACGGATTCAAAGAATATGCTTAGCAAGGTGGAGAAAGAAATGTTTCGTGTGGAATGGCTTTCGTCGCTTCAGAGGCCACAGATTGTGAGAATTGTATGGATATTTTGCCCTGGCCATGCGGGTGTACGGGGGAATGAACAGGCTGATAGGCTAGCAGGGATTGCACCTCTTGGTGGTATCTTGCCTATGGACAAGGGGGAGGTGGTCGTACGCTTGTGGGACCAGGTGGAGAAGGTGGAGGAACAAACTGAGAACCCATATGTGGAAAGAATGAGGTTGCGGGGGATCGGCAGGGGTTATGAAAGAAAATCAAAACTGAGAGGGAAGACCAGGAGAACGTTTAATCAGATAGCGGTGGGAACGATTAGTAGTATGACTCTTCTCTGGCTGTTGAACGAGGGGACTGAGCACGTATGGGAATGTCCTGAGTGCAGTGATGTCAGTTCTTAACTCAACTCAACTCAACTCTCAAAGGTTTGTAACAAGGCTTCGTCTCCTTTCGTTGTACTCCAGGTTTCAGAGCCATACAGCACAACTGGTCTGATCAGTTGTATATTGTAATTTTGGTGTTACAAGATAGCGCATTTGATTTTAGTAGATGTAGTGCATAGTATATCTTATTTCCAAAATTGATTCTAGTTTGTATTTCTTCCTTTATGATGTTGGAGCAGTTGAAGATTGTACCCAGGTATTTGTAAGTTGCCGTTCATTTAATGGTCATATTATCTATTTGTATGTGGCCAGAGTTTTTAGCCATTCCTTCTCTTGAAATTACCATATATTCTGTCTTATCTTGGTTGAAACCAACCCCATCTGTTGGGCTTTTTTTCGTTTAAGTGAGTCAATATTTCTAATATCTTTTGTTCATTTTCCCCTGTAATATCTATATCATCTGCATAACCAAGCAGCTTGGATGTTCCTCTAATATCACATTCCTGATGTTGACTGCAACGGCCAGTGAAGGATATGCAATATTTAAAAAAAACTATACCCTATAATATCATGTCCTCATCTTCACTGATGTCTATCTCATAAGATGCACTTAGCTTGGATAATGAAGTTGAAGCTTCAGAGTCAAAATGACTCTGGTATGCTTTAGCTGTTCCAGTTTCTTTTAATACACGATCAGGGAGCTGATAAGTTGAACAGCATTTTCCTGCTCTCATCAGGCCAAATCTTATTGTCAAGATAGCATTTAAGAAGTCAAGTTTCATCCTGTTTCTTAGTTTACATTTTGTATAATTCATAGTACTGAAAACTCTTTCCACATCAGCATTTGAATCGGGTCATCAGAATGTTTACCAAGGAATTTGCAATGACAAGCACATTTTATGAGGATTAAAGATGGAATATCTTCCTTCAATTTTGCATAAACGCAATGGTTGATACCAACCATTATCAAGCATTATCTGTACCAAATTCACATGAAATGAATCACAAAGTAGGCATCACAGCAATAAGCCGCAGCACAGTCGGCTGGCAAACATTAGTTTCATCTTCGTGCCAGGGCATGCGGGAGTACAAGGAAATGTGTGGGCTGACAAGCTCGCAGGTGAGGCAACCGTGGAGGGCGGACGCGCCATGGACCAGGCTGACATTCTGAATGCTCTACGAGAAGTAAGACTGTTGCGACAACCAAGTGATGACTGTGAATCTACAACCATGGTCAGACTGCAAAAACTGCATATTAAAAGAGGTGTGGCCAAACAAGAACACTACACAGGAAGCCAAAGAAGATTGATAAACCAACACAGAACTGGTGTCTTGAGCCGCTACGCGCTGCGGGATTTGCTGAGGAGGGGAGCCGAGCACTTATGGACTGAATGGTTCGATGTGCAATGAGGATGATCTGTCGACTAACTAACTAACTATTTGAATAGGGTAGTGAAATGTAGAAGATATAAATGGAATCAGCAATGGAGGACGAAACATCAATAACATTAGATATGCAGATGATACAATATTGATTGCAGAATGAAGCAAGGATGTGTCCTGGCACCAACACTGTTCAGCCTCATGTTTTCAGCCATGTTGATGAATGCCTTCGAGAACGACGACATTGGAATAGACATCAACTACCGTATGGATGGAAAGTTATTCAATCTCAGAAGGCTGAAAGCTAAAACCAAAATTAACAGCGGCACCGTCAGAGAGCTCCTGTTTGCTGATGATTGCGCTCTATACGCCAACTCAGAGGCGGACATGCAACATAATGTTTCAGCTTTCTCACATGCCTGTGCCAACTTTGGGCTCAATATCAACTTGGAGAAGACTGTAGTTATGTACCAGCCAGCTCCAGGGAATAATCACACTGTGCCGAATATCAAAGTGAATGATCATAGACTAAGTGTTGTGGACAAATTCACCTATCTTGGCAGCAACGTGTCACAAGCTGCCACAATGGATGACGAAGTGAATGCAAGAATCTCCAAGGCCAGTGCAGCCTTTGGCAGACTGTACAAGATTGTATGGGACAGAACTGGAATAAGCCTGCAAACAAAGCTAAAAGTCTACAAAGCAGTTGTATTATCCACACTGCTATATGCTTGTGAAACCTGGACTGTTTATCAGCGACACGCTAGGAAATTAAACCACTTCCACACAGTCTGCCTAAGGAAGCTACTGAAGATTAAATGGCAAGACAAGATTCCAGACACTGAAGTCCTAGAAAGAGCATCCATGCCCAGTATCCACACTCTACTGATGAAGAATCAGATTCGCTGGGCTGGTCACTTGACTCGCATGCCAGATCACAGGCTCCCTAAACGAATTTTTTACAGCGAACTGCGTTGTAACTAGAAACTCTGGCCACATACAAATAGATAATATGACCATTAAAAGAACGGAAACATACAAATACCTGGGTACGATCTTCAACTGCTCCAACATCATAAGGGAAGAAATACAAACTAGAATCAACTCTGGAAATAAGATATACTATGCACTACAACATCTACTAAAATCAAAGGTGCTATCTCGTAACACCAAAATCACAATATACAAAACACTGATCAGACCAGTTGTGCTGTATGGCTCTGAAACCTGGAGTACAACGAAAGGAGACGAAGCCTTGTTACAAACCTTTGAGAACAAAATTTTAAGACGCATCTTTGGACCCATTAGGGATACACAAAGTGGAGAGTGGAAAAGAAGAAGTAACAAAGACATTTATGATCTGTTTAAGTCCCCGCTAATCACTGGTATCATGAAGGCTAATAGACTACAATGGCTGGGGCATATAGAAAGAATGGAAGATAATAGGGAAACAAAACTCGCTTACACTCAGGAAATAGATGGCCGTAGACCCCGAGGTAGACCAAGAAGACGGTGGAGAGATAATACATGTACAGACCTACAAGCACTTGGAATCAACGACTGGCAAGAGAAGGTCCACCAGAGAGACGAATGGAGACGGATTGTATTTGCAGCAAAGAACCTCAATGGCTCGGAACGCTGAAGAAGAAGAAGAAGAAGAAGAAGAAGAAGAAGAAGAACTGCGTTGTGGTAAACGCTCCCAAGGTGGCCAGAGGAAACGTTTTAAAGACACTGAAAATTTCACTGAATGCTTTTGGAATTCATCATGACACCTGGGAGGCTGCAGCCAGAGACCGAAATTCGTGGCGTGCATCATTGCGCAAAGGTGCAGTCATATATGAGGCAACCAGGACTGCAAGAGCTGTGAAGAAAAGGCAGGACAGAAAAACCACTGCAGGAAATCCTCCTCCAGAGACGTCAAGCATTCTTTGTCCACATTGTCAAAGAACATTTCGAGCCAAAATAGGCCTTATCAGCCATCTTAGAACCCACGGCTCCACACCTTCAACCCCACTGGATGAAATGAATGGTCATCATCATCCTTGATGGACAAACAACATTGATTGCAGACAATGCGCAGGATCTGCAACAATTAGTAGATGCGGTTCTTGTACACAGTGAGCAGCTGGGGTTAGAATTAAATTGTAAAAAGACACAGGTTATGGTCGTCACTAGGAAGAACTAAGTACCACAATGTAATATACAAGTAAATGGGAATATTCTTCAACAAGTGAATCGATACAATTAAGTCGGAACAGTCATAACATCTGATGGGAGATGCCTTGAAGAGATTAGAACAAGAATCGCCATGGCGAAATTAGCCTTTAACAAGATGAAAAACATTCTGACCAATAAAAAGATGTCAATCGAAACGAGAAAAAGAGTACTGGGGGGATACATAGAGCCTGTTCTTTTGTATGGATGTGAAACTTGGACAATGTGCAGTCAAACTGAAAAACATCTGATGGTTGCAGAAATGTAGTTTCTGAGGAAAATCCAAAGAATACCATGGACAGATAGAAAAACCAATTACCAAGAACTACAGGAGACAAATGAATCTCGTAAATTGATTAGAGAAATTAGACGTACACAGTCAAAAATTTTTGGACATGTTATGAGAAGAAATGGATAGGAGAACTTAGTGACAACTGGCAAGATCGAAGGGAACAGACCAAGAGGAAGACCGAGAGGAAAATACCTGGATGGCTTGGCCACATTGCATGGACGAGACAGGAACACTGAGCTGATCCACGGCTCTGGTGATCGAGTGAAATGGCGATTCATTTCTTCTTCTTCTTCTTCTTTCGTTCGCTTGAAATATGTCTATAACTGCAATGTTGTCTCTTGTTTGAATCTAACAGTCTTTTTTAGTTCACTCAGCGGCCCATAGAGCTTATCTTCCACTGTTGTCTCTTTAGGCCAGAAGGTTCGCCTGGATATGTTGAAGTTTGGGCAGTCCTGGAGTATGTGCTCTGCTGTCTGCGACGCCAAACCACATGTGCACATGGCTGAGTCACCAATTTTGAATTTTGTATACATGTGGTTGCGTAATCTATTGTGCCCTGTTCTGAGGCGTAGAATAATGACTTGTTCTGGTCTGTCCATAACGTGGTAGTCGTCTTGAGTAGGGTTTGGTGGCCTTCTGACTGATTTGATCATTCTTTTCTTTTGGTGGCATGTAATGGGCACATCAGGTTGTTCTGAGTTGAGTTGAGTTGAGTTGAGTCAAGAACCGACATCACTGCACTCAAGACATTCCCATACGTGCTCAGTCCCCTCGTTCAAAAGCCAGCGAAGAGTCATACTACTAATCGTTCCCACCGCTATCTGATTAAATGTTCTCCTGGTCTTTTCTCAGTTTTGAGATTCTTTCAGAACCCCTGCCGACCCCCCGCAATCTCATTCTTTCCACATATGGGTTCTCAATCTGTTCCTCCAGAAGTGAAGAAATCAAGACTAAAGTGGGGGTTATAGCAGCACTAGATTTTATTAGAAAGCAGCAGGTCAAATGGTTTGGCCATGCAAGTAGGTTACCAACTAACAGCATACCACAACAAGCAGTGATGTACAGACCAGATGGAAACAGAGAAAGAGGCCGACCACGTAAACGTTGGACGGAGGGAATTGCAGAGTCCATGGGAATATCGATACATGAAGCCCATAATCGGGCACTCTCACGATGTTTATATTTCACCTCGACACCGCAAGGTACAAGAGAACATGATGAGATGAGATGAGATGAGATGAGATGACCATAATTTACGCGCGTCTAGACCAAACAAAACATGGGTAAATGACACCGAAAGAATAGTAAAATCTAGAAAGTATCCAAAATATCCAACTCCAAAATGAAAAGTATTTAGAATTGCATCCAGCATCCAAACGTCAGACAACGGTATTCAGACGCCGGCAAAAACCTCTAGATCTGGATTTAAAATATCTAGAATGGCAACCCTGCACATGACCTACCTCAGTGGTTCTCAACCGGTGGGGAATTCCCCCCCCCAGGGGGGAATTTTAGGGTTTCCAGGGGAGGGGGGGGGGAATGAAGACCATTTCAAGATCGCATTAATATAAGAACCGATTACTTGATATTGTTTTTCCCTTCATACTTTACAGTTAAGTACCTCTCATCCTTCTAAAATTCATTTTATAAAGTCAGTAGACCCATAAATCATGTTTTATGTGGATGTCTAGACTTGTTTTCGTATGTGCTATTAAATTTACCTTACATTTTTAGGTATACTGTATAGGGGTGGGGGGATTTTTAGATAGGAAATATGAAAGGGGGTAATGACGTTCTGAAAATACGGTGAAGGGGGGGGGGACGGGCCAAATTTTTGATAGGAAGGGGGGGGGGTGACGTTCTAAAAATATGGTGAAGGGGGGAACGGGCCAAAAAAGGTTGAGAACCACTGACCTAACTGATAAAATGCATATTGAGTATATCAAGCCAATGTTCTTTCATGCCTTGCCTCTAATCTTAGCATCTTATCTTCTGGTGGAATCCTGTACACATTGTATTGTATAATTGTATATAGTTCTAATATAAATTTCCCAATCAAAAGATATCAAAGAAGCTTCACTTTACGAAAGGAAAAAAAAACAAAAACTAAAGCACATGTCAGCCCTAAACATTTCATTTAAAAGTGAAAGTGGGAGGGATCACAGAAGACGGCAGATTGGACAGAGAAATTGAAATCAGATGTCAAAAAGCTAGTGCACTTACATATCAACTATCACCCTTACTGAAGCATCCAAACATACCCATGTCCGCAAAACGACAGATAATAAACAGCATATTCACACCAACCCTATGCTATAAATCTCAAACCTGGACTTTATCCAAATTACACCTTCGCAAAATCAACACCTGCGAAATGAGATGCCTGAGGAGAGCCGCCAACTTAACAATCCGAGACCGAGTAAGAAATGCTACTATCAGACAGACTGTGGGATGAACACCTTGTGCCACATTTATTGAAAGACAGAAGATCAAGTGGTTTGGCCATGTCGTTAGAATGCAACATCAGCAACTACCATCACTGGCCTTACATCAAAGATCATCTGCGACGAGACCACGAGGACGTCCAAGAAGAAGATGGATTGACGACATCAGAGACATTGTACAACCACACGGAATGACATTATCCAGTGCCGTCCACCGGGCGCTGGAACGCAAATTATTCTTCCCCACGACGCTTGACGGCAGAAGTGGAAGATGATGATGATGATGATGAGTGGGAGGGAAAGATACCTCCTTCAGTTGTATTTATTTATTATAACGATTTCTTTATTATATAAGCATTATGATCTATTAACTTTTAGAATCACGTGTAACTTTTGCTAAAACAGTTTTGATATATATCAATTTAAATACTGAGTAAGTGTCACTTAATTGTTCTAATAATGCTGGAAACTATAAAACAAAAACCGAACACTTTTATATGTCAGATAGCCAAAGTCTTTCAGGAAAAGGGTTTCAAGACTAGCTGTTCGACTTCATTGTACTGGGTTTTCTCCCATGTGTCTTTTTCCATAGAGAGGTCTGTCGAAAGTTAGTTAGTTAGTTAGTTAGTCGACAGATCATCCTCGTTGCACATCGAACCATTCAGTCCATAAGTGCTCGGATCCCCTCCTCAGCAAATCCCGCAGCGTGTAGCGGCTAACGACGCCAGTTCTGTGTTGGTTTATCAATCTTCTTTGGCTTCCTGCGTAGTGTTCTTGTTTGGCCACCCCTCTTTTAATTTGCTGCCCCTGCAGTCTGGCCATTGTTGTAGATTCACAGTCATCACTTGGTTCTCGCAAAAGTCTCACTTCTCGTAGAGCATTCAGAATGTCAGCCTGGTCCATGGCGCGTCCGCCCTCCACAGTAGCCTCACCTGCGAGCTTGTCAGCCCGCTCATTTCCTTGTACTCCCGCATGACCTGGCACGAAGATGAAACTAATCTTTGCCAGCCGAGACCGCTTCAGAGGCAGCAGCCATTCTCTTCGGATCGACCCCTCCTCTATCCTCTTGATCATGTTCATTGAGTCGCTAAGGAAACAAGCCCTAGTGAATGTCTGTGTCTCGAGCCATGTTATTGCTTTACTTACTGCCATGACTTCCATGTCGAAAGTGTCACAGCTCACGAACATAGCTACAGCCTCGACCTCAAGTCTGACTGCTCCGCTGGCACTCTGACCCACTCCTCTCCTCGCCTAATGTTCTCCAATATGCACACCTGTCTGATCGTATCCTCCACCTGGGCCATCCATGATTTCCCTCTTATGAGTCTCTGACCCTTAACTGCGTCCAGCGCCTCATACAACGGGTGATCTGTGTCTGCAGCTACTCTGAGGTATGCCTTCGCCTGCATCACCTTGTGCCTACCAGCAATAGTCGGCAGACCAAGGATGTAACGCATACACACTACTGGGGTGTCTCTGGTGCATCCCAGAATGACCCGCAGGTATATTTTCCTGGCCTGTAGCTCCCCAGGCCTCTTGGAAGAAGCTTCCCCCTTTCCAAAAACTCTTGTAGCTTGACAGTGACTATCTTCTCTAAAACCTTTCCAAATGTATTTTGAAGGGTGATGATCCTAAAACTGCTAAGCTTTGAATGATCCTTGGATGGTTTTGGGAGAGGGATGAGATAGCTGTGTACCCAATCATGCGGTACTAATGCCGGGAGTGCAGGAAGTGGCCAGCAGGGGCCACGGAAGTGGAAATCCAGCAACTAATTCAGGATAATGCTCGCCCAGGTGATGTGATTATCTACACAGATGGTTCGGTGTTGAGAGGTAGGAGAAGTGCCTGGGGATTCTTAGCAAAAGCTAATGGTCGACGTTTGGTGCAGGAGAGCCAGGCGTATGATATCACAACATCTAGCTTAAGAATGGAGGTGGAGGCGGTCAGTGCAGCTTTCCGCTGGATGGAGAACACGATACATACACAAATTGCGTTTGTAACTGACTCAGAAAGCATGATGAGGAGGGTGAGAACAGGCAAGCTTCGTGCAGAGTGGCTTGCTTCGCTTCGGAGGTCACGGGTGGCAAGCATCACCTGGATCTTTTCTCCGGGGCTTGCTGGTGTGCTGGGGAATGAACAGACAGACAGATTGGCTGGCTCGGCAAAACTTGGTGGAATATTGATGCGTGACAAGGCAGACGTGGTTGCGGCCTTGTGGGAGCACGTGTACACCTTGGACGAGCAAATAGATCACCATAGTCTGGCAAGAATGAGGCAGCGAGGAGTGACGAGATGATCTGTCCGACGCTCGACGCTCAGAGGAAAGGCGAAACGGACATATAATCAGATTGCTACTGGAACTATTGGTGTCGGAACTCTTCGCTGGCTGCTGAGGATGGGGACGCAGCGCTTATGGGAATGCCCCGAATGCTGTGATGTCGGTTCCTAAATCAATCAATTAATAATTTTATAACGCTGTGGCCTGCTTAAGAACCGAAAATAGTAGATATGGCCCTGTAATTGAAAAGCTTGGGAACTACTGGTTTACATGAACTGGAGGTAACGCCTGTACTTGCACGTCAATGCCTCCTTCAAAAGAAACAGAGGAGAAACCATAACCAACCCTTATGAGAACAGTGAGCAAAAATACGTTGGTGTGGCTGCTGCAATGGAGAACTGAACATGCACGGGAATGCCCAAAGTGCAGTGACCAAAACAACATGTCCATTGTATCTTTAGGTGTGCAACATGTTCTTTGCTATTTTTAAGACATCTGTGCAACTGGTGGTGGGATATTTTTTTTTCAATCAGTTAATGGCAAAATATCATATCTGGAGAGACTGGCTCACACGGGAGTGATATGAGAGTGCGGACGATATTCTACGCCTTGAGAAAAAGCCACGCGAGCTTTTAATTAAACTGCTATTGGAACTATCTGCATGGAACCTATTCGGTCACTTTTCAGGATGGGGCGGAGCATCTGTGGGAATATCCCGAGCTTAGTTATGTAGATTCTGAAACCAAGGATTAACCCAGTCAGTCAAATGTGGTCTTTACGAAGGACCTGGGCTGCGGTGGATCTCCAATAGTGTGAACTCCACCGCAGACCAAGCACGACAGAAGGTTTCAGAGCATCAGACGTGTCCCTCTTCGCAGAATGTTTCAGCTCCTTTACTTTCCTTACACTCTCAGGGGTCGGGCGTGCCAGTTTTTCTCTTGTCCTGCGTTCACACATTCATCTTCGAGACGTGTCGTGTATCGTACTCACAGTTTATAACCGTCATTTGGTTGTATTATGACAAATTGGTGTCCCTAATTGCCACGATGTTATCTGTCCACTTGTATCGTTGCTTTCATGCACGTCTGTGTTCGACTTTTCTTCCTGTAGGTAAGTTTGTTACCTCTTCTTGTTTTCTTTGGACCTTTTTACTCGTCTTAGGACGTAATGAACATATGGTAAGAGCTTTTATCTTTTACAAACCAATCGACAGTTGCTGAGCGATTGGGTCAATATAACACAGATCGTATTTACCTCCCAGGACATCTCATGGTTCACAGTTCAGACTGGGTCAACATGTGAGCCCAGATAAATTTAAAAAAAAAAAATCTGCCTAGATGGGATTCGAACACATTGTCGCGGGCAGTGAGGAAAATGTGGTAGCCAAGGCGCCAGTGTAGTTCCTCAGTGTTATCTTTTAATGTGGATAAAATTTTTGTCTATAATTAACTGCCTGTAGATTAACTCTTGTTGTGCGAACTGTCAAGAAACTACAAAAACTCTTCTTCGTGTGGCATCAAAACGCCGCATGTTCTCAGTTTCAATCACGCACCATTTATAAAGAATAACAAGGGCCCATAGCGCAAAATCGGACTAGCAAAACACATATTTGTAGATATGAAAATGTTACATCCTAAGAATTGATAAGAAGTGATAAGATGGTTGAAATAAATGTTAGAACTGAAACCGTCCGGGATAGAAACCGTAATAGAAACTGAACGACGGCAGATTTCCCAACTAACGTAAACGACCCCCGGCAGAGAAACAGATGAAACAAACAGAACATAGGGCCTATCAAGAAACAGAATGCACCATAGGCTACCAAGAAAGAAAGAACACATATATAAATAAGTCAAAGCCAAAATCTGAAGCGGAAGAAAAGACATCACCAAAACCGTTTTTCAGGCACTAGTAACCCGTTATCATCTCAAGTAAACAAGACTATGGCAAGAAAGATGGAAAAGCGGCATCAAGCGATGGGTCTCAGAAACCGATTCTACCAGACACAAGAAGTAAGGAACAGTTAAATTCTGAAGTCAAATTTCAATAAAGAAATCCAATATAGAAAAACGTAAAAGAAAACAAACAAAAAAAAACAAAACCTGCGCTTAGCAGGATAACATCGCTGTTGTTCACAATCTGTGATTCTGAGATTAGAATCACACATTTGTTTTTCATATTTCTTTTCACTGTTCCATTATTATCATTAGGTTAAAATGCCTTAATGTAGTTATGTATTGTCTTCTCAGTTTTTATAACTTGTGTTTTCTTGCTGACGAAGGCTTTTGGAATCAGCGTCCATGCCATTGTTTTCCGTAATTTTGTTTTATCACAATATACAAAATCACAATATACAAAAACACTGATCAGACCAGTTGTGCTGTATGGCTCTGAAACCTGGAGTACAACGAAAGGAGACGAAGCCTTGTTACAAACCTTTGAGAACAAAATTTTAAGACGCATCTTTGGACCCATTAGGGATACAGAAAGTGGAGAGTGGAGAAGAAGAAGTAACAAAGACATTTATGATCTGTTTAAGTCCCCGCTAATCACTGGTATCATGAAGGCTAATAGACTACAATGGCTGGGGCATATAGAAAGAATGGAAGATAATAGGGAAACAAAACTCGCTTACACTCAGGAAATAAATGACCGTAGACCCCGAGGTAGACCAAGAAGGCGGTGGAGAGATAATACATATACAGACCTACAAGCACTTGGAATCAACGACTGGCAAGAGAAGGTCCACCAGAGAGACGAATGGAGACGGATTGTATCTGCAGCAAAGAACCTCAATGGCTTGGAACGCTGAAGAAGAAGAAGAAGAAGAAGAAGAAGAAGAAGAAGAAGAAGAAGAAGAAGAAGAAGAAGAAGAAGAAGAAGAAGAAGAAGAAGAAGAAGAAGAAGAAGAATGCCTATTATGTCTTGTTTTATTTATATTATTCAAAAATAGATTTCACCCGATCGAGTATCCACCGGAATAAATGGACAACTCTGCAGCTGAGCAGTGCAGGGCACTCACTTGTCCTGACAGTCGGAAATGGCTGTCAAAGGCAGAGGTAAAAGACCCCCCCCCCCCCCCCCAATCTGGACGTGGAAGGCAAGGGAAACCACCACATTATCTTCCCAAGAAAAAAAAATTTGTTGCGTATCCCTTACGGGACGTTGCAGTCAACACCAGCATTTTTCAGCTGCTGTTGATGTACTAGGCAAATGTTACGTTCAGCAGTTTGCCATTGCTTTCTGAACGACCGGCTCCCATACCAGCACGTTATAACACAACGCGACACGGTCTGCTGCACAAATCGGCCGCAGCTGAATTCGAACGTCTGGTATCCGGCTCCGAACCGCGTTCGCAAGACTTCAGCCACGGAGCCGGCTAGTCTTCCCAAGACTTCGTGGCAAAACAAATTTTAGTGAGTTAATGAGCGACGTTAATGGCTGTCTTAGAACATCCTCGTCCGGTAGGGACAGTCATGAGCCACAGGTGACACCAGACCGTCATCCAGCTACTGACGGCAAAATAATAACTAAAATAAACACATTTAGAGTAAGAACATGGAATGTTAGGACATTAAATGAGCTAGTAAAGTTGAACAATGTTCTAAGAGAGATGGATAGCATGAAAATGAATATACTAGGCGTAAGTGAGGTGAGGTGGAAGGGATCGGACAAAATTATAGCTGACAACCACATAATAATTTATTCTGGAGGGAATACACATGAAAAATGCGTAGGAATAATATTAGATGAAAAAAAAACAACAACAAACAAACAGCCAAATCAAATAGTGGATACTGGTGTATTTCAGTTAGAGTTGTAGGGCCTAATGGTCAAAATCAAAGGCAAATCAATAAATATAAATATTATACAAGTATATGCACAACAACAAGCAGTAGTGATGAAGAAATACAACACTTTTACGACGAAGTAGACATAGCGATGGCTCAAATTGGATCACAAGAAATAAAAATAATACTTGGAGATTTTAATGCAAAAGTAGGAAAGGGGAAAATGGAGGATGTAGTGGGGAATTATGGTTTAGGTACAAGAAATGAAAGAAGAGCTGCACTACATTATGTCATTTTATATTGAAGCTGAGTTTCGAACGCCTGGTAAGCGGCTCACGAATCGCGCTCGCAAGCCTTTGGCCACGGAGTCCGGCTATTTATAGCTATACCAAAAAAGATCAGGAGCAATTGAATGTGAAGATTTTCGTACATTTAATCTCATAAACCATATCACTAAGCTTCTATTCAGAATCACAATGAGAAGAACCAGAAAGAAAGTAAAAATGGAAATTAGTGAAGAACAATATGGATTTGTGGAGGGAAAGGGCATAAACAATGCAATACATACATTACGGACACCAATAGAAAGGTCAACAGAGAAACAGAAAGGCGTATGTTTGTGATTCATATATTATACTAAGACATTTGATAAAGTAAAACATGATGAACTTATTAAAATGTTAGAAGATATCAACATTGATGGGAAAGATTTAAGAATAATAAAGAATATTTACTGGAACCAAGTAGCAGCAATTAAAATGGGAGATGAAGAGGGTAGTTACGAACAGACAAAGCTAGGAGAACGACAGGGGTGTGTCTTGTCACCCGATCTCTTCTCCCTATACAGGGAAGTAATAATGAGAGAGATCAAAGAGATGTCAGGAATACTAATCGGAGGATATAATATAAATAATATACGCTATGCAGATGACACAGTATTTTTGGCGGATAATTCAACAGACCTACAACAATTGTTGGACATTGTAGTAAGAGAGAGTGCAAGGAAAGGACTCTCCTTGAATATCAAGAAAACAGTAACAATGGTGTTATCAAGGTAAATGACTGCCGATTCCATCAGAAATGAACTGGGTGCTTTGTGGGGGACTATTGTATTGACATTCTGGTGGCGGCATTATGCACAGTGTATCTGTGCGGGCTGTTATTTGTCGAGACTCCTGTCTTTTCCACTTTTCACATTGGGCAGTGGGGAGCGTTTTGTGTGATATTCACTGGCACAGGAATGGAGCATAATGGGGACGACCCGTTGCTGTGAAGTTGGAACTGCGACTAACTAACTAACTAACTAACCAAAATGTGACATAGAAATGGAAGGGAACATTTTTAACCAAGTGATAATTTTAAATACATAAGGGCATTTATAACATCAGATGGAAGATGTACAACAGAGATTAAGAGCAGAATAGGCACGCAAAAGCCGCATTTCAGAAAATGAAGAGCATCTTGTGCAATAGGTCACTATCACTGAATGTAAGAAAGAGAGTGCTGAAATGCTATGTAGAACCAGTTGTGCTGTATGGCAGGGAATCTTGGAATGTAAATGAACAAATTAAGAAGAAATTAGAAGCAATAGAGATGTGGTTCCTGAGACGAATGTTGCGAATTCCTTGGACTGCCAGAGTAACTAACAACGACTGCCTGAAACAGGCTAATGAAACTAGAACATTATATACAACAATAAGAAAGAGACAAACATCTTTCTTCGGTCATGTGATGAGAAGAGAGGCATTGGATAACGTCGTGACTGCTGGAAAGATCGAGGGGGAGAGAGTCAGAGACAGACCAAGAGAAATGATGCTGGACGGATTGAGACGGTGGCATGGAGGAATACCATCAGCAGAGTTGATCCAGAACACCAAAGACCGAGATCTGTAGAGAGCCATGAACGCCTACGCCAGCCGGCAGGGCACTTGATGATGATGAGTTTGCCATTGATTTCTGAACTGCCGACGTCTAATTTCATACCATCAAAATGAAAGCCCTCTGCACCAAAATCGCTCTCGTCTGATTTCTTACCCCCACTTTGAATGCCGGGGAATTGTGAAACAGCGTTTCACTAACCTGTAGGCCACCGACACTGCTACCGCTACACACTCTACACAACACAAATACAGAACACAATACAGGTGACACATGGGGCTCAAATTCGAACTCTTTATATTAAAGTTTCATTCTTGCTCCTCACCAGTATTCTATAAGACAAATGTTGACAAACAGCCATCATCCCATAATAAGATAGAAATTAGACATAATTTATAATAAAAGCTGTGTGAACTAAATTCTATAATTTTATGGTATGTCTTTTATGTAAAATATATAAAGAAACAGCAATTTTTAAAATAAATTCCCGAGGTTTTATATATTGTTTGGGCATAAAATAGTTTAGCCTCTAACACTACGCATACCTGGCACGATGTTTTGAAATCGTCAAAAATGGCTTCTGTGCCTGGAGCGTGCTCAGAAATCTAAAACCACATCGTCGACGGAAATCAAACGGACATCGTGTAGGTGAAGGTGGCTTTTGTTTGCTTTACTTACATGTTGTTAATGGAAAGATACACGGTTGCTAATTATTTAGTATCAATTTGATAGTTTGGTTTCGTTTACTAAGTAAGTTATTGTTCACTCACTTAGTAACTTAGTTTGCCGATTTTTAATTTTTATTATGTGCTTTTTCGGCTGTTTATTTACTAATTTAACTAAGGTTAATCCTACTACACTTAATATTATTTTTATTAATACTACTAGACTACACCTACCATTACTGCTATTACTAGTTCAATTAATATTATTACAATTATTAAAACAATTTGTCATTTATTGTAATTAAATAATTGAAATTGTGTTTAGAAATTAATTAGGAAAAAATTATTGAAACAGCTGCTGAGAAAATTCAGATGTCTACTCCAGCCATGCATAGCTACCACATGAGGTTACGCTAGCTACGTGGGTTGCGATTGTTTGAAGCATTACTGTGTTTTTTTAAAATCTTCTATAAATTGCCTACTGGTTTGAAAAAAAAAGCATTTAAATATTTCAGGACTGTCTCACCATGATAAATTTAAATGTAAATAATATATATATATTTAAAAAAAACAACTTTAAAAGTTAGTTGCAGAACATCGCAGTCAACCCCAGATGAAGTTTAACACCGTATTTAATTTTTACAAATTATTTGTAAAAAGGCCCAGGCAATGCGGCCATGATGGATGAAAATTGAAAATATTCTTCCGAGCTAAGGGGTGGATGGGTGTGTCATCAGGTAACACTATAGTTGATGTATAATAATTAGAAATACAAGAACACAACCTAAAATAGTTGCAATTTCCAAAATTTAAATGTAGCTTTATCATTTTATTTAAATTTAACATGAATTATTTTTAAAAAAAAGGCACAGGCCAGCCGTTAGGATAAAAATCTTCTTGCGCTTGAGAGTCATCAGGTAAAATGTCTCAAGGCCCACCTTATTTGATTTATAATAATATAATCAGAACTACAAGAATAACAGATAAAATGGTTGTATATTCCAAAAATATGATGTAACATATTTAAACTAAAACTGTTTTTTAAATTTACAATTAATTATTTTACAAAATAGTGTCCAAAAATTAAAGTCAGGGCCACGGACTGGTTTGAAATGACATATGATAAAACATAATTAATGTAAATAAATTATTTGTTGAAATGTATTCTGTTAAACTTTCTAAATCGTCTGTTTTTATAAAAACACATTGGCCCATGTGCAGCAATGCTGCCATTGTGAATTATTTGATACTGAAGATGGCAAGAGCATGGTCGCACAAAAATATATAAATTAATCTTGTTGAAGCTCTACAGTGTATGAAAAATGGACGCAGAATTAAAAGATACACGACAAAATACCTTTCTGTTGATAGACAAAACGATTTGCTTACTTACCATATGCCAAAAGATGAAAATTTTAAGACATTAATGTTGAACATTGCGTGAGATGTCGTTTGCGATTTTCAAATGATAGTTTCAATTTATCCAATTAGAAATACATAAGGGGTATTCCAGCATATAGTTATTACGGATGTGTCTAAACCTTTTTTAAGAAATTAACTAGATAAATCCATCAAGCTGAAATATACACATGTTCACACAGTAATGTCAATTGTCTACCACAGTAATTTCAAGCTGACTAACATGTCTTTCTGTTTGCACAATTCTGGCTTGCATTGATTGATCATTATTGCTTCTGCAAACTTTAACAAGCGAGTATTTTGTGTGTTAAACAACACGCGAAAGGCAATGTCTCTGTTAATCACATGTCCGCTTTTGAGAATGTGCCTAGTGATTGATGACGCTGGAGGCTTCCAGTGTGTCGGCCCACTATGCTAGCATCGCCTGTATGTTGTATCTTGTCGACCCATTGAGGTGTATGTTCTGACACGCTTTTGTTCAGCTGTCTCTGTTCTACCGATGTAGAAGGCCTGGCAACTACATGTGAATTGGTAAATACAATTGTTTTTGGCGTACAGAGGACCATGCTCTTTCACTGCTGGTGTGGGAATCGGTATGGTTATGAGAGTCTAACGTCCTAAGAAACCCCCGGGAAGGTTAACCCGGTCAACAAATGCCCGCAGAAGTCGGACGTGGCGGCCTAACGACGCAAGAACGCAGCTCTGCTGTAAACAGGCACAACGCAATCACATCCGAAAAAAATCTCCGGATGAACGCAGCAGAAGAAGAAATTCCTCTGTCGGCGTGTCCTGGGTGCATATCTTTCTAGCATGGTCAAACAGGGTCCGTACTAAGCCCCGTTTGCACTGGACAGGTGTGAATCTCTGAAAATTTAAGTATTGGCCAGTCCATGTCGCTTTGCGGTACACCGATCTTTGAGTTGTGCCATCTTGTAGTATGACTTTGTTAGGAAATTGAATTGTATGTTGGTGGTACATAGTAGTAGTAGCCTCTCCAGAATAGACGTTGGTATGCCTAGTTTTAGTTGTTTGTCTTTAATGCGTTCCCTTATTATTTTCACTGTCTCCTCTAATGGAACGTTGGTGAATAGGGAGGCTATATCCATGGATGCCATGTGTTTGATATTTATGTCCATAGTATCCAAATTAATATTAACTATTTTTTTTTTACAGATTGCAGTATTTGTATTGCTAGTTGGATTGGTACAGCGTGGAAAATATTTGAATTGAAGTCGGTGTCATAATGGCAAACCAGGCTAACAATAATATGGACCAGTTCCAACGTGCTTTGGATGATTGGAACAATAAATTTAAGAGTGGGAATATATTTGATCCTATACCATGCTTAAAAAGGTATGTTTATTTACTGTTCATGTTGAAAAATGAACCAGTGTTTTAGTACCTTGTATGTTTATAATAATACATGTGTAATAAATCTTGTAAGATAAGTTGGTATTTAAAAACGGATAAGAACACACTAACATAAATTTATATATTCTGACTTATTTTCTTTCTTTTTCCCCCTTTTGGGTTTTTTACACTGATTTTCCCCCCCACTTGTGTCACTGATTTCTACACATTCTTTGTTTTGTTGTGGGTATTAAAAAAATTTTAATATTGACTTGGGCTACAGGGTCGACCGAACCTTAAATAGGCACTAAGAATGAAGAAAAGGCAGCCAGCATTTTGCTGACCACATCACTCACGAAGCGCCTTAAAATTTGTCCTTTATTTTTTTTTCTTCTTTAAACTTATCTACAAAAAAACAGGTATCATGTGTGCCAAAGACAGCCTTCCCTTTTGTATTGTTCTCAGAAACTTTCTATGTTTGATTATATAATTTTTCTTTGCTGGGCTGGTCACTTGACTCGCATGCCAGATCACAGGCTCCTGAAACAAATCTTTTATGTTGAGCTGCGTTGTGGTAAACGCTCCCAAGTTGGCCAGAGGAAATGCTTTAAAGACACTCCTGAAAATCTCACTGAAAGCTTTTGGAATTTTGGGAGACTGCTGCTAAAGACCGTTATTTGTGGTGTACATCATTACATAAGGGTGCAGTCACTTTTGAAGCAACCAGGACTGCAAGAGCTGTGAAGAAAAGGCTGGACAGAAGTCTTCTTTGCCCACATTTTGGAGCCAAAATAGGCCTTGATCAGCTATATTAGAACTCACGTCTCCATACTTTCAACTCCACTGGGTGAAATGAATGGTCATCATCATTCTTGATGGACAAACAACAACAAATATCAGGATCCAAAGAGAGTGGTTGCTGTCTCTGGAGTGGTCTCGGCTGGCAAAGATTAGTTTTATTTTTATGCCAGGGCATATGGGTGTATGAGGAAATGAGTGGACTGACAAGCTTGCAGGTAAGGCTACTGTAGAAAGCGGACGAGCCATGGACCAGGCTGGCATTCTGAATGCTCTACGAGAAGTAAGTCATTTGCGAGAACCAAGTGATGACTGAATCTACAGCCATGGTCAGGCTGCAAGAACAGCAAGTTAAAAGAGGGGTGACAAAATAAGAACACTAGGTGGGAAGCCAAAGATTGATAAACCAACACAGAATTGGTATCGTCAGTCGCTACACGCTGCGGGATTTACTGAGGAGGGGATCAGAGCACTTATGGACGGAATGGTTCAATGTGCAATGAGGATGATTTGTCGACTAACTAACTAACAACAAATAAAAAAACATAATTTTTCTGTTTCCCTAACTTATTAGTTTCATTGTATGATAACGCCACAACTTGAATTTCTGCAGTTGCTATTCATGATTTCTTTTATCAGTCCATGTTTCAGGTCCAAGTCGTCACTGGCCATATGTAATCGTGTGTGATGGATTCTTTTTTGTAATTTAAAACCATATATCTTTTAAAATAGAATGTGGAATAATGCTTTCAAATTGTCATTTGATTCATGTATTTAATGAAGTAAGTTGAACTGTAGTAAAGATGTATTTTGTGTATTTAAGGCTGGCAGAGCTCCTGGAGAAAGAAACTGAGGAATTCTACAAAATGGATCCAGATCCATTAGATGACCGACCCCCAGGTGAGAGAAGTATAGTAAATCAGTCCTTTGATTGTTGTTCATAGGTATGGATGCATTTTCTTGTTTCTAAAAACCAAACTTTAACTCTTTACCTGGCAAATCGTCCGATTGCGTCTTTACCTCCGGACGGGCAAAGCGCCCGTGACTATTATGCATTGTAAAAACACAATCTCTCGGCTTTCCAAGACTTCTGATTGTCTACTTTCGGTTTCGCCGATAGCTTGACAACGTGGCCACCATTTGCAAGCGTGTACTTTGAATTTGAACAGATGTTTTAAAAAATAGTTTTGGGGGGTTTTACGCTTTGTATTTCAAAATAGATTTTGACGATTCTTCAAGTGATAGTGGAGATTTCGATGGGTTAAATTTAAGTGCATGAATTTGACTGAATCAGAGCTAGACATCAGTGATCAGTGTTACTTTGCCTTAGCAGTCGTCAGTCGGACTTTAAAGAAAGTGATTATGATTCGGAAGATTTTTTGTAAATTGCTGTATAGATGACTGACAATCACAAACAATATGTTGTATTTTGTAAATATAGGGGGGGGGGGGGATTTCATGTTCACTAAATCCGGCTAAATGTCAGCTAAAATTGGTTGACCTCTAATATATTGGCAATACCAGCCAGACTATCCATTCTTTTATTGCTCACACTACATACATGCCCTGATGTGACAATAAATGTATCTTTCAATTTTAGATTAAGTAAACTAAAGTAAAGAGTAAAAGGATGAATGCTTATGGAGAGTGACATGCAAACCTCATCACACAAACATGCAGGAAGCTACATCGCACAAACATCACATCCTAATATTATGTCCAAACAGATATAATGGATAATATAATGGCACAAACATGTTCATACACAAACACATGTACATAGTTTCAAGTTTGGCATAATACAAACCGGGGATTAAAAAATGCAGGTTGCCAGTCACCAATGGCGCTGCAAATGTTTACCTGGCGCCTTCATTTTCAGTCATTACTTAGCCTGTATTTGCGCCCCCCAAAAAAGATGGCTCCTCATTTGTTTAGTTTTAGTCTAACTCTGATTGAAACTTGTACTAAAGCATGGCTTACGATAGAATATGAATTAGCTTAAGACCTAGTATTGTTTCATTCTAGGTCGGCAAATTGCTACGTGTGGACTTGGCCAAATGATGAAGGTTATCTTCAAGAATGACGATTTTATGAACACGGTAAGTTGAATTTATGGAATTTGAAAATCAATATTTTGTTAAGATTATGATTAAGCTTTTATTGAAAATAACTGGTATTAAGTTGGACTCAAATGTTGACTTCTCGCTCAGAAAGCAATGGCAAGCTACTGAACATACAATTAGCTAGAAAATCAAATCAACCTGGAGTTAATCGCAACATCATAAATGATGAAATCAGGACTAAAGTGGGGGTAATAGCAGCGCTATTGGTTTGGCCACATAACTAGGCTACCAACTGACAGTATACAACAGCAAGCAAATGGTGTAAGGACCAAATGGAACCAGAAGACTAGGCGGACACCCGGGAAGGTTAGCCCGGTGAACAAATGCCTGCAGAAGTCGGATGTGTCAGCCTAAAGGCGCAAGTATCGCAGCTCTCTGTGAACAGGCACAATGCAATCATGTCTGAAAAAACTGGATGAACGCAGAAGAAGAAGAATAGGCGGACCATGTAAATGATGAACAGAGGGAATAACAGTCCATGGGAATCTCGATATATAAAGCCCATAAACAGGCACTCTCCTGCTGTTTATGCCTTACCTCGACATTGCAAGGAACAAGATGAGATTTTTGAAACATACAGGATGTTTGTAAAGTCTCACTACACTCTGTTTAGGGTGTATTTTTAATGACTGAAAATATTGCTGTTCCAAGCTTCGTATTTACCGCTTATATTGCATGATGCGGTGTATGGCAGGGGGTATTTGAGTCTGAGGAATTAAGGCCGCCTGGCTAGTGCAGTCGCCGCGAACTGTGCATGTTAGGATTTTCTTTTTGCCCCTGACAGAAAAAAATCCCTCACCTTACTGAGGATTCAAACCCGGGTCTCCTGAAGGAGAATTCGGTGTTCTAGCCACTCAGCCAACCGCTCCTCTGCTGTACATATATCAGTCACATCATATTTCTTTTAAAAAGTCCTCAGCTGATTTGAACCTGATACTGTTATAGCTTGAGGAAGATGCTCAATCTCTTAGTCACTCTGATCACTAGCTTTCTCTCTCTCTCTCACCCCCTCCATCCCTCTCTCCACATGTACACACATGAGATAAGACAGCAGGTATGTGACATTGACATCTAAAACTGGATATGAACTGGATACTTTAGAGATGAGGCAGACACCTAACCTCTGTATGCACTAGGGAGTTCTCTCTCTGCCTCTCTCTATCTCTCTCTGTCACTATTGGGTGTGGGTGTGTTGTTGGTGTACCACTTAGGCAACAAATAATAACTAAATACTGTCATTTACTGCCAATATAATACCTTGCAGCATATGGTCTTTGAGCCTGAGGTATTAAGGCCGCCTGGCTAGTGCAGTCGCTGCGAACTGTGCAGGTTAGGAATTTCCTGTTTCCCCTGGCAGAAAATAATCCCACACCTTACTGAGGATTCGAACCCGGGTCTCTTGAAGGAGAATCTGGCGTTCTAGCCACTCGGCCAGCCGCTCCCCTATAATAACTAATACGTTTATGAAAAATACTGGTCAGTTTGCTAGTCTTGCATAAAGTATGTTGACATATGGTAATGTAAAAATGGTATTAAGATACACATACATCACTAGTAAAAATGTACATCATAATGTATGGTAAATTTTCTCACCTTTCAGATTGTCAACTCATATTTGCTGCAAGGGTCCTCCTACAGAGATAGCAGCCCTATATTTACTGCATCCTGCAGAGTTTTGCTGGATTTACTGCCTGGCTTGGAAACAAGTGTGCCCTTTAGGGAAACGGTGAGTAATGTAAATCTGCCTGGGCCATATACACACACATCCTGCCTACCTACTTACATGCATGCGTACTTGTAGGAAGCATTATGCCTTCAAGTGATCAAGTGACAATAGACCATCTTGGTTGATGCTGTATAAATGGCAGGAGCCGAGTTGCTTAGAAGTTAGTTAGTCGCGGTTCCAACTTCACAGCAACGGGTCGTCCCCATTATGCTCCATTCCTGTGCCAGTGAATATCACACAAAATGCTCCCCACTGCCCAGTGTGGAAAAGACAGGAGTCTCGACAAATAACAGCCTGCACAGATACACTGCATAATGCCACCACCAGAATGTCAACAAAATAGTCCCCCACAAAACACCCAGTTCATTTCTGACGGAATCAGCACAGTCCACTAAATAGTTCATCGTCGATGGTAGTGGCAGTCAACCAGAAGCCCAGTAGCCACGCATTTCTGCATAAGGCAAAAACCGGTCAACTCTGGGACATAGCCATCTGCCATTGCTCCGAACATGCAGTCACGTTCCAAAAGACCTCGGGCAGATTCAAAAGCATTTCACACGAAACTCACAGCTCACAGTGTCGTGCCACGCACTTACTCAGTAGCAGGGCGACGGAACCATGAAGCCTTCTTAGTCACCTCTTACGACATGCGTGGTAGGCTACAGTGTTGCTATTCTTTGCTTCCCTTATGGGCCCCGGCAACATACGTGCTTAGAAGTTATGACATATACCTCTGGCTTGTGCAGGCTTTGAATGATTTATTGTGTGGATTTGTAGTAAGGGAAAGTTTGTATACTTTCCCCATATCCTGGGATAGTAGATTGGGCGTCTAGTCTTCTCAGACAAAAGTGAATCGGTGTGCATGATGCTCACGTTTGCTAGGCAGGTGGAAATAAAAAAAAAGAAGCAGCATAGGCTGCTGTCCAAAATTAGAAGATCTACCCACACTTTAATATTGATTTGATTCAAGTGCTTATTTGTATCCTTGGTGATATTACAGAATATGTGCACTGTTCTAAGATTCGCTCTCTATGTTCAGTAGGATTTTTTTTTTTTTGGGTTGCGTATCCCTTACAAGACGTTGCAGTCAACACCAGCATTTTTCAGCTGCTGTTGATGTACTAGGCAACTGTTACGTTCAGTAGTTTGCCATTGCTTTCTGAACAACCGGCTCCCATACCAGCATGTTATAACACAATGCGACACGGTCTGCTGCACAAATCGGTCGCAGCTGAGCTTCGAACGCCTGGTACCCGGCTCATGAACCGCGTTCGCAAGCCTTTAGCCACGGAGCCAATAGTAGGAGGATACTGGAACAATTATGGAGATATCCATGTGCAGTGAAAGTGATCCTCCTTCTATCTCTTCTTTTCTCCACATACACACCCACCTGGTCATTCCACCTCTCTTAGTATATATAAAATCCTATTACTCCACACTTCTACAGCAGTATATACAATTTTTAGGAGTCTCCATGGCGAAGTGGTCAAGCCACCTGACTCAGACTCTGAAGGTTGTGGGTTTGATTCTGGACCACGTCCTTCGGTTCATGAGTGCTTTGTTTTTGGAGACTCTTGAGGGTCATCGCTGGAGCTATGGAGTTCATGCTTTGTGTGATGCTTTCAGCAGTTAGCTGCGGAAAGAGACTGAGCCGTATGGGATAAAACCTGGTGCTATTGGTTGACTTTTAAGCGACTTGTTTAAAATACAATTTTATCTCACTTTATTACTTTCAAAATAAAGCTTTATAATTGCTATATTTTATTCCAGGAAGGAGTGGTGGAGAGATTATGTTACTGGGCAGAATTTGCTGAAGAACCCCTACAGAGCTACGCCACCGGTCTTCTAAGTGGTGCCATGGAGTTGAATGATGTTGCTGTCAAATTTAGAGAAGAGAGCTTGCATTTGGTAAGTTCAGTGTACAAATTAGAGACAAGTGAACTGCTTTGGTCATATTAAAAGACATAATATCACTTGTAAAATCTTATCTTCCTGGTGATATCTCATTTCAAAAGGTGGAATTGTACATATTTAGGTAGTGATGTAGACAGGATGGATGGACTAAAATGGTAACGTGGAGGAATATCACCAACAGAGTTGATCCATAATATGAAAGACCGATATCGTGGAAAGACATACATATACGACAGCCGGCCAGGTACTTAATGATGGTGATGTAGAGAAAGATAAAGGAATGGCCAGGTCTTAAAATAGGAATGTAAAAGACGAGAGGAGTTTTCATATCACTAAGATATGTGTGGAATTCAAAAGAAATTAAACCTGGTACCGAACTTAGAATATTTAACATGTTATGGAAGAACCCTTGAAATAATACTCACCTCAGATAATTGTTGAATAAAATCAGCTCGCGAGAGGAATCCGTCATTTGTATGAAATCATCATCATCAAGTGCCTTGTCGACTGACATGGGCGATTTGTAGAGACATCTGATGTTTGTTTATCTTGTATTACCCAGTTTGTTCACAAATATATTTGAAATCTTTTGTCATGGATTCTACATGTCAGTCATTCCTCTACAGGTTCCCATCATGTTGGACAGACTGCATGCCCTCATCAAACAAGAGAAAGAGGAAAGAGAGAAGACAGAGACAAAATTGCCTGAGAATAACATAGAAGGAGAAGACAAGCAGAGTGAGGAAGCTGGCAAATCTCCACGGCATTTTGCTGCGTTGGCTAGTGGTGAATCAAGATCTTTAAATAAAGGTACGGTTGGTTATGTTTACACATAGTGGTTTAGTTGATGTTAATTGTCATATTATCCTCAGTATGCTCCATCTCCCTTAGCTAGTACTAGCTGAAGGTGCCAGTTCTTTTTTGGTTGACTGTTCTTCTCTGACATCCTGCGTAATTCTTTTGTTGGGTTTCATCCTATTTGATTTTATGTTCTTGCAGTCTGGTTATGGTTGCAGATTCACAGCCATCACTAGATTAATTTAATCGTCATTCCTGTCTGAGGACAGTCAGTCTTATCAGCCCGGTTCATTTGCTCGCCCGCTCCCACAGTAGACGCCAGGTATTTGTTGGTTGACTGTTCTCTGACATCCTGCATAGTTCTTTTGTTGGGTTTCATCCTGTTTAATTTTATGTTTTTGCAGTTTGGTTATGGTTGTGGATTCACAGCCATCACTAGATAAATTTAATCGCCATTCCTCTCTGAGGACATTCAGTCTTATCAGCCTGGTTCATTTGCTCGCCCGCTCCCACAGTAGCTGGCATGCAAGCCTATCAGATTGTTCATTTCCTCTTACATGACATGGAACAAATCTGAAGATGATTTTAGTCAGCTTTGACTTTCTTAATCCACTGTCTGTGAGCCCAGCCATCTTGATTTTCCTGAGCATACTCATTTGAGTCACAGAGAAAGCATGCCAGGATGATTTGGCCAGGTGGCACAGTCGGGACAAGAACATGGGCCTTGTCCAAGGCTGATAATTGTGTGAGATGGCGAACAATGACCACCCATGCTTATCGGCATGGCACATGAGGAGGATGATGGGATATGTTACTATTTCATTACTTTGTTATAGGCCACATGTTTCTGTAAACATATTGAACTATCAGAGCTCTCATGCTTTCTCCTACAGTTTAACATATCATTTATTTCATTTGTTATAGACCACATTTTTATGTAAACATATTGAACTATTGAACCGTCACAGAGCTTTTATTCTTTCACCCTTAGTTTAAGATATAATTTATTTCATTAGTTTGTTATAGGCCACTTTTTGGTGTAAACATATTGAACTGTCACAGAGCTTTCATGCTTTCACCCAGAATTTTCCTTTATGAGTTTGTCAGTTTCATGTCGTTTACAGGACATTGGAATCAGCCCGGGCATTTATTGTCTGTCTGTGATTTACTAAGTGATTTTAGTTCAGTAGCTTGCCATTGCTTTCTGAACTGGCTGATGTCCAATCAAAATCAACGGAAAGAGATCTGCTTCTAAATTGCTGATTTGTTGTTGAGGAATTATGAAACTGCATGTCTTACTTTCCACTAAGCCTCACTAAGTTTTCTGAATGTCTTGTCCAGGTTTGAATAACGAATCTAGCTCAGAGAAGCCGAATTACAAAGCCAGTCTGAAGAGGACATTGTCTCCGAGTCATGCAACTGATTCATACCAGAAACGAACAAGGACAAACTCAGATTCTGCTGGAAGTAAGGAAGTGATACAATTTGTGATACTGCCTTCAGCAACCTGCAACTCCTCGTTACAAAACAGTCCTCCTTGCTTCCCAGTCATCAGTTAGGGCTTTTTATCAGATCCAAGAAATTCTGTGATTTTTCTCTGGTTTACATTTCATCACCATTTCACATTCATCACAAGATTTTCAAGTTCTTGACAGTTGTTGGGAAATTAACTTCTCATACATCTTTAATGGTTTTGTTAACTCCCCATCTGAACCTTCCATGAAGAATATAGATTCTTTCACAGCATATTTGTTGATTCAGTTCAAATAAATATTTCCCAAAGTAAATATGATGGAAAAGTTAAACCAGTGAAAAGCAATGGTTGTTTTGTGTTTGACTATCATTCAAGTCGGTAATTTTACAAACATTGGGTTTCCAAGTTGACCCATCCTAAAATGGTCACCAGAAAGTTTTCTGGGAAATAAAGGGCAATTTGTCTATTAAACAATTTGAGGCTAGCACCATAAACCCAATATAATCATCATCAAGTGCGATGCTAGCTGGCGTAGGTGTTCATGACTCTACACAGATCTCGATCTTTGGTTTTCTGGATCAACTCCACTGTTGATAATCCTCCATGCCACTGTCACAATCCATCTTGTATCATTTCTCTTGGTTTGCCTCTCTTCCCCTCAATCTTTCCAGTTGTCACGATGTTCTCCAATGCCTCTCTTCTCATCACATGACAAAAAAATGCTATTTGCCTCTTTCTTATTGTTGTGTATATGTTTGTTTCTTTAGCCTCTTTTAGGCATTCGTTGTTAGTTACTTTGGCAGTCCAAGGAATTCGCAACATTCGTCTCAGGAACCACATCTCTGTTGCTTCCAATCTCTTCCTAATTTGTTCATTTACATTCCAATATTCACAGCCAATAAGCAAAACAAAACCCAATATACCTTTACTTGTTTAATTGTTTATGACGGGACAGTTATTCTTCTTCTTTTCGTTCATCCGGAGTGTTATTTCAGATGTGATTGCGGTGTGTCTGTTATGCGCCCTTGGGCCGAAACCCGTGGGCCAACACATCCGACATTAGCGTGCTTTTTTGACCAGGTAGCATTCCTGGGAGACACTCACTTTTGTGGTGCCATCTACAACCATGCTGGCCAAGGTTGAACGGTCGAAGACAACAGTCCATAGCATTTTCCGCCATCCAAGGTTGCTTCCATAATTGCAGGGCCGACACATAACGCCCTGGATCTGGGCTCACCGAGGGAAATCGTCACGTCCTGCTCATGGCTGCTTTAAATCCTCACTTCAATATATTGGCCATTTCGTTTGCCACGGGCCATTCCCGCACAAACCAGACAGGTTTGCAGACGGCATCCACTCAGCGAGTTTTCGGACATGTGCTTGTCGTTGCGCCCGTCAGAGCTGTTCCAGGCACGACAGACATTCGGAAAATTAACTAGAGCTGTTCCGAACAAGAGCAGCATTCGGAAACTAGGTAGTCAGAGCTGTTCCTAGCACGAGAGACATTCGGACGAGACATTTCACTCGGACGTAATTGCGTTGTGTCAATTTTTAGTTTGCCACCCGTAGGACGACACTTCCGGCTTCCGGCGGGCATTTTTTAAAATGAGGTTAGCCTTCCTCTGGTTCGAGACAAGTTAGACTCTTATTTCGACTTCCACACGGAAAGCTTTTCCTTTGGTCTGCCACGTAATGGATTCGCAAGCCAGGCGTTCCATTTCGTGTCATCGAGACAATTTTCCACCTTTGACTACACTCACTCCATGAGTACGGTTAAACACTTTCATCGGAACCGACCGAGATGTTTTTCCACCTTTTAGTACTCGCTCACGAGGTAGGCTACATGTGCTGCCGGCTCAGCACCTTACCTCCGTACAGCAGTGAGCGAGAAATGGCCAGGCCCTCTCATCCGGGGATCCCTCATCCCCCAGCTGAGAGCCTTCGGACAAGTATCTAAACTGGGCATGTAGCGTGCCCAGTATCTCACCTCCATTTATCGGTGGAGGCGTTTGTGTAAGTATCTGGACCAAGATTGTGGCTTCGTGCGCCGGAGCTTAAATTTTGACTGCTATCCTCAGCCTACCTGTAGAGCAGCAGGTTGTGTCTCTCTTAGTCTGGTCCCTATCCCATATGCTGTCCGATAAGTAGTTTTTCATCCATCGGCAAGCACATGGGGTCGATGGGACACGCAAGCTCCCACACCACGGCAAGGTGGAGACACGTCGGGGGAGGGACAGTTATTGTATACTTGTACTGGTTGGTGCTGTAAACATGCTGACTTAACTGTTCCTGGTCTGCACTGGATGTGAGTAAATATAAATGTGTAAATATGTACGTATATGTGTGTGTGTACACTTATATGTGTATAAGCATGTATGTATGTTCACATGAGCAGTTAGATGCTTGCATACATGTGTGTGTGTGTACACTTATATGTGTATAAGCATGCACGTATGTTCACATGAGAAGATGGACGCTTGCATACATGTGTGTGTGTATGTACATACATATATTAAAGCATAGATATTTTAAAAACAGTATTTGATGGAGATCACAGCAACAGCAGCTGGGCAGAGATGCGGCCTCTAGTCATCGGTTCCTACTCGTTGAGTCCCCTGACGACCGCCATGAAGCAAAGATTGATCCTGCAGTATCTGACACCTCTAGGAGACTACCATGAAGTGAGTTACCACGCTGCTTATTTTTTTTTGGGGGGTTTTCTTTTGCATATTATTTTTATGGACATCACTGTCAACACCAGCATTTTACTGCTGTTCTTGATGTCTTGGCAAGTTTACGTCCAGTAGTTTGCCATTGTTTTTTGAACAACCGGCTCCCATACCAATTCGTTAAAACCCTCTGCTTATTGTTCTATTGAAATATGTATCTCTAAAATAGAGACTTTAGTGATATTATTATAGTCTAAAATTGAATCTTTATTAATGTTGTGTTTGATTCTCTTCAGTAGCGTGGTCAAATAGTAACATGGTGTGAAACATTAGTTGAACATAGGTAATGTCACTACACTTTGGGTGTTTCCGTGCATGCTCACTCTCCAGTGCAGCAGCCATCTCAAAGTATCTCTATTTACTGTTCCTTACAAGAAACAAATGAAAATCGTACACTGATTAGAGGAATTAGACTTAGATATAATTTTTTTGGTCATGTTATGAGAATAAATTAATTGGAGAATTTGGTGACAACTGGCAAGACCGAGGGGAAGAGAACATGGGGAAGGCAAAGAAGTAAATACCTGGATGGCTTGACCACATGGTATGGTCAAGACAAGAACACAGAGCTGATCCACGACTCTGGTGATGGAGTGAAGTGGCAACATGACAGCCCATGCTTATCAGCATGGCATGTGATGAATGAACAGATGGCATGGATACTGTTATTTATAGTGGATACTGTTATTTACAGATAAAGTGGCTATACTCACCAATAAAATGCTGTCAGTTGCAGTGATAAAAAGGGCGGTGAAGTGCTACTTAGAACCTATGCTGTTAGATGGATGTGAAACATGGACAATAAGTAGACATGCTGAGAAACATCTAATGGCAGTGGAAGTGTGGTTTCTGAAGAGAATGGACAGACAGAAGAACTAATGAGCAAGTTCTACAAGAAACGTAGAAGAAAGTTGTAAATTTTTTTCATTTGATGTAGACAGTCAGTCTTTTTAAGCACATGATAAGGAGAAAACTTTTGGGAAACTTAATGACACTGGCAAGATTGATGGGAAAAGAGCAAAAGGAAGGCTTGGATGGATTGGCCGCATGGAATAATCAAGACAAAAAACACAACTGATTCAAGACTGGTGACAGTGTGAGATGGTGAATCATCAACAGCATTTACCTCTGAAGTCGGAGTTGGTTCGCCTGATGGCGAGGGACACTGTTAATATAGAAACCTAATCCACAAGCAAAATTCAGCCCAGCACTACTAGAATTAGTGTGTATGGACTACGCTTGAGTTCAGAGCGAGCGAGCAAAAAGTAAATAAATAAATAAACAGCATTTTATATTAACAATGTTGACAGACATAACATCCAGTCTAAGTTCCCTAAGTTTACTGCCTTTGGAATTCATTATCAACATGAGGTTAGTCAGACTTGTTCAAGTCTTAGTCTAAACCTGAATATTTTCATGCGCAAAACATGCCTGTAGTGACATTAAAAAACAATGTTAAAGTTGAAGTAAGACACCACATCGCTTTATTTTCTTTGCACCTACAAATAATCTGGGACTGAACCATTTAAGAAATATTGTGAACTTTGTCTTTTATTTCAGTTGCTGAGTCCTATTCTAGAGCGCAATGCCATGGCCTTGATCTTCCATTACATTAATTTGAGCGAGAATAAGGACATCAGACTAGCATTTGATGCACTGAGAGTAAGTTGCGTTAGCTAGATTTATTCTTTATTTTTCTGTTTCTAATTTACAGCTTACAATTTTTGTGTAAAAGAACGGTTGGTTGTTTCTGTGGAAGGCAGAGTCTGATGCTGGTCATCTGATCCCAAAAAGGGCTTCCATCTGTCTGAGTGAACGAATGAACAAGCTTTATGTTAAAAGGATTTAGAATTGGGCACGCAGGCCCATCTGACATTCTGCCCTTCTGTCATTCTCTATTATACATTATTTCATCCACAAATCAATCGAGGCTAACTGAGAACAACAACAGTATCAAATATATGCATTATAAAGGCATGTGGAAAATGCAAAAATCACTACTACATGCCTCACTAAAAGTAATGAATGATGTGGCAGTTGTTATTAGCTATGGGGAACATACTAGTCTACCAAAAGGGGACTGGCTTTTTATAATAGGCTGTTATTAATTATTATTATTAAAATATGACCATTAAAAGAACGGAAACATACAAATATCTGGGTACAATCTTCAACTGCTCCAACATAATAAGGGAAGAAATACAAGCTAGAATCAACTCTGGAAATAAGATATACTATGCACTACAACATCTGCTAAAATCAAATGCGCTGTCTCGTAACACCAAGATCACAATATACAAAACACTGATTAGACCAGTTGTGCTGTATGGCTCTGAAACCTGGAGTACAATTAAAGGAGACGAAGCCTTGTTACAAACCTTTGAGAACAAAGTCTTAAGATGCATCTTTGGGCCCATTAGGGATATACAAAGTGGAGAGTGGAAAAGAAGAAGCAACAAAGACATTTATGATCTGTTTAAGTCCCCGCTAATCACTGGTATCATGAAGACTAAAAATAGACTGCAATGGTTGGGGCATATAGAAAGAATGGAAGATAACAGGGAAACAAAACTCAAGAAATAAATAACCGTAGACCCCTAGGTAGACCAAGATGATGGTAGAGAGATAATATACATACAGACCTACAAGCACTTGGAATAAGTGACTAGCAAGAATGCTGAAGAAGAAGAAGAAGAAGAATTATTATTATTAAGGGGGAAGGTTGTAGGAAACAATGAGCTTGTTGTAGCAGCTTTTCTTCTGACCCAGAACTAAAGTAGCCACTTCATGGGGACTGTTGCAGAGCTCTCTTTCCTTCACATTTCCAAGCTCAGAAATTAGTGTGGAGGAAAAACTGGTATTGGAACTCTAGTTACCTACTCCATAAGTAATCTGCCACCAAGAGGCCTATCAGTCTGTTAATTTCCCCACACTCCTTCATGACCAGGGCAAAAAATCCATACAATTCTCACAATCTGTGACCTGTGAAGTGAGGATAGTCATTCCACACGAAACATTTCTTTTGCCACCTTACAAAGCATACTCTTTGAGTCCATAACGAATGCATTGTGTATTGCAGTGGTCTCCTCTAACTAATGTAATGCCGCTATTATTGCTTCCACCTCCATTCTCATGCTAGAGATCGTAGTCTCATGTGCCAGACTCTCCTTTTTAAGCATCACCCATTAGCCTTTGCGGTGAAACCCCACCCCTGCGCCTGTTTCTCACCACTGATGTATGTTACTCTGGATCAGTTGTTGCACCTCAAAGGCTGGGCGGCCTGCTGCCCATTCTCTGCACTCATGACCCAGTGTTACTATTACATAGTGCCACATGGGAACATGAACATATGAGCTGAAAAGCATCTGATGGTTGTGGAAATGTGGTTTCTGAGGAGAATGCAAAGAATACCACGGACACAGAAAAACCAATGATTAAGTCCTACAAGACGTTGACAGTCAAGTGTTTTGGACACATGAGAAGAAATAAATTGGAGAACTTTGTGACAGCTGGCAAGATTAAGGGGAGGACATCAAGCTGTAGGGACAATCAACACCCACACCATCTGTCTTTTGCTAGGTTCATCATAATCTTTTCACATTAAGCCAATGATTTTGCATGTTTCTCTTCCTCATATTGTAACTTATATAAATAGTATGTTTTGTTCTACAGCTTATATTAATTAATTGGTTTATATTGTGCATTACGTTTGGTGCCATTAAAACATGGTTTGCAAGGCATATGATTAATAAATTATTTTTTGTTTCTCTTTGTCAAGTTTCTCTCTGTAATTCTGTGCCACAAAAAATTTGCTGCGGAATTCATCACAAAAGGTGGAATCCAGAAGCTTCTGGAGATTCACCGACCTTCCATGGCAGCTACTGGTGTCTCTCTGTGCTTCTACTACATCACTTATTTTGAGGATGCAACAGAACGAGTAAGTACATCATCGTTATTGCTTGCCAAGGTTTTTGTTGTGTTCTGTCTCTGTGCATACTTACCATGACATTCATGTCTGTGTTACCGGAGTGTTAGATATTTTCTGCTGTGGTAAAAGTAAAAACTCATTTTTTTTAAAATCTCCTATTTTGCTTGCCCTGCGGGTTCCAGAGAAAGGACTTTCTAATTATGCTATTAAGTTTTCTCAGTGTGTATCCTATCCAGCACCAGTATCTTTCCCTTACCTCTTTATTAACAGAAATCTGTCTCCTTAAGATACCTTTTACTTTCCCAGTTTATGAGTCGACCACAAAGCCCTGGGGAAAAAATGCAACCCGCCACTTATGAGGCATGAATCCAGGATTATTATTTTAGAAGGCAGTGCAACTAACACCATACCACTTGACTCCTGATGTGTATGAAAGAGGTAAAATCCAAATCCACACCACATCCTGGGTAAAGGTAGTAGCATACCTTACTTAACATCTGAAGTCACAGCTGAAAGCGGTTACATCATCTGTAGAGATAGGGCACTTAATAGACAATTTTATAGTGGAGATTGTGTATCTCATTAGACTGTTTTGTAAACTTAATAGACAATTTTATATTGTTTTGTAAACTTTGACTCAGCCTTGTAAAATTGGTATCCCACTTCTAAGAAAGATTGAAAGAGTTTAGAATGTAGATTAGAAAAAGATTTCTTGCTTGTTACACAGAACAAGTTTATACATATGGCTCTTAATCCTGGACAGCTAGTAAACTAGCAACAACAACAAATCCCTCATCTATATCTATAAAACAGAGTGTGGGTTTGTGGGTCTTGGATGCGTTCGATAACGGTACATCCGATTGAGATGAAATTTTCTACACGTCTTCCTTTCATTCCTGTGCAACCGACTATAATAATTTCTTAATGTAAAATCTTCTACTTATTTAATAACATTTACTTTTCCATTTTCATTATATAATGTCTATATAGAAAAGGGACTTCACTCTAGAAAAGTTATTTCAAGGGGCATAACTTTTAATAACATTTCTATATACTTTATAGTCATATTGTTGGACTTACCTGCACTATTGTTAAACTCTTTGTCTATAGTTATTTTTAGGCATATGAGTTATATTAAATAATGATATAATCTTTAAGGTATTTTTAAAGTTTGCATAAAAATAATGCATTATGCATAACATTTTAACCCATCTTTTTCTGCTTACAAAACTTATCAACTGTCATGTCGGTTCAGTTTTCATTAAAAATAATGAATGGTGTGTGGAAGGACATTCTTTTAAGTTACTGTGCGCCAGGAGCTGGGCGAAACCATGCCGGGTCAGATAGATAGACAGATAGTCGGGAACGGAAGCTTATTTCACTACTTGAATGAATGAATTAAATGACATGCTCCCCACCAGGGACTGGGTGAAGCCGGGCCGGGTCAGACAGACAGACAGATAAACAGACAGTCGGAAATGGGAGAGCTTATATGACTACGTATATGAATTAAATGAGATGCTCCCCACCAGGGACTGGGTGAAGCCGGGCCGGGTCAGCCAGACAGACAGACAAACAAGCAGACTGATAGATAGATAGATTCCCTCCAGGGCCTGGGCGAAGCCGGGCCGGGTCAGCTAGTGATTTATAAAACGTGACAGATTTAGAGGAAGAATAGAGAAGATTTTGACACAGAAAGAAGTCAGCACACAAATTAATACTTGCTTTTGGAGACCACAAGATCTAGAAAAGTATGATTGCTACGCCATTTGGGCAGGCACTTGGCGATGATGAAAATGGCCAGTGTAATGCTGATTGTATTATTCCTGATAGGTTCTTTGGTCGTGTAAAATATGGGTTTAAAATCATATGCTTGATATTAAATTAAGGCACATAAATGAGCTTTAATGTTGTAAACATTAACACCTGTGTTATTTGATAATTTCTTGTAGTTGTGTTGTGAAGCTAAGATGTAGTGTTAATAATTTCATGTTTGATTATTTCCAGATGTGCATGTTGCCAGAAGCAGTACTATCTGATGTAGTCTCGTAAGTCGACATTTTCCTTCGTTGTCTTCTTTTTGTAAAATTGTCTTTTTTAGCTCACTCAGCCATAAAAAATGTTAATACATGAATTGGTTCAAAGTAACGCTATCACCTTTTTTTAGACACCCACAAAAAAAAAAGACAGGAATTTACTGAAACATTGCGTTTTTTATTTTGTCTTTATTTTAATATGACTGAATGGGCTGGAATGTTATGTACTTCATGAGCAAAAAAAAAGAACTCAAAATTAAAGAAGATTGTTTATTATGACAAATAGAATTAAGGACACGAATATTGTGGACAGTTAAAAAGGACCTGGATGTCTGTAAAAAACAACTATGGACAGGTAGGTGTATTGGGGAAGCACATAAGAGGAAGACCAGAATGTAGGAAAGAAGAAAAATTTTGAAAGACTTGTGGGCGACACAATTCTGCCGAGTGCTCATAATGCTGCAATATAAATCTGAAGGCCTAGTCCTTCACACTGTGTTTCAGTATCTGTGGGGTTACTGTAATATTTATAGCAACAGTTGTACTATTCTGAAGGATATTTTATACACTTTCCCATTGGTTCTGATTCCAACAGGTACAATCTGTGGCTGATGGAGTGTTCCCATGATTCCAGCCGGTGTCATGCCTGCCTCTTCTTCTCCCAGTCGTTCACCTACAAGGTTATCCTCAACTTGTTTGACCAGAAGAATGGCCTGAGACGGCTAATCAATGTGGTAAGTAACTTATCTCTCTCTCACAGCTTACTGTGTTCTCTGAGACAACTATGTATTTGTAGATTCTGCAGAGAAATGCGCACACATACATGTGCATACCTTGCAGCAAATTCAGGTGATGTGATGAGTATGATTGTATGCGTGTGTGTCGCCTGGGAATGTTGCTTGTCACAGTGAGGGAAAGATTGGCCACCTATTCCTCAGGCCGGTCCATAAAGTTACACCACAAGCTGGTCAGCAAGGCCAAATGGATAATGCATGATCTTAAACATCCAGTGTACTGATGACGGGGTAAGAGATTCAACCCCTACACCTGACAGTTGGACTAAAATGTTGACTTGGGGAAGTAAATTTAAAAAAAAAAAAAAAAGTACCTCTGAAGTCGGAGTGGGTTCGTAATAGGGACACTCGTAAGCTAATTCCCACACAGAATTCAGTCCAGTATTACCAGAAGTAGTGTGTATGGACTACGCTTGAGTTCAAAGCAAGCGAGCGAGCGCACAAAAAACATCACATATGTGATCTGAGCTTATGTCTGTCTAAGCTTATGGTGTCTGTCTAAGCTTATCGTGTCTTTCTGAGCTTATGGTGTCTGTCTAAGAAGGTACTGTGTTCTTTCCCAGTATAGCCTTCTTAGATAAGGGGGGGAAAACAGATCTCTTGTGCATATTGCACACGTTAAAAATCCCATGACAGATAGTGAGGCTTCTGCCCCGGCAAAATTGTATGGACGGAAACCTACCTGCGGGAAGTAAACCTTACACAAATATCGGGTTTTTGTAAAGTCTCACTACAATTTGTATGTAGAACAAACTTGAAAAATGAAGTACATGTCATCAAAATTCTTTCTTCCAGTGATAACACCATTCTGTTTGGAGTGCAATATATTCCTCCAGCAGATGACAGCCATTCGCTGCATATTGCTTCACAATGGACTGTAGATCACATTTTTTGATGACATGTTCTAGATACAAAGTGTGTTGTGTTGTTTGTCCATCAAGAATGATGATGACCATTCATTTCATCCAGTGGGGTTGAAGGTGTGGAGCCGTGGGTTCTAAGATGGCTGATAAGGCCTATTTTGGCTCAAAATGTTCTTTGACAATGTGGGCAAAGAATGCTTGACGTCTCTGGAGGAGGATTTCCTGCAGTGGTTTTTCTGTCCTGCCTTTTCTTCACAGCTCTTGCAGTCCTGGTTGCCTCACATATGACTGCACCTTTGCGCAATGATGCACGCCACGAATTTCGGTCTCTGGCTGCAGCCTCCCAGGTGTCATGACGAATTCCAAAAGCATTCAGTGAAATTTTCAGAGTGTCTTTAAAACGTTTCCTCTGGCCACCTTGGGAGCGTTTACCACAACGCAGTTCGCTGTAGAAAATTCGTTTAGGGAGCCTGTGATCTGGTATGCGGGTCAAGTGACCAGCCCAGCGAATCTGATTCTTCATCAGTAGAGTGTGGATACTGGGCATGGATGCTCTTTCTAGGACTTCAGTGTCTGGAATCTTGTCTTGCCATTTAATCTTCAGTAGCTTCCTTAGGCAGACTGTGTGGAAGTGGTTTAATTTCCTAGCGTGTCGCTGATAAACAGTCCAGGTTTCACAAGCATATAGCAGTGTGGATAATACAACTGCTTTGTAGACTTTTAGCTTTGTTTGCAGGCTTATTCCAGTTCTGTCCCATACATTCTTGTACAGTCTGCCAAAGGCTGCACTGGCCTTGGAGATTCTTGCATTCACTTCGTCATCGATTGTGGCAGCTTGTGACACAGTGCTGCCAAGATAGGTGAATTTGTCCACAACACTTAGTCTATGGTCATTCACTTTGATATTCGGCACAGTGTGATTATTCCCTGGAGCTGGCTGGTACATAACTACAGTCTTCTCCAAGTTGATATTGAGCCCAAAGTTGGCACAGGCATGTGAGAAAGCTGAAACATTATGATGCATGTCCGCCTCTGAGTTGGCGTATAGAGCGCAATCATCAGCAAACAGGAGCTCTCTGACGGTGCCGCTGTCAATTTTGGTTTTAGCTTTCAGCCTTCTGAGATTCAATAACTTTCCATCCATACAGTAGTTGATGTCTATTCCAATGTCATCGTTCTCGAAGGCATTCATCAACATGGCTGAAAACATGAGGCTGAACAGTGTTGGTGCCAGGACACATCCTTGCTTCACTCCATTGGTTACAGGAAAGGGTTCAGACAGTTCACCATTTTCCTGTACTCTTGCCTGCATGCCGTCATGAAATAGCCGCACTATTTGGACAAACTTTCGTGGACAGCCATATTTTGCCATAATCTTCCACAGTCCTTCTCTGCTGACTGTATCAAAAGCCTTGGTAAGGTCAATGAAAGTGGAGAACATTTCGCAGTTCTGTTCCTGACATTTCTCTTGTAGCTGCCTTGCAGCGAAAATCATGTCAACAGTTCCACGTTCTTTTCTGAAGCCACATTGACTCTCAGGAAGAAGACCTTGATCGAGATGGGCTGTGAGGCGATTGAGAAGAATTCTGGCGAGTATCTTCCCTGCAATTGAAAGCAAGGAGATGCCTCGGTGGTTGTCACAGGATTGGCGGTTTCCTTTACGTTTGTAAAGGTGGACTATTGACGCGTCCTTAAAATCTTGTGGCATGGTCTCGTTCATCCATATGTTTGTGAAGACTTGGTGAAGCTGCTCTGTTAGGACCGGCCCACCTGCCTTGTATATCTCTGCTGGGATGGAGTCAGGACCAGGTGCCTTGCCGCTGGAGAGTTGCTGGATGGCTTTGTTTATTTCCACTATGGTTGGCAGGTCACCAAGTGTCTCATTGGTGGGAACTTGAGGAAGGCAGTTGATGGTTTCATCATCGAAGAAGGAAGTTGCATTTAAGATTTTGCTGAAATGCTCTGCCCAGCGTTGGAGGATTTCTTTCTTATCGGTGACCAATGTTCCCCCGTCTGCACTGAGGAGGGGAACTATGCCTGGTGATGAAGGACCATAGACCGCTTTCAGTGAGTCGTAAAAGTTTTTCATATCATGTCTGTCAGCAAAGCCCTGAATTTCATCAGCTTTGCTGCTCAGCCAGGAGTCCCGCATGTGCCGAAGTTTCTGCTGCACTACTCTCTGAATGTTCTTGAAAGCATCTTTTTTTTATGTTGACTTAGGGTCATTCAAATGTGCCTTGAGGAGAAGATGTTTCTCGGCCAGCAATTGGTTGATGTCTTCGGAATTTTCATCAAACCAGTCTTTATGCTTTCGGGGGGCTGGACCCAGGATTTCCATAGCAGTGTTGTAAATTGTGTCCTTTAGGGCTCTCCATTCTGTTTCTGTATCCTGTTTAGCTTCAGCATTGTGCTTGAGGTGGTCTTCCAGCATATTTTCAAACGACTGCTGCATTTTCTTGCTTTTTAGGCGGGTGACATTTAGCTTTGTTTGCATTTTCGCCCCTTGAGGACGCCGTGGTGGCCTGATGTGGATGTTCATTTTCGAGACAATGAGACGATGGTCTGTCCAACATTCGGCACCACACATGGATTTTGTCACTCGAACGTCTTGTTTGTCACTCCTCCTGACGATGACATAGTCAATGAGGTGCCAGTGTTTCGAACGAGGGTGCATCCACGATGTCCTATTTCTCATGGGGAGACGGAAAATTGTGTTCGTAATCACGAGATCATGTTCGGCACATGTCTGAAGGAGGCGGAGTCCATTGCTGTTACAACTTCCGACTCCATGCTTTCCAATAATGCCACTCCAAGAGGTGGTGTCAGATACAAAGTGTAGTGAGACTACAAACACCCTGTACATGCCAAAGTCGAACACACTGACCATTGAGGTGCATAATTAGGTGGAATGAAGAAGAAATATCTGTAGCAATGGAAGAATAAAGAATAGCAACATAATGTTATGATTTTATATGTTATAATTAAGTTAAATACAACACAGTATTGTCTTATCTGTAACTGGGAACTACTTTTGTGTAGTGGCTAATATGCTTGGGAGTCTCTGCGGCGAAGTGGTCAAGCCGTTTGACTCGAACTCCGAAGGGTGTGGGTTCGATTCCGGGCCGCGTCCTTCGGTTTACGAGTTAAATGTTTCGGAGACTCCTGTCGGTTGTCTCTAAAAGCTACGGAGTTCGTGCTTTGTGCGACGCTTTCTGTGCTGCGGAAAGAGACCGAGCCATATGGGATAAAACCCGGTGCAATGAAGTCGACCCTGTTGACTTTTAAGCGACTTTTTTATACTTGCATGGCAGTCCTATGGTCATGTTTGAATATCCGCCGAGGCATAATTTAAAATTGACCTACCAGGTGAACCCAGCCTAAAATTGGTACCTGGAAATGTCCAGAGAAGTAAAGATAATCAGCGGGAGATATTCACTGCATCAGCTGTTTAGTGTGGCTTGGTCAGTTCAAGCATGGGGCTAGCACCGCCTTCCCACCCTTGATTGTCCTTCTGGTAGTCATGCATTGTGTTGCAGTTGGATTGTGTTCATATCTTTATTGTGGCAGCAGCTCTGTTGATCATCTAGTCTTTGTTGTCCACAGATCAGCACTCTGAGTATCCTGAGTATTGACCCCCATAAGTCCGAAAGTGATGATGAGCTTCATCAGATGAGGCAAGCTGCCAGGCTTGTCTGTGATGCCTTGCGCAAGTATTTTGAAGTACACACTGCCTTGAAGGCCGATGAGCTGCGTTGCCTACACCATCATGATGGAGGCTCCTCACTGAAGGAGAGCAAGGTGAGTTTACAATTCATTGGGTGTGTGTACAATTTCAGTCATTCAGATGCAGGTCCGCATGGTTTAATGGGTAAGAGCGCGTGTTCTTAAGCATCTGGTGGACTAAAATGTTGACCTGTCGTTCTTGACTTGGGGATGTAAATTACAAGTACCTTTGAAGTCGGAGTGGGTTCAGCTGAAGGCGAGAGACACTGTTAATAGGGAAAGCTAATCCACATGCAAAATTCAGTCCATCACTACTATAAATAGTATGTACGGACTATGCTGGAGGTCGAAGCGAGCGAGCGCCCAAAATAAAAAAAAAATGCAAACAAAAAATTCATTCAAATTGTTCTGCGAGTTGCGGTGACACAGTAACTAGTGCACTTGCCTACCACCCCAGTTCAAAACTTTATCAAGCTGGAAAAAGCAGGTTCTTGCTTTCGGGACATGTGGAGTGGAGTGGTATTTTTATAAGCACTATTCACTGAGTGAACTAAAAACGACAGTTACATTCACACAGGGGACAACATTGCAGTTATAAACAAATTTGAAGCGAACAAAAGGAGGATAAGCATTTGGTTATTTTCTTTTTTTAAAGATTGTTTGTAGTTTTAATTTTTGGTATTGTATTTTTTTAAAGTTAATTCTTACTGTTTTATCTCTTATGTTTTCTGGTTTTTGTCTTTTCAGTCTGTGAAAGGGTGCAAGTTCACCTTGGAGGAGAACATGGACATCCTTCTAGAGCACCTACCACCAAAATCTACCTGGGCCCCAGAAATGAACCTTCACAAGCTGGGTGGTCAGAACATCCTGTGTCAGCTTGTTGCCATGTCACCAGAGTGGGACAATTATCAGGGAAAGTAAGTCGGAACATTCTGTCAGATTATAGCAAGAATGGGACAGTTATAGGGGACATTTAGATAAAATATGGCAACCTGCAGCCATGTTGATAGAGAATGACAATTATTAGGGAAAGTAAGTCAGAACATTAGGTGTCAGCTTGTAGCCATGTTGCCAGTGGGACAAATTTCAGGGGAAATAAAACTCATTTCTACATAGTCTCATCTCTACCACCCTTCCATACCTCAAATCTACACACCCTGTTCGTACCTCATACATGGCCCATCGTCTCATCTCTACCACTGCTACCTGTCTCATCTCTACCACCGCTACCTGTCTCATCTCTACTACTGCTACCTGTCTCATCTCTACATACCTCACATCTACATAGCCCGTCATATTTCATCTCTACACATTTTACAATGGGGGTTGTAGGTTTATTCAAGCTGCTCTAGATTTGAAGTCTGCATGTACGTCAGCAATTAATTCACAACCATGCGTTTTTAATTTGATGTTGCATAGTCAAATCTGGAAATGATATAGGAAAGAAATTACGAGGATGCGGAACTATTTTCCCCCATCTGATTATGCAGTGATCTAGTGCACCACAGATCAGCACTCTGAATGTCTTTAGTACTGACCCCCCATGACTCTGAAAGTGATGATGAGCTTCAGCAGATGAGGCAAGCTGGATATTATGTAAGGAAGACATAGAGAAGGTAGGAATTAGTTTCCCCATCTCATTATGCTATGATCTAGTACATATGAAAACCTAGATAGTTATAAATGTTACTCAAGGTTTACTGTGAGTTGACTGAGGGCCTATACAATATAGGAAGAAGAAAGACAAAAAAATGTACTCTTAATCACTATTTATTTATATGTGTACTTGCTTTTGTCATTGTTTTGCAATTTTTGTTAACTTTCTTCAGGAGTGATACCATTGTCTCTGCTCTGGATGTGATAGCCATGTGTGCAGTGTCCCACCGGACTCAGCTGTTGCTGTGTGGAACCGCCGACTTGCCTAACGATATCAGGACACCCATCATGAGGTGAGAACATGTGTTCATTGTTTCATTTAGCAGATTAGGAGTGTGGTAGTGCTGTGGTTAGTACCGTATGTTACGGAGTATAAGACGCACTTTTTTCTTCAAAAAAATTGCCTCCAAAATTCAGGTGGGTCTTATACTCGAAATTAATATAAAAATGGTAAAAATGTTATTTTAAAAAAAATGTTTAAAAATTAAGGTGAGTCTTATAGTCCGTAGCGTCTTATAGTCTGTAAAATACGGTACATATGCCCAACAACACACTGGGAGTTAAGTGCTCTGTATTTCTGCGATTTTGTTTTCCCCAAGTCCAATCTAAAAGCACACATAACAGAGCAGTAGTTTTCCACTATCTCATTATTTAGTTACGTTGGTGTTTTTTATGTCCACAGTGCTGTTCTCCCTACAATTCAGTCCCAGGTTTTATGCTACGGAGAAGTATAACTCCATCCCTTAAAAGGGCTTAAAAGTCGACAGGTCGACTTCATTGCAGCAGGTTTATCCCATATAGCTCAGTCTTTTTCTGCAGCACCGAAAGCACTACACAAAGCACAAACTCTAGCTCCAGCGACGACCCTCAGGAGTCTTAAAAAATGCACTCATGAACCGAAGGGCGCGGCCTGGAATTGAGCCCACAACCTTCAGAGCCCAAGTCAGACGGCGTGACACTTCGCCACAGACTCCTGTCTCCACAGATAACTCCATCCCTGGTCTCCTTTAAGGGTTGTAGTATTATGCCATTTTTTGAAGCACTGTAACAAACAAGATGGTAAGATGGCAGTAAAATTATTTTTAGCTGTTATAATGCACTCTTTATGAGAAATCCTCATTCTGTTGATTCAGAATTATGCCAGCATTGCTTTTGTATTTCTTCACTCTGTAGTAAATAATTATGTTTAAATATATACCTCCTGCGTCTGGCCATAGCATTTCAGTAATACCTGATGTATTTACACTATCTATTTCAATTCAAGGGAATTGGTCATCACATCTCATGCAGACATCTAGTATATGGCATACCTAATGTAATAATATAATAATATTACAGTCATGGCGTATCATGTCTAGTGTATTCTTCCATATTGTTGCTGAAACATAAGTAACGGTTTTTGTTTTACATTTCAGCGTAATTGTTGGCCTGATAGAAGGGGAGATTATTTCTGATGCAGAGATTATGAAAGCTGCCCTGAGAGTTCTTTCAAACTCCGTTTGTGGACCTGTGGAGAGAGTGAGTACTGTGTATTTTTGGTCATTGATTATGGTTTCAGAGAGTGAAGGAGCTAATTGGAATGGAGGGTGGGGGGTGTGTGTATGGGTGTGCCAAATTGTCACCAACAGATACCACTTTAACAACCTTTGTCACAGATTGATAAGTTAGTTTCATGAACTCTTGTCTCTCAAATAATTTTCACTTCTACTTCTACCCCAGGCAGTCTGTTTCTGACTGATACAACTTTACCTTCCACCCTAGACAGCTGATAAACTGTCTTATCTCAAACTGTGCTTCATACAGTCACAACTTCAACTTCTATAAACTCAAATAGTCATGGCTTTAACTTCTACATTAAACACTTGATGAACTGCCTTAGATAATCATGACTGAACATCCACCACAGAGAGATGACAAATTCTGTCTCAGGTTATTTTTATTACTCTCAGGTGATTACTACAGCTGGTAACTCGTCTCTCAGATATTTATTACTTTTAACTTCTACTCCAGATAGCTCATATATTCTTGCCTCTTGTAAGTATTACTACCCCAGACAGTTGATAATTTAAAATAACCCATTAAGTGCAGGTTTTCCCCTTTGCTTTTAATCTACAAGCAGAATATGAACACTTATGACCTTTATGTGAAGATTACCCTTTAATAAATTAATGGCTTATTATTAATGTTATTATGTGGTTATTTCCTCAGTTTGGAAGTGGTGTTGTCAGATACCATGGCAACAAGAAGAAATCAGGTGCAGAAGAAGATATGCTGTCTTTGATGTGGCACACTGTTCGCACTAACAATGGCATTATGGTAAATAGATGCATGTACTTGTGCTGAGTGTGTGTTTAACTTTATTGGTTTATTAACATATTTGTAGCAGTGATAGAGTTTTGGTTAGTGTAATAAAATTTTGTGGAACTGCGGTAAAGTTGTGGATATGTAAACAATATCAAATAATACAAAGTAATGCAGCTTTACAGAGCAGAATTCGACACATACAGGACGTTGCGGCGATTAGCTTTCATCAGCAAACAAATACATGCACGAAACACAACATATAGTACAGGAGAAGACCCTCCGGTGACTACATTAAGGATAAGGACGGGATGAGAAGAATGAAACATGAGAGCAATGAAACATGAGAGCAGTGAAGAGAAAATGAAATTATGGGTAGTGGTACAGCCCGGGACTCTGATATGGAACAAAAGAAAAAGCAGTGGCTGCTGCAGGATATAACAATAGGAATTGCAAACAGTTAGGTATATTTAGCTCTTGCGAAAAGAAGAGACATACTAAACACAGACACAATGTACATACCTTACAGAGAACTCCATCATGCACAGGTGGAAACAAAGTGTGACATCCAAAATCAGAAGCAATCAATAGATATATAAAATGAAATAATAAAATAAAACACAACTACTTGGTTTCCATATGGGAGCAGAAATGGTGGTTTTTTTAATTTTTGTTTTTTATCTATTTGTGTTGTCCTGTCCTTGACAAAGATTCTTAGAATCGAAACATTGGCCATTCTTTGTGTCCTATAGTACTTATTTTTTTATTTTATTATTTCATTTTATATATTTATTGATTGTTTCTGATTTTGGATAAGTCACACCTTGTTTCCACCTGTGTATGATGAAGTTCTCTGTAAAGTATGTTCATTGTGTCTGAAAGCAACAGCCAAGGAAGTGAAGTAATTCTGTCCTTTAATGAGACCATCCTTGCATGTTTAGAAGCTGTAGGGAAGTTACGTTGCTGTCTATTGTGCAGGTATTGCTGAAAACCTTGAATGTCAAAACTCCAATCATTGAAGCAGACTGGATGAGAACGCTGGCATGTAAATCTCTTGTTGGAATGGCTAGGTCTGAGACCATCAGACAGATCATTGGCAAACTTCCACCTCTGAATAATGGACAGTTACAAAGTAAGCAGTGTACATTGTATTGTTATTATTGTTATTGCTTATTGTCAAGTATTAGAAAAGAAAAAAAAAAAACTATTTTGCAAAGTAACCTCACAAAATTGATGAGCAGAATTGATCTATTACATTATCTCATGTGTCTTGGCAAATAGTTCTTTATTACTTTGTTATTACTTTGAACTCCTGCCCTAATTTTACTTCTGCCAGTAGTACCTTTAATTAACTTTGTGTCCCAGAAGCTGTCGCTTTTTAAATAGCAACCATTTGCATCAGAAGAGGCTAATTGAATAGTTATCTAAAATAGACTATATTCTCACTACGAGGCATTGATCTAGAAACCGTAAACATGCACGGCGCTCAATTCCAATGTAGGATTGTCAATTGTTATTTTTAAAGTAATACCTCACGGCATGAAATGGAAGTAATAATTACACTCACCCATGCATTACAGGGGCTCACAAGGGACACAGAAAATAGTAACACTGGTACCATGTACATCATAACAGGCAACTACGGAGAGTTGGCATGGGACTGGTTATCTCATCTCATAGAAAACAAACTGCAAAATCCAATAAAAGAGGAATAGTTTTTGACAATTGAAGGTGAACAAGAATTTCAGATTTCCTAGGTTTTTTCTACACACACAAAATGTAAAGATTACAAACACCTGTATTCTTTATTGAGCTATGGTGGCTTAGTGCACTCACCTGCTAGTCTAGTGGCTGTGTTCAGATCCCATGGATGCTGGATGTTTTTTGGTGACCATTAGTCTCTGATGTCAGCTCAGCCTCATAAAATAGGCACTGGAAAATGTTCGTAGAAGGCTTTCCATGTGATGCTTATGACATCACTCATGAAGTGTCATGTGCTCGAGGAAATGCACGTTTGGCACTGTCTCCCCAACATTCATTAACTGCCACCTGGACAGAATAAGCATGATAGAATCACCTGTGGGAGAGAACTAGGCAGATACCAGCGAATCAAGTGGTGAGGAAAGACACTAGTCCCGGAGAAAACCTGACAATAATGTAACTAGAAATCCTTGAACTGGAATCCATGGGCAACGAAATAAAGGGAGAAGTGAACTAGAGATGTGTGAATAACATTGGGAGGACATGGAGCGAAGTGCTGGAGATAGCAAAAGACAGGACAGCTTTGTGTGAGTTGTTTGAGGGGCCATAGGGAATAAAGGGCGTCAAAAGGAGAAAACTGTCTCCCCACTTTGCTGCAATGGCATGGGACCACTCTTGTTCTCTTTTTAAGATTTCCTGTTAAAAACATTATGTGCCTTTAGTAACTAGTTGTCTGTAGTTTTGCTGAATTCTGACTTCTTGACACTTGAGCACATAATTAATTGCTAAGTTAAATTGAGAATGGACATCATTACACTCGTTATATGCCTGGGAAGAGAGGAAGAGGTAGACCAAAGAGAAGATGGGTGCAGATGATCTCAGATGGGTGTATCGGACGCAGGACATCTTGCTTATGACTGAGATGTTTTTCGGAAGGTTGTTATGGGAGCGAGGTTCTGCAAAGGACATGCTACTGAATGAATGAATGAACTTAATTTGAGAATGGACGTCATGACACTCAGGACAAACCAACCTCCGCAACACATGCTCCATTACAAACACAACATGTCTGGTTGTGCTTCCCTCATCAAACATCGAGAGGCTGCTCTCACAGCCTCGACTTCATTTCTCTAGTTAGCATTTCTCATAGCATCTGTCATACTCTCCCTTTTAAAGGATATTAATATTATTACTGTGGTAGACAATTGAGTTATCTAGTTATTTTACTTTTTGTTGTGTTAATTGTGCAGTATGTACCTGATGAGATGCAGCAAAATATGGCAGGCAATAAATCATGCAATCTATTGTTTATGTCTTCGTTATTCAAATAATATTATAACAACAATAACATTATTACACTGCAGGTCTCATGAAGGAACCAGTTTTGTCAGACAAGCGTCACGTTCACCACCAGTTCTGCAAATATGCCTCAACTCTGCTGGAGAAAATAGCGGGCAGACAGGCCAACATTCTTGGTGCAGCCACACTAGAGGAGATCAGGAAGGTATGGGCACTGGGTACTTCAGTCATTTATAATGTATTGCTATCATCATAATCATGTGCCATGCTGATATATATGGGCGATCATGGTTTGCCTTCTTACGTGATCACCAGTTGTGGATCAGATCTGTGTTCTTGTCTCGACCATGCCATGTTTTTATGTTGCATAATCCCTTACAGGACGTTGCAGTCAACACCAGCATGTTTCAGCTGCTGTTGATGTACTAGGCTAATTTTTTACATTCAGTAGTTTACAATATAATCAAGCAATATATATATATATATATATATATATATATATATATATATATATATATATATATATATATATATATATATATATATAGTTACGAGGGGCTTCAAATGAAAATCTTAAAAGCGTGATAGGAATTACAATAACCATACCCTTGTCTTGTGACACTGTCAATAGTGTTAAGGATATGTCAAGAGTGTTCACGTCACATCATGATGCATATGAACACGGTGACATCATGACAGTTTAAATATGGCCGCCCGACTTTTGACATGCACCAAAGAGGAGCAGCGTTCTGTTATCCGTTTTTCTTTTATCAGTGAAGGGGGAAACTTATAGAAATTGGTCCTTTATGGTGATGCATGCTTGTCCAACAAGTGTATAAGTGGGATAGGAAGTTTTGACCTGAAGTCAAATTCAAACGACGTGGACTTTTGAGAAAAGGTGTCCTTTTGCAACATGACAATGCTCGACCCCATCCTGCCCGTGCAACAATTGAAACCATTCGAAGCATTATATATCAGTCGATTCCAGCCGTTACTATGTAAACAGGACTTCCTGCAAAATGACTTCCGTGGATATAACCTTCTACACACTCGTGTAATGTCAGCGACGATGTATGTCATATTTCAGCTAGTGTATCATTTATTGTTCACATTACTGAATATATAATTCTGCAGTATGCACCTGATGAGATGCTGTGAAATATACCAGGCAAGAAATTGTGCAATATTTTACTTATGGTGATTTTGTTAAAATGTTTCCAAGAACCATTGGTATCTAATGAAATAACATGCCTCACTGATCTCTTATACTGAGATTGGATACCTAACCTCGGATAAGGGCAAAAAAAAAAAGTGTACACATTTAACATCCTGCTACAATTTGAAATCACAATAGTTGGCTAGAAGGTTCTGGCAACATTATTAGAAACAAAAACTTGCCCGTTGATAGAATGAGCTCAATCAATTTCACGCCATTTCACTCGATCACCAGCGTCGTGGATCAGCTCAGTGTTCCTGTCTCGTCCATGCCATGTGGCCAAGCCATCCAGGTATTTTCCTCTCGGTCTGCCTCTTGGTCTGTTCCCCTCGATCTTGCCAGTTGTCAATAAGTTCTCCAATCCATTTCTTCTCATAACATGTCCAAAAAATGTTGACTGTCTACTGTGGATGAAATTTGTCTTGAGAGAGCAAACCTTATATAAATGCATACCGATGTCACATGACCTTTGACGTGTATAAATAAGCGAACAGCAACTTCCATGCATGCACCAAATTCTAATTAGTTTATTGCTATTTTCTTTTTTTTTAATCTACAGGCTGGCGTTGTTGCTCAGACAAAAATTGTATACCATGAAAAAGAACTGCTACAACTTATTCATGAACATTTGTCATCACGAGGTAAGATAACGATGCTCTTCTACAATCACCAGATAGATTTAGGCAAGAGATGTCCTGAGCTAATATTAAACAGTGGAAGGTTCACATGGGAAAGAGTTGGTTTGAGGGCCTTTCGTCCAGTAGGAGATTAAAGGCAGACAAAACAAGAAGTGGCAGGTTTCAGAGTTACCACATGTGAATGTTTTGCTGAAAAGGTAGAAGGCTGACTACAAACGTGTCCATCATAGCACCCCAGTGAACCACAGAATAGATTATAGGGAATTCACCTCTTGGTGGTAGATTACCTGTGGACAAGAGAGAGGTGGTCAAGTGGATGAACAAACTGAGAACCCTCATGTGGAAAGAATGATATTGTGGGGCAGGGATTCTGGAATAATCTCAAAACTGAGAGGGAAGACAAGGAGAACCTTCAATCAGATAGCGGTGGGAACAATTAGTAGTGTGACTCTTCGCTGGCTGTTAAACGATGGGACGGAGCATGTATGGGAATGTCCTGAATGCAGTGATATTGGTTCTTAACTCATCAACATAGATTATAGGATTAAAGAAAAAAGGAATAATGCTCTTGTGCACTGATTCGGGTTATCTACATCTGGGCTCCTTGTTGGCTGAATCTTGCATGTTCGGCAGCTGCTAATTTTACTGTAATTAAAGCATACTTTGGTAGCAGGTTTAGGCGTGGGGGGTGGGTTGGTTTCATAGTGTGCAAATCATACACATTAAAAATCCCACTGCAGGTGGAGTTCACCAAGAGTAGGCTTAAAGGCCCTGGCAAAATTGTTAGGCTATTATTGAAATTACAAGCATTTTCCAGATAGCTATGGGAGAAAAATTTTGCAAGGGACATGCTACTGAATGAATTAATGTAATGACGACATTCTAAAATGTTTCTTTACTGAAATACTTAAATGTATCATATAATCACTTCAAGTTTGACTTCATGATTCTAAAGTTTTTTTTTACTGAAATACTAAAATGTATAAGATAATGTCTTGTAGGACTTGATGTGTTGTGTACCAAAAGTTTCTTTATTGAGATACTAAAATTATAATGTTTTGTAGTTCTTGATGTGTTGGGTATTAAAAGTTTCTTTACTGAAATACTAAAATTATAATATAATGTTTTGTAGTACTTGATGTGTTGTGTACTAAAAGTTTCTTTACTGAAATACTAAAATTATAATATAATGTTTTGTAGTACTTGATGTGTTGTGTACTAAAAGTTTCTTTACTGAAATACTAAAATTATAATATAATGTTTTGTAGTACTTGATGTGTTGTGTACTAAAAGTTTCTTTACTGAAATACTAAAATTTCATATATAATGTTTTGTAGTACTTGATGTGTTGTTTACTAAAAACTTCAATGTATAATATAATGTCTTCTTTCAGGGCTTCATGAGTCTGCAGGTGCATTACAGAAGGAAGCAAACCTGCCTAAGCCTTCCACACCTCCGCCACATCATATTGCCAGCTTGCATCTCTACTCTCCATCTACGCCAAAAATAGTAAGTTCTGAAAGTGAAAGCCATTGTTCTGTAGAAAGACTTCACTTTTAAATTTCGGTTGAATAGCCTTTGTTGAATAACATTTCATGTTATATTTCAGTTGAATAATATTAATAGTTAAGTAAAAGCAGTCTTCTTTCACATGCCTAAAGTATATTGGGCGCGTGGTGCTAGACCCATGCTTTTATAGACCAATCAGCACTTGAGGAATGATGTGCTCAAAACAATTTCCCAAAACATTTTTCTTATACCCATTTTAAACTGGGTTCATCTGGGAGCCCAAGTCAATTTAAAAAAAAATCTGCCTTCATGCGAATTTCAACCACTGGACCATGTAGCCACTACACTACCACATCTCCAACAACATTTGCTTGAGTATGATATTTGTTGGTGTTTTAAAAGTTGACGATCTTTTCTATATTTCAGTAGGATCAAGTTTGTAGTTATATTTTAATATACTAACATTGTCATATTTTACTAGAATAAATGCAGCAGTGGGATAGCCTTTTTGGGCAATGTAGGAGGAATTTGCCTTTTGTGGCTACTTTAAAGTAAAGAGCCCTTTTTCACACCAAGAGATGAATTGTGTATATTGTCTTTGTCTGCTGTCTTCCCTCTGAAGATGTCTTTGATTTCCCTTCCCTGAAGTTGTCCTGTTTTCTTTCTTGAAACTGCCTTTGATTTCACTTCCCTGAAGTTGTCTTGGTTCCTACAGTGAAACTGCCTTTGATTTCCTTTCCTGAAGTTGTCTTGGTTCCTACAGTGAAACTGCCTTTGATTTCCTTCCCTGAATCTGCCTTTGATTTTCCTTCTCTGAAACTGCCTTTGATTTCCCTTCCCTGAAGTTGTCTTCCTTCCTTCCCTGAAACTGCCTTTGATTTCCTTTCCTAGAAGTTGTCTTTTTCCTTCCCTGAAGCTGCCTTTGATTTCCACTCTCTGATTCCACTAATCTTGTGGTGTAAACAGCAAAGGATAATCACAATAAACAGTCCTAGAAGACTATTACCTACATGAAGATAGATAACAGAAGTGTAGAATATTTATTAAGCTGTGTTTATTTTGTCATTAATTGCGAGAGCACTCTATGGCAATCAACCCACAGAGGAAAATGCAGGCAGACGGGGCATGTGTTGGAATATCCCAAATGCAGTACTGTTTATTCCTGATTTGATATTTTGTGATTGATTTTGAACTATCCTACCTAAACAACTGCCACAAACAATATTCTGATGACTGACATTGTTTCCTTCTGACAGGGCAGACAGTTAAGTCAGCCATCGGCTTCCAGCACATCAGCATCGAGCCAAACACCAAGAGAAATCTTTCCCTCCGTCTCTGGTACTCCTACACCTGTGAACCCAGTGGCAACACCCGGGACACCATGGACTCCAGGAGTGGCAGGTAAGAAATGAGCCAGATTGAGATTTGGCATTGAACGGACAGATCAAGGAAATTGCTGGTTGTCATTTCTTGTCCATCATTTTTTCTGTATTCCTCATACACCTTCTGATGTAAAGTTAAATATTTTTATGCAAAGGAACGATCAATTTGTGGTTCTTTTCTTTATATGTAGTTAGTATAGGCAAGAAGCATTTACTTGGAGCACAACTACAGCAGTGTGCTTTCTGAGATAAATGTTGCAAATTCCACGGACTGGTCAGAGTAACTAACAATGATTGCCCGAAGAAGGCTAATGAATCTGGAACATTATATACAACTATAAGAAAGAGACGAACAGCTTTCTTTGGTCATGTGATGAGAAGAGAAGCGTTGGAGAACATGACAACTGGAAAGATCAATAGTAGCAGAGGCAGACTAAGAGAAATGTTGCTGGATGGATTGAGGCGATGGCATGGAGGGATATCAGCAGAGTTGATCCAGAACACATAAGACCAAGATCTTTGGAGAGACATGAACACCTACACCAGCTGGCAGGGCACATGATGATGATGATGATGATGACTGCAGCAAATACCTAATTCTGAAGGCACATGCAGCCTTTGGCGTGCGAAATGCTAGGTCATCACATAGTCAAGGCCACAGCTTTATTAAATGGAGTGCCCAGTTTCCATGATCACTTTTCCTTCCCAGAAAAGTCTGAATATTATTCTTTATAGAGGCTGGTCAACCTCAGAGCTGTAAAGCTGTAAACACATTTACATGCCCTGAGACTTATCTGATATATGTTGCTAGCCATTCAATGGGTGATGTGGTATCACTCCAGCAGCCTTTCCATGACATTTCCAATTGGCTATCTCATGAAGGTGGTTTATTAGATATTGTAGCATAAGCTGTCTTCTGAGGATGCACATTATATTAGTCATCTAAATCTTATGGTATCCTTTGAATGCCTAATATATATAAACATTATGGCAAATAGTACTCTAGAAGAGTGGAGTATTTTGATTTCACATATACCGGAGCACTGTGTAGTGAAGTGAGCTACCTTCTGAATGCTGAATAAGCATAATCATTTAATGGGTAATTTATTAATGATGGTCGTGTTTCATCATTTATAGTTCATGTTATTTATTATAAGTCAAGTACTTTAGAATCTCAGTGTCATTTTGAATGAGAAAAATATTTGTGAAAAAAGTTATGTGCCAGATGTAATAGAATTGTGATTTTTTTTCTTTCTCAGCTGCATCAGTTTCATCCGTGAAAACTCCAACGGCGACAGCAACAACCCCATGCATTAATGGAGGAGTCACTCCCACTCCTTTGAAGTTCACCCTCACACGAACCCCAGGTCACCCTCAATCTGCGTTATTTCCCAAGGTCAGTTTTTTTTTTCCATGTTTCTTTGACAGTATAGGAGTAGTCTTCACCACTGAGTAGTGTCGGAAAGTAAACTATTACAGTACTGTATTGAATGTACTCTGACTTGCATTATACAGGGTGTTTGTAAAGTCTCGCTACACCTTGTAAGTAGGACAAATTTGATTATGTCATCAGATATGCTAAATATTTCATTAAATTAGTTACACTAGTCACTGCTATGGTCTAACGTTGTTTTGGGGAAGCTGGAAAGTACCAATGAAGTATTCATTATAACAGGTGTTGGAAATGTCCACCACGGGCTTCAAGACATGACTGTACACGTCTCTTTTGTCAAATACCTTCTGCAGCATGTCTTGTTATTTCATGAGTGGTAATTCTGATTGCTTCTTTCAGGTCCTCAATTGTGAGTTCATTATTGTTTGTAAACATTTCCTTTCATGAAATCCTATAGAATTACTCCAGCAGACGACAGCCGTTCGCTGCATATTGCTTCACAATGGACTGTGGAGCACATTTTTTTATTCCGTCATCAAATGTTCTACATACAAAGTGTAGTGAGACTTTACAAACACCCTGTATATAAGGGAAGTGCTGGTCTATGATTGAGTGTTACATTTGACAAAGTCAGGAGCCACAGCAGCGTGGTGGCCAGACACTAGCCTGGTGGTCTTGGGGTCAAATCTGCACCGGAGCGGTTTTTGTCTTAAAATTGATCCGAGCTGCCAGGTTGACCCAGCCTAAATGGGTAGCAAGAAGTAAAGGGAGCTGGTGTTGTATTCACCACACCACACATCGAGTGTTGAAATGTCCACCTTTAGCTCCAGCATATCGGGTGTGAGTCCACATGTGAGTGCTTGGAATACATGGGCCTCCTGAATGGTGTTTTTTCTCTTCTCTTCTCTTCTCTTCTCTTCTCTTCTCACACACACACACACAAACACACATTATCTCTCTCTCTCGTCATCTCCAATCTTTATCTGTATCTCTCCCAATCCCCAACCTCTCGTGCACTCTCTCCCCCCCCCCCCCCCCCCTTCTCTGACACATTCTCTCTCTCTCTCTTCCATCATGTCCATTCTTTATCTCTGTCTCTCCCAATCACCCACCTCTCTCGCTCTATCTCTCTCTCACACACACACATTCTATATCTCCCGGTCTCTATTCCCCTATATCCCCCCTCTCTCTCTAAAGAGGCTGCCACTCAGGCTAAGTTGCACAATTAAAAAATCTAAAACATACACAACACAACACACATCTGAAAATCCTCACTTCTGCTACTACTGAGTCCTTCCTTATCTGACAAAGCTAGGCTACCCCAGAATTAGTTTTAAGTAATAATCTTGGGTTTTTTCATTTTGTAAAAGTCTACAGACACACAACTGTGATTTGTCCCCAGTTTACTTGAGTCTGCTGTGGATGATGTACCCAATCTACTCTATCCCTCGACCCAATCCCAAGCAGCCCATATGTGTTGTACTGAATCATGGCTTGCTTACATCCTATTATTCCCTTCTGCGGATGTGAAGTTCCAGTACTGGTATTGCATACCCCGCCAGTTTCTGATCTCTGCAACACAGTGAAGGATGATACTTTGGTACTGGGCTGGGAAAAAAGTCTCGACCCCCAATCTTGCTCTGATACATGCAAACTCAGGCTATCTGAACACTGAGGCATTGAGAGCTACAATTCAGGCCATCTTAACACCAAGGCATTGAGAGTTAAAACTCAGGCCATCTGAACACTAAGACATTTGGAGTTAAAACTCAGGCCATCTGAACACTAAGACATTTGGAGTTAAAAAACTCAGGCCATCTGAACACTAACACATTGAGAGTTAATAATCAGTCTCTAAGAGGATTCGCAGGCAGCAGCAGCTGTTCACTACACCCTGGAAAATTAAATATATCTGACACTGCTAACTTATGTGTTGTGATTACATTTGTGTTGCAGAACAAGCGGAGGTATTTGAAAGACAGAGAGGGTTATGTACCGCCAGGAGGATTGCCTCGCTCAAAAGGGAAGCAGACAGGCGACTACGATGTTTCTTTGGACAAAATTGTGACGGAGTATCTGAGGAAGCAGCATGCTCTCTGCCCACAGCCCATTTCCACCTGTCCAACCATGTCTCTTTTTATGTAAGTTGCATATGTTATTTATAAAGTCATTCATGATTTTTTTTTTTCAATCTTGTCCTTTGAAATGTCTCCATTTTGCTTGTAATAGTGAATTTCAGATTACCTACCATTGTCAGCATGGTGACATGACCCAAAAAAAAAAAAAAATTCCAGAAAAAAATTTTGATGGAGGATTTCATGGTTCTAACAGCGAGGCATTTTTTTTGAAAAGATCTGCAGAATAAACACTGCCATGATTCATTAGCATTTATTATTGCACAGCAGGATGCTTTTGAGGTTGTCCCTGCAAATTAATGATTGATGGAATATCTGAGGTCTGTAAATACCACCATAAATGAAACACACACCGGTGCTTTCACTAGGTGGCTTGTCATAACATGACACAGAAAGCACAATAGGAATGGAGAAGGAGAAACAGTACAGGAAAAGTAAGAAGATGAAGACCTGAACCTTAAACACTGCTGTTAGGAATGAATGAATGTCTTTAGGCCACGCTGTTTAATGTTTTGAACAAATGTTTATCTGTAGACCACAGTTTAATGTTGTGAACAAATGTTTATCTGTAGACCACACAGTGTAATTTATAACATATCTGTATATGCCTAGACTACACTGTTTAATGTTGTGAATGGATGTTTATTTTTAGACCACAATGTTTAATAGTTAATATATGTTTCCTTAGTTCACACTGTTTAATGTAGTGAACAAATTTTTAGACTACACTGTTGAATGATGTGAATCAATGTTTAGCTTTTATACCATATTGTTTAATGTTTTGAACAAATGCTTATCGTTTGGACCACAACATTTAATTATTAACATGCCTATGTTTCCTTTACGTCACATTATTGTGAATGATTCTTTAACTTAATGTTGTGAATGAATCTTTATCTTAATGTTATGAATGAATCTTTATCTTTAGACCACACAGATGTCCTCAGCCACTAGGTAAAACCTCAGCTGCCTACTCAATCACACCCAGACTGTATGACAGACAGGTAAATATTCACAATATTTATGTAAACACTGCTTGGATTATAATTATGCATTTCATGGAATTATTGCCATGGTATGTTGTCTGATGCCTTTTTTTTTGCTATGCGCAAAAAAGCCAGTAATCCATAACTGTAGGCATACTTCCTCATTGTCACTTCACTTAAAGATATATTTCTTAACCAAACATTTGTTGTTGTAGCATTACCCCATGCAATCAGCCGCATGTTTTGCAGAAGTCTTGCCTTCTCAAGCAATCCACCTTATGTGACATTTTATTGTTCGTGTGTATCTAGCAACACATGGTGTGTCATATCTTTTACAATGGCTCTGAGCATGCTTAATTATTTTGGCTAGGTGTTTTAACACATAGCGCAGTATTTGTTGCTTATTTGAAAGTTATGCGCATGCTTTTTTCTGTGTAGCTATTGTCCTGCTTGGACTAAAACACACAAAAAGGCCCCATGTGGGTTTGTGAAGTGTGAGGGTCCTCCCGTATTGTAGGCCTGAGTATAAGAGGAATAGACAACCAGTCTTGCATTTCCTTAGAGAATGATGAGCGTTGACATCAAATCCTTGTCCAGCTGATCATGCCACCGAGAGCTTAATATCTAACTATTGCACATACTATCCACTTGGGCGCGCACTGCAAAATTTGCTGGGGTTCGAATGCATTAAGGGGAGAATTTTTGTAATTATGGCACAAACAAATCTATCCAATTAGAGAACAGGATATATCCAACAAGAGAATAAACAGATCTATCCAACAAGAGAATAAACAGGGCATATAGGGCTACCCACATATTTTAAGACCTAATCAACACTCAATGGGTGTAGTGGTCAGTTTCATGCCATCTGTCTTAACTTTGGTCATTTCCTGGTGCCCATGGTGCATACAGGTCCTTCCTGGTCTTCTGAGGAGTAGCCTGTGGTGAACGGAAGGCCCAATATGTGGAAGTGAGGCGAAGCAGCCATGTGCAGGACGTGATGATTCCTTGGGTGAGCCCAGCACCAGAGCGCTATGTGTCGGCCCTGCAATTATGGAAGCCTCCCTGGGATGGCGGATAATGCCCATGGACTGTCCCTGCCTTCCCTTGAGGGTTGACTGTGATGTCTTCGGCCGTTTTAGCTTGACCAGCTGGGATGTGGATGTCACCACAGCAGTGAGAGTCAAAAGTCCTTCGAAGCACCCTGGAAGGTTAATCCGGTCAAAAAACACCCTCAAAAGTCGGAAGTGTCTGCCTAAGGGTGCAAACAAACTTGGCACAACGCAATTACGTCTGAAAAAACACTCTGGATGTATGCAGAAGAAGAAGAAGGACATTTCCTGGTGCCCATTTTAGGCTGAATTGATCTGGGTGTGCAAAAAAATCCCCATCTAGAGGGGGATTTGAATGCATGACCACTGGGCCAGCAGACAAAAGTGCTAGCCACTGTGTTGTCATGGCACCCTCTAGTAAACTGGTGGGAGTGACAAATAATCGGCTGTCCTGCCATGGCTTCTAAATGTAAATATATTTAAAGAGGAGACATTTTTGTCAGCGAAGCAAATATGTTTTGGTTCTTTGGTATTTAAAGTTTGTGTTTTTATTCTGAAAATTCAGGTTAGACCACCATATGGTGGACCCAAAGGTCAGGTGTTGAACAGGCGATACATTCACAGCAAGTAAGTGGTTTGATGTCTTTTCCCAACACAACATCTTTTCTAACAGGGTACTTTGAGCACATGATTCTTATATTTTGAGCCTGGTCAAAGAGAGTAAGATTTGAAAAATCAAATATGTGAATAGTTAGAGAACTATAATAGTCATATTTTATATCATCAATTCACCATACATTCACAGCAGCTTACTATTTGTTCACACTCACAATATGTTCATAGTAGTTAAGTATAACGCTAGCTCACTGTATATTCAGAGCAATTCACTGTATGTAGATTACATACTTCACACATCACGTTATTGTATTTTAATTCAGAAGGACAGTTGGGGAAGGAGATATTTGGAGAGTGAGAAAGATGGGAGGTGAGAGTAGAGTGAGAATCACAGAGGAAGGGTGTTTGGAAGGAGCGAGAGACAGCTGGAGAGAACTTAATGCTATTCCCTCCTCACAAGTAGAACTTAATGCTATTTCCTCCTCACAGGTAGAACTTAATGCTATTTCCTCCTCACAAGTAGAACTTAATGCTATTCCCTCCTCACAGGTAGAACTTAATGCTATTTCCTCCTCACAAGTAGAACTTAATGCTATTCCCTCCTCACAAAGAGAACTTAATGTTATTCTTTCCTCACAAGTAGAACTTAATACTCTTCTCTCCTCACAAGTAGAACTTAATGCTGTTCTCTCCTCACTAGTAGAAGTTAATGCTGTTCTCTCCTCACAAGTAGAACTTAATGCTGTTCTCTCCTCACTAGTAGAACTTAATGCTATTCTTTCCTCACTAGTAGAACTTAATGTTGTTCTCTCCTCAGATTGTCTCCGTTGACTAGTTTCCGAGACAGCACTGGTGATGACGGCCTTTCCTGTTGTAAATTTGATGTAAGTAATAACATTGTTACGTCTTTTCTATTGTTGACATATTTGAGTGCTGTGCCCTGTTTATTAGTGTCAAGTGCTAAAGTTTGTTACACTTTAAGATGCAGTGTATATTCTTTACGGTATTATTCAGTAGCAGCGTACCAAGAAGTCAAATACTGACATTCTAGATAAGTCTTGAAAACCTATAGGGCAACATTGTCAGTCTAAAAAACATCTGCAACTAAAAATGACCTAGGCGAACCCATGAAGAGAATACTTGTGGGCTGTGATCCACAGATTGGGAACACCTGTACTAATGTTTCACTGCATCTTAAAATATTTTTCAGTGTACCTTAAATGTGGGGCATGCTTGGCTATTATAATAGGGGGTTCATGCCTAACTTGGCTATTATAAGGTTGGGGGAGGATCACAGTTTATATTACTATTATATTAGGGTGTCACTGGTTACATAGCTATTATATAAAGTGTCAGTGACTGGTTACTTTGCAATGATAAAAGGGGGTCACAGGTTATAATGCAATTATAATACAGGGGTCACAGACTACTCGGTTACAGTAGGGGGAAGGGGGTGCGTGACATACTTGGCTATTATAAAAGACAGCCACAACTGAAACAAGACTGAGAAATACTGAATTAGCACATAATAATATGCTGACACTTGTTAGATAAATTACAGTATCTTTAAGATACTCGTAAACTTAACATACACTGAAGTCTTGTATTTATGTTTGGTCTACAGCGTGCTGATGATAACATTTTCATTGGGTCCATATCTGGGGATGTCAGAGTGATCAATATAGCAACAAATGGGGTAAGTTCTTTGTGTGAGTGTGTCGAAACTGTTGTTTTTGTCTGAGAAATTTGAGATCAATGTTTCAGTCACGTTTTAAGCTAATAGTGTTTGAGGGCAAGTTTCAATGTCGGTCGGTTAGTCCTGCCTGGCACAGCACGAAGCTTGCCAGCAGGCGACCAGTGGATGTGACATGGTGGTAGTAGCAATATACGAGGGTTAAGTAGGTAAGATTCTTGGAGGAAAGGCGCTAGTCACAGGCGCCAGAACTTCAAACACCCCTCCCCACAACGCCTAATGGCATATGTGGAAGAAAAACAAGTGTTCATATTTAATTTTTGTTTTCTGCTTCGCTGTGTCGATTTTTGCTTTTATTCTCATAACTGGTTATCTTTTTTTTCTTCTTCCCCCCTCTCCCCCCTCTCTCCCTTCCTGTTTTTTTTCTTTCTTTTGTTTTTGTTTTACTCTAACCGTATTTCATGAACATTCCTCTTTAATGATATTCTCTGTATGGCGTACAACCATTTGTGCTATTCTGTGCCTGGAGTATGACTGTCCGTGCCTTTGTGTTATTATGTTTACAGTGGGTCACTTTCTGTCACTTTTAGCTTATTTTGTTTCTTGCATGTAAAACTGTTTACTTTTACTTTGTTGTGTTTGTTAATACAGCTCTGGGACTCAGTTTCATACAGTGAGTAAGATGAAGTTGACTGTATTCTCAATAAAAGTTTAACAATTGGGTACACCACCCCATCTTACATTCTCCATGTTGTTTCATAGTGATATCAAACCCCTTCTTACATCTTTTCCTTTGTTTCAATAATGATATCAAACTTGTGAAAAAACAAAAATGACACAAAATAATTGCTGTTATACGTTAACATATATTGTAAGGATTCTGCATACAAATACTGCGACCAAAATACTGACAATATTATTTGTATACCATTTTGGTTGCCAAAATAAAGTGTCTGATACTTTATCCCTAGTATGTCTTAATGTAAATAGGTTACTTTTAAAAAATCCTGATTAGGAATCTTTTAATTGAAATCCTCAATTTATTATAGATTGTGTTTTCATGAAGGAAAGAATTCCTTTAACAGTATACACCTTGTTTTCCACAGAATGATTTTTATAGCGCCATATGTCACTCCTCACCAGTTGTACAGATTAGTACTTCTAAAGTGGTAAGTTGCTAGGTTATAAAACTTCTATATGCATCCATCTTTATGTGACTAGACCCTCGTTTTATTGTGTGCCCTGTGCATGATGATATTGAAAAATGGCTACTCGCACTGAAACAGCTAACTGGAGTATCATGTAGAGAATAAAAAGAATAGTAGACAAAATTAGATGGTTTCAACGAGAGACACTCTTTGATTGATAACAGTTACATGTGACAGTGTGAGATCACAAGGTTGTGGCCAAGTTAAACCATGTTGACAGATTCTTGGTCTAACCACCTGGTCTGATTCATCATAAACTCCGAATCTCTTGAATTGCCTGAATTAGGATTTCTTGAATATCTTATATATATATATATATATTACTTTGGGGTGGGGGGGGGGGGGGATTTTCCTCCCCAAAATGCAACATTAAAGTGAATGAAAGTAGTCTGAAAATAATCAGTGTATTTGGGTAGTGTATTAAAAACGTTAATGTGGCATTTTACAAAATGAAGAACATTCTCTGAAATCTTGTCATCTGAGATAAGAAATAAAGGAGTTATATTGAGCCAATTCTGAGTACAGAAAAAAAAATATAGACAATTAACAGAGTAATGAGAAATGATGTTGAAGATATGGTTTTACAGAAAAATGATGAGAACATTATGGACGTATAAAAAGTAATGAAGATATCTTTCAAAGTTGGAGTGGAGGAGAGGCAGGGGAAGGAAGACCAAGAAAGAGGCTGGGCATTTTGACATGGTATTGAGAAACACGCTATCACAAGTAATTAATAACACATGAGGCATGGGGTTGAGGACAGACATGATCACCAGTGCCACACAGCAGGAACTATGAGAGACAATACGTGACAACAGATTAAGGAAATTATTTCAGATGCTTATTTTTGAATGTATGTATTGTTCTGACGGAGAAGGACCTATGAGGGGTTGAGTTTAAAACCAGTATTATTGGAATGGGATGAATTCAGAGTGTTTACTACCAGTGTTACTCGAATGGGATGAAATCGAAGTGCTACCGTAAATGATCAGCATGTACACCCTGCAACATTGTCAGTAGGAAGTCTAACCAGTAACCAAACAATGGTTATTTATGGAGGTTTATGTCACTTTTGCTATCAACACTACTTGATATGGAATAGAGGATGATTTCATATATATTTGCTGTCATTGTTAAACTTCATTTCCAGCATTTCCAGCCTTCAACTGTCAGTTATTCATTCTTCTTCTGTTCATTTGAAACAGATTACAGCTGCACTGTTTCTCTTGTATAAACATCATTTCTAGTTCCTAGTCTTAGTTAGTTGCATATCCTATACTTAATGTCGCAGTCAACCCCAGCATGTTTTGGCTTTTTGTGATTTCTTGATAAATTTAGGTTCTTTAGTTTGCCACTGCTTTTTGAACTACCGGCACTCACACCATTATACAAAAACCAGCGTACAAATCGCATGCAGCTGTGTTTTGAATGGGGGATTGTGAATTGCGTTCAAATTGCCCTTCACCACAGCGCTAGCCTTGGTTAAATGTCTTTATTTATTTATATATGTTATACACATATATATATATATATATATATATATATATATATATATATATATATATATATATATATATATATATATATATATATATATATATATATATTTATAATTCATCCACATGCCAGAGTGGCTATTGTCACAATAATTTTATTTTTCCTGCTTGCAGAATCCGGACTTAGTGTTCACCAGCACATGGGGAGCCACACAGAACTGCGCCCTCTGGGAATTCAACAGAAAAAATCCAGAACTTTCACTGAAGTAAGTACTGCTGAACTTTCGGTACATAATTTAATTTGGAAGTTCAGGGAGGACAGGTGTTAGCAAATATCTCTTTCTCATTTATTTAGTTCTACAAGTTCAGTTAGTAAGTGTCTTTTGGTCATGTAATGAGGGGAAAGGCTGTGGAATACATTGTGATGATCACCTGTAGAAATAGCAGGGGCAGACTGAGAAAAATGGTGCTGGAGTGGTGGGAAGGATAAATTCATCAATGGAATTTATCCAAAATACCAAGGGCTAAAATTATGTATGTGTCTGTGCCTTTTGGCAAGGCACATGATGATGTACCTTATATAATACTATATTACAGGGTTGTTGATAGTAAAGTTGCCATTGCACTCACCTACTAAGATTGCGGTGGTTTGATTCCAATAAGTGTAGGTATTTCTTTGACTGACTGGTGAGGTCAAACCCAGAGTGACAGAATTACTAATGTGGAGATTTGGAAAACTAGTTTTAAGTGAATCAAGATGGGAGGAAAAGACGCTGGCACTGAATAAGACACACTTAAAGTAAATCTGAGAACAGTGTAACTAGAAAGTCCGCTCTTTCTTTTGAGGGCATACCTCAAAACACACTGAGAAAACTAAAATCAGATGTTTGCCTTGGTAGCAGGCCTAAGCTCCAGTAGAGGATAAAGGGCAGAAGAAGTAGTGAGACTAGCTCCAGAGAAAAGGTGTTCTTGCAGCCTGTTTTATACAGGCAAATCATGAGTGATATGGACAGCATATTGTACAGCAAAATAATAGACCCTTTTTAACGTCTCAAGGCATATTAAATATAGGGTGTATTTTTAATGACGGGTTGTTTAAAATATTGCTGTTTCAAGTTTTGTATTCACCCTATGTGGAGTTCATGCAACTTAAAAGGTAAATACAAAACTTGGAACAGCAATATTTTCAAAAAACCCCAGTCATTAAAAATACACCCTGTATATGGTGCTAGTCTCATATTTTTAATAGACCAATTAACACTCGACGGATGGTTTAGTCATTGTATTGCCAGCCACCCTCAACTCCCCACATTTTCTGGTACTAATTTGAATAAATGGCACCAGCCTCATATTTGTATAGACCCGCTGACACATGTAGTAGGTTTCTTGCACAATGTTGCTCTTATTGTGATCCACCAGAAGAACTCCGTCTTTCACAAGTGGCCCTGGAGGTCAGCATGGTTGAATGGATAAGAACATGTGTTCTTAAAGATCTGGTGTGCTGATGCCGAGGTAAGCGGTTCAACCCCTACACTGGACAATTAGACTAAAATGTTGACCTCTCGTCCTTCCTTGACTTGGGGACATAAATTACAAGTACCTCTGAAGTCAGAGTGGGTTCACCTGAAGCTAATCAACAGGCACAATTCAGTCCCTAACTACTAGAAGTAGTGTGTATGGGCTTACTTGAGCTCAAAGTGAGCGAGCGCAAAAAAAAAAAAAAAAGTTGCCCTGCTTCATACATTTTCATGCCACGAGCGTCTTTTATGTTCTGTCTGCACCTTCATGTTGGTCGACTCCTCAGTTTTCCGGGAAGCATGACTTTGGTTACTTACTGTGCTTACTAAGCCCTTGTGACTTTAATAAGGCCAAACTAATTGAGTTGTTGTGCTCACTTTGACTTTGAAACCTTACATTTGTTCATTTCAGGTATCGTTTTGATGAGTACACTGCAAATCTTGCCAACCAGAGCTCTGATCGTTTCATTGGTACCAAGGAATCTATAGCTCGGGTATGTTAGTCGACAGATCATCCTCATTGCACATCAAACCATTCAGTCCATAAGTGCGTCTGTCCACTGCCTTCTGTCTTGTGTACTGCCAGTCACTTCTGATACAGGCACTTCTTCATGACATGTCACACTGTCCAGCAGCTTCTTTCTTGGTCTGTCTCTTTCTCTCCCTCCCTCCCTCTTTTCTCCCACCTTCCAACTTTCCTGTTATCACGACAAACTCCAAATTTCCTATATCTGTATGTGCCAAAAGAATATGGGTTGTCTTCTTCTGGTGTGACTAACTTGTTCTCCTTGAGAATTAGCTTCTTTCAAGGTGTTTTTAATTACACTTTTTCCATGGTAGTCTCATAATGTTTCTATAAGACCACATCTTCGCAGCCTCAAAATAATTCATCACTAATCTGCTAATTGTCCATGATTCACTACAATACATTAGGATTCACTCCCTGTGTCACATAACTCTTTCTCCCATATTTGACAAACATATCCATCCATCCATCATGTGCCATGCCGGTAAGCGTGGGCGGTCATGTTCTGCCATCTCACTCGATCACCAGAGTCGTGGATCAGCTCCGTGTTTCTGTCTCGACCATGCCACAAGGCCAGGCCATCCAGGTACTTGCTTCTAGGTCTTCCCCTTGGTCTGTTCCCCTCGATATTACCAGTTGTCACCAAGTTCTCCGAATCATTTCTTCTCATAACATGCCCAAAAAATTGTGACTAACTACTTGCATTGAATATTCTTCATTTTGCTTGAGTTGTTCTTCTTTTAACTTTAATACACCTTCCATCTGTTGTTATCAAAGTAGCCAAATATTTAACACACTGACTTGCTTTAAGACTAATTCCATTACTTTAGTGTTGCATTTAGAAGACATTTTCCTGTGTAGTTACTATTACTTGTGTTTTTCTACTATTGAGGCTAAAACCTTTACATTTACATGTATCATCTTGCACTCTAAATAATGTTTAAAAATTACTATCCTCTTATCACATGCAGATATACGACACCAGCAGAGGGTCTGTTGTACAGACGTTGTATGATGAACGTAAAGCCAACAACTACAAGTTCAACATGGCCACTTTTAATCCAACAGACGAACTAGTTTTGAATGACGGTAACTTGTGGGATGTGCACTCCAACAAATTGATCTACAAGTTTGATAAGTTCAATCAGTACACCAGTGGCTGCTTTCATCCACGAGGGTTGGAGGTGATCATCAACTCAGAGATTGTATCCTTGATCAACCTTTGGTGGCGAGAACTGTAGTCTGTAATGTAAGCAGGTGTACATGTGTACATTTTCAACATAAGTTTGAGCTGTTTATTTAGAGCAAATCAACAAAAATGAGAGGTAGAATAGGTCTGTTTTATTAGAACACAATCATCAGTGATCTTTGTGCCTTCACCAGTACGCAAGCTGTAAACAGTCACTGACACAACCACAGGGTGTTTGTAAAGTCTCACTACACTTTGTATGTAGGTCATATTTGAAAAATGGAGTTGGAGTACATGATGTCATCAAAACGTGCTAAAAAGTCATTAAATCAGTCACAATATGGTCTATGGTCGAACGCTGTTTTGCGGAAGCTGTAAAGTACCAATGAAGTATTTATTATAATAGGTGTTGAAAATATCCATCATGGGCTTCAAGACATGACCGTACACTGCAACGTGTCTGTTATTTCTGTGTGTATCGACCACCATTTTGAAACAGTTGTTTGACCAAAAAAATTGTTTCTTCCTTCTTCTTCTACTTCTTATTTCTTCCGCTTGAAATATGTCTATAGCTGCAATGTTGTTTCTTGTATGAATTTAACTGTCTTTTTTAGTTCACTCAGCCATAGAGTTTATCTTTCACTGTTATCTCTCTAGGCAAAAGGTTTGCCTAGATATGTTGTATTTTGGGCAGTCCTGGAGTATGTGCTCTGCTGTCTGCGACGCCAATCCACATGTGCACATGGCTGATTCACCAATCTTGAATTTTGTATACATGTGGTTGTGCAATCTATTTTATCCTGTTCTGAGGCGCAGAATAATGACTTGTTCTGGTCTGTCCATAATGTGGTAGTCGTCTTGAGCAAGATTTGGTGGCTTTCTGACTGATTTGATCATTCTTTTCTTTTGGTGGTGTCATCATTTTGTTTGGAGGGTAAAGAATTACTCCAGCAGATGACAGCCATTCGCTGCATATTCACGATGGACTGTGGAGCACATTTTGTGATGACGTCATGTACTTCATTTTTTAAAATTCTTTCTACATCCATGTGTGGTGAGACTTTACAAATACCCTGTATGTACAATTACAAAAATTACTTAGCAGAAGTCAACCGTCATGTATGTAACTGTGTGCTCTGTCTATATCGTGCAGTTGAATGAAACCATGATGATAGTTAGTTGATTATCCTCATGGCACATTGGCCCATTCAGTCCATAAGTGCTCAGATCTCCTCAGCATCTATCTCAATATGCAGCGGTCAATGTCACCAGTCCTGTGTCCTATTCTTCTTGACCATGCTCCCTGCATAGTGCTCCTGTCTGGCTTTACCACTTTTCATTTGATATTCTTGCAGGCTGATCAGGATCGCAGGCACGCAGTCGTTTCATTCATTCAATCGCCCTCACCTCTCTGACAGCCTTCATCAGCCCATTCATTGCTAGTCCACACTTTACAGTAGCCTGGACCTCAAGTCTGTGAGTGTGCTCAGTTTCTCTTACACCCGGGTGTCGTGGCACAAAACCACGCTGGCAATGCTACAGTTGATGCAGTTGACACATGTTTATGTTTATTCAGAGATTGTTTAGCATTAATTTGAGCGATTGTAAGTATGTTAATTCAGTTGTTTACATGCACACATTACAATCAAGTAGACCTTAACTCATATCTAGTGGGACCTGCGGACGTTTCGCTTGTTGCACACAGTGCCGGCACTTGATCAGTGCCATATCATGTTCAACTCAAACGGTGATGTTATATATGGTAAGCACATTTTATTTTGCTTATTTCTTGTCATTTACATCAAGATGGGCATTTTTACCATTTCTTCTTATATTTCAAGCCATATGGTGTTGTTGATCATGTCTATCCACAGCCTTCTGTCTTGTGTATTGCCAGTTATTCCACCATGCCATGATGCACATCTTCTCTCTTGGTCTCCGACTGTTTTTCCTCCCCTCCAGCTTTCCTCTTCTCATGATATGCCCAAAGAATGTGGACTATCTTCTTTTGAACGAGTAACCAGTTCCTCTTTCTGGGTTAATTTCTTTCAAGATATCTTCATTACTTTTCCTCAGTGGTCTCATCATTTCTTCTATAAAACCATATCTACCCAGATTCTACATAGTTTTTCACTTAACTGCTAATTGTCCATGATTTACTTCCATATGTTAGGATTAGTTCAGTGCAGCTTTCAAGAACTCTTTTGCTCACCTCGATGGACAATGATAAATTACAGAGAATGTTCTTCATCATGTGACATGGTGCCTTGGCTGGGGCTATTCTACATTAAACCTAATACATCTTCCATCTGCTGTTACTGAGGCATCCAAATACTTTGAGTTGTTTCAAATTGATTCCATTTCTGTTGATTTTGCACTTGGACATACTATATTTCTTTATTATAATAATTTTTTCTGTTTTGCAAACCATGTCTTTTGTTTTGACTTAATATTGCCATTATATCTGTCATTTCTTGTAACTGCATTTTACAAGTTAACTGAAGTCATTTTATTTATTAACTTAGTTTAGTGTCTTTTGTCATCTTATTAGAACATTGTTGTTACCTTAGCCTAGTGCAAGGAAATGCAACCTAAAGATTAAATGTCATGGCAGGGCAGACTAGGCCTTAAGCAGACAGATAGAGCCTTGCTTTGGCAATCCGGCAGCTTCTGCAGCTTGTTCTTTTCCATATGTATTAGTGTTACTTTTCCTGTGGAATAATCTAGGCAATCTGAGAGAGGGATCATATTGCATGGGCAACATATAATATCTATAATTCAGCCCAGGCCCGGTGTTATGGAAAGGTATAACATTCACAAGCGTCATGGGATGTTAGAAGCACAGTGTAAAAATCACTGATCACATCACATCATCTGTCAAGGTGACAGTATAGTGTACTGTTACTGGTGTCTGTGGTGAGGAGTTGAGGGCTTAGGGTAACTAATTGTCTGTCCTGACATTAGCTAGATGGTGTGTGGGCATGGCTTTGAAGTTTGAATCGAATGAAAATGCTAGAGCATTTACATATGTATGTGTGTATGCATGTTTGAATGTATGCGTGTGTGTATGTCTCATAACATGTTTTTTCACGTTTTTGTATATGCTCAGCATTCATATTATTGTTTGCTTTTCTTTTACATGAATTTGACATGCATAATACAGAATGTATAATTGCTGTGTGAAACATGAATGATTAGAAGGAGCGAATGTAAGATTGGCCTATGTGCCCTGTTTGTGACCCTTCCATCTGTCTTACCTAATTTTTCATGTCTCTTCTCCAGTTTTCTCTATCTTCCTTAACTCTCTTTCTCTGTCTCTTCCTGAACTCATGTCTCTCTCGTCTCTTTTTCTCTTCCCAACTTTCTCTTACTGTCTCTTCCTTTCTCCTTCTCAATACTCTCTCTTCTCCAACCTTGCCAATACTCTCTCTTCTCCCACCTCCAGTTTCTCTTGTTCTCTTCCCACACACTATCAACCCATCACCCACCACAGATTTCTCTCTTCCCGAGAGTTTTTCCTGAACTCTATCTCTCTCTGTCTCTCTGTCTCTCTGTCTCTCTGTCTCTCTCTGTCTCTCTGTCTCTCTGTCTCTCTCTCTCTCTCTCTCTCTCTCTCTCTCTCTCTCTCTCTCTCTCTGTCTCTCTCTCTCCCTCTCACTCACACACACACACACACATGCGTGCACGGGGTCTTCCCTATCTCGTCCCATGTCTCACTTACGCGGTAATATTCACATCTAGTATTAAAAGTGTACTCAATTCTATCATGTTACCTTTTCTGCCCCACCTGCCACCAGCTATCCGAGTGGATGACACCTCAAGTCTGGACATTACAGTACGCCGTGACTACTCTTCCACACTACGCTCATTTGATGCTTTAGACTACAGCAACATAGGTGAGTTACTCTAAACAGCGACACTGTTGAAGCACATTATCTTACAACATGAGAGCTGCCAGGCTGATCATTTAGCCAAATCATATTTTCATTTTCCCTTGTTTAATCTTGTTCTTGTTAGCACACGCTGTTAACTAGTGAATTTGCCTGGCTAACTGGGGGTCCTAGGTTCAAATACCTATTGGAGGATCATTCTTGTGACCATGTAACTCTGACGCTGACCCGGCTCATATCATAATTGGTGCTAGGAAATTATTTGGGGGAAAAGGCAACCAGCATATTACTGATCACATCTCCCATCAAGTGGTGTCTAGTCCAGATCTACACGATAGTCAAGATTTTGTGGGCACGTGATGAGAAGAAGTAAACTTGAAATCTTTTTAATAGCAGGCCAACTTGATGGGGAAAGTGTGAGGGGAAGGCAAAAAGATAAATACCTAGATGACTTGGTTAAAAAATAGTCGCTTAAAAGTCGACAGGGTTGACTCATTACACCGGATTTTATCCCATATGGCTCGGTCTCTTTCAGGAAAGCGTCACACAAAGCACGAACTCCGTAGCTCTAGCGACGACCCACAGGAGTCTCCATAAAATTTAACTCGTGAACCGAAGGACGAGGCCCGGAATCGAACCCACATCCTTCGGAGCTGAAGTCGAATGGCTTGATCTCTTTACTAGGAACAGTAGTCATCTTAAAGCTGTGTGCTTCTTTGTATCATTTAGATTATATGATTATTTTATCCCTGCAAAATATAATTTACTGTAATTGCACTTTTGAAAGTACAGTAATAATTGTCTCGGAAAAATATATGGGCTTGTATCAGTGATGTATACTCAACTTTTTATGTGCAAATGTGAAACATTTTAGGCAACTTAATTCAGGTTCAGTACTTTTCCCCTAAAACACATAGAAATTTGTGTCAGCAAATTTGCACTGCATATAATTTCCACTGAGATAAGTGTACGACTTCGAAAAGGCTATCATAATTAGCTGTCGGTTTTTGTGTACAAGTAAATCAAACAGCAAACCAGATGTCATATATTACTAAAATAAGTTCCTCTTAATGACATTTTAACATAATTAGTTGCATGCCCTTTCACAGGATGTTGCAAATCAATCCCAGCATTTATTGCCTGTTTGTGATTTACTTGGCAAATTTACATTCAGTAGTTTGCCTTTGCTCTCTGAATGGTTGATGCTCATACCATTAAAACCAACACAAAGTGATCTGAGACCGTATCACCTGGGACTAATTTTGAACCCTCGACTCAGTGTCTCAGGGAACTGACTCTCTTCACTAACCCCTAAGCCACAGGCACCAAGTTAATGATATTAAGATGACACATTTCTAATCAAAATGTCATCAATTTCGATCACTTGATTGTTGAGTAATACCATTTTAATATAGTGGCAAAAGTTTTCTACACAGACAATAATATTTTGTTTAGATTTTTATCATTTGTTCTGACTGATCTTTCCCCAGGTACCTTTGATCTGAAAACCACGTGCATTTATGATATTGATGTTGACAGAAACGATCTACTAATTTCCGTCATTGAGGTCAGTAGTTTTTTGTGCTTGTTGAAAGTTTCACCAATTCCTCTGTCGTCCTTTTATCTGTGGTCACTGAAGCACAAAGCAATCAATCAACCATTCTTCTCCTTGTGTCTTCCCCTCTATTTTGTTGGCATTGTAGATTATAGACATGGAACTTTCTAGTTATTCTTTTATAAGGTTTTCTCAATGTGTGTCTATCTTTTTCTTCTGTAGATTTTTGTTTGGCTCTCGCATTGGTAATTGTGCCATATAATTTTAGTCTATCTATTCTGCGCAGACACCAGGTAATTAATGTTTGAGGTTTATTATTTGTTTTTGTCATTTCTCCATGTTCCTGACCTATATTGTCGTCGTCATGGCATGATGGTAGGCGTGGGCGGTCACGTCTCACCATCTCATTTGATCACCAGAGTCGTGAATCAGTTCAGTGTTCTTGTCTTGACCATACAACATGGCCAAGCTATTCAAGTATTTACTTCTCTGCCTTCCTCTTGTTCTTTTCCCCACAATCTTGCCAGTTGTCACCAAGTTCTCCAGTTTATTTCTTCTAATAACGTGACCAAAAAATATTGAGTGTCTAATTTCTAAAATCAGTTTACAATCTTCATTTGTTTCTTGTAGGACTTGGTCATCAGTTTTTCTGTCTGTCAATGGTATACTTTGCATTTTCCTCAGAAACCACATTTTCACAGTCATCTGAAGTTTTTCAGTCAGTGTGCTCATTGTCCACGCTTCACATCCATACAAAAGCACAGGCTCTACTGACCCATATAATGATTTAACATTAAAGTTACATATTCTGAGTTGATAGTAAAAAATTGCCCCAATTTCACCATGTTGTTTATCATCATCTTCTATGTAGTGTTCCATTTGTATTTGTTGCTTTTAATTTCATCCTCTACATTTCTGTGCCAAAATGTTCTCGTACACTTTTCATATACTGCGTGACATTTCTGGTGATAGTATTTGGGTCCTTTCTGAGAATGTATCCAGCGCAATCCCATCATAGATTTTGGTAATGTCATCAGTGTGTAGCAACATGGCTGTGATCTCAATCTTATAATGTAATTAGATGCTGTGTCACCTGAATTGCTTATTATATGTATTATTTGTTTATGTGTATACTTCAATAGGGCAGTGGTTTGCTTACTATATGTAAAGTTTAGAAGAAGAAGATGGTTAAACACCAGAAGTTGGCTTCTCAACCATATCAGTAGCCAGTGCCATGCCGGCCTGGTAGTCATGTGTTCGAATCCCCATTGAGACAGATTGTTTTTTTTTTTTAAATTGACCTTCTAAAATGGATACGTAGGTCAGTGTGGCCAAATGGATAAGAACGCGTGTTCTTAAACATCCGATGTCGAGGTAAGGGGTTAAATCCCTACACTGGACAGCTGGACTAAAATGTTGACCTGTTGTCCTTGATTTGGGGGCGTAAGTTACAAATACCTCTGAAGCCGGAGTTGCCTGATGGTGAGGGACACTGTTAATAGGGAAAGCTAAACCACACGCAAAATTTGGTCCAGTGTATGCACTATGCTTGAGTTCAAAACGAGCAAGCACCCAAAAAATGGATACCAGGTAATGTTCTTGTAAGTAAAGGTGGCTTAAGTGACACTGACCTCATCATCATCTGAGTGTCAATTGGTCGATACAATTATGGGTTTGGCACCACATGCTTAAAACCCCTGAAGGCTTGTAAAAGGCTGTACAACTCTCTATAGACAACTCTCTATAGACATATTGTTAAAACAGATAAAAGACCCCCTCATCCATGACATATGAGGGGCATATGGTGCTAATCTCTTATTTTTATGAGGAGGTGGCATTTGAGGGGTATTGTTGTCAATGTAGTGCCAAGCACATTGCTTCCCAGATACACTTTCTATTCATTTTGTTAGACTGAGTGGACCCTGGAGCCATGAAATGATCTATTTATGAAAGAGGTTGAACCTCTGTCCTCTGGACCGGCAGATGACTACACTAGCTACTGAGCTAACATAATGCCTTTGTGTTTGTTTGTGTGCATGGAGAGAGAGAAGGTGAGAGTGGAGATTATATCATAGAAACTTATCTATATTTTATTCATTGTAGAACGCTGCTCAAAAGGACACAGATGCGGAAGAATCTTTATGTCGTCTCTATGAGTTGGGAAAGAATCGGGAGCCAGAAGACCAGGTACATGTCTCATTGTTTTCAGTTTGAGGAACCCTGCCATAGAATATATTGTTACAACTTCATCATGTTAATGCTGTGTAGTTAGCCCCTATTGTCCCCATGCCTCCAAGGCCACATCCCTAATGCCTTAGATCACAGCTGAATAACTTCCAAGGCCACTGTTTTGATGCCTCATAGGTCACAGCTGCAGTATCTCCAAAGCCACATTGCTGATGCTTCCATACCTTCTAGGTAACAACCTTAGTATCCTCATATATTCAAGGTAATCACCCTAGTATCTCCATGCCTACAAGGTAATCACCCTAGTATTCCCATGCCTACAAGGTAATCCCCCTAGTATTCCCATACCTACAAGGTAATCACCCAAGTATTCCCATGCCTACAAGGTAATCACCCTAGTATTCCCATGCCTACAAGGTAATCCCCCTAGTATTCCCATACCTACAAGGTAATCACCCAAGTATTCCCATGCCTACAAGGTAATCACCCTAGTATTCCCATACCTACAAGGTAATCACCCTAGTATCCCCATGCCTACAAGGTAATCACCCTAGTATCCCCATGCCTACGAGGTAATCACCCTAGTATCCCCATGCCTACAAGGTAATCACCCTAGTATCCCCATGCCTACAAGGTAATCACCCTAGTATCCCCATGCCTAATAGGCAATCACCCTAGTATCCCCATGCCTACAAGGGACCATCCCTAATGACTCCACATCTATTAGGCCACAGGTTCAATACCTTCAAGAGCCATGCCTTCCATCCCACATGCCTCCAAGGTTATACCGCTTCTCCTTACCCCATCCCTAATGTTTCCTAGGCTAATCTATAATGTTTCCCTAGGCTAATCTCTAATTCTTCCCTCGGTTACTCTCTAATGCTTCCTAGGCTAATCTCTAATGTTTTCTAGGCTTTAAAGTGTTTTTTTTTTGGTTTTTATTGATGAGTGTTTTCCATCTTGCAAAAGGCTCCCCATGCCATGACAATTTTTGATCTAATCTCTACATCTTCCATAAGATGTTATGATTGTTGCAAGATAGTTGTGTTGATTCACCAGTTCAAGAATGTCCTCATTCACTTGGATGTTACACTGTGGCATTTCTTTCTTCTTGGAGATGTCCATAGTTTCTGTTTTCTTACAGTTCTAACCATAGTTTCTCACTGTGTACAATAACTGCATCCACTAAATGCTGCAGATATTGTTCTTTCTATTTTAATTAATGTGGCAACTTAAATGACAGCTGTTTCTATAAACTACCCTACAAGTGGAGTCAACCCATGGTCACTAGGCTGTTAGCCGCTATGCTACTATGGTTTTCCCCTCTTTCATCAACTCTCTTTTCATTTAAGATTCAGCACAACCCACTAATGGCAATGCTGATCATTTCCAGTGTGAACCTTGGGCCTTGTCCACGTCGGACTGAAAGCACTAGACTCAAGTTTCGCTCTCGTTTGAGCTCGCCAGTAATGCACATCCCTGACTGGACCCAGGATCGAACTCCGGATCACTGGCTTGTGAGGCGGATGTGTAACCACTTGACCAGTCTGCTCACGCTAGACACTACACATTGTGTTACCCTCGCACGCCAGTGATCCGGAGTTCGATCCCGAGTACAGTCAGGGATGTGCACCACTGACGAGCGAGATTAGAGTCTAGTGCTTCCAACTCAACGTGGACAAGGCTTAAGGTTTGTGCCGGAATACGATCAGCGTTGCCGTAGTGGGTTGTGCTCAGTCTTCAAACCTCAAATCCCAAAACAGCCAAATAAATATTGTTTTCATTCCCAATTTTTCTGGTACCTCTGTATTTGATTGTTTTTGAGTCCTGAAATACGAGATATTCTTCTGTATATCCACACATCCAGGGCCTCTATTTGAATTTCTAGGTGCTTGTTCTTTGTCAAGTCTGTGACACTTATCTTTCAATTTACTTCATGAGGATGTTGCAGTCCTTTCAAGCACAAATACTGCCCTAAGGAAAACATGGTGGATCATCTTGTCATTGTATATCATTACATTTAGTACCAAATATCTCTTGTATATCATTACATGTAGTACCAAATCTCCGTGGTCTCAGGTTTGCGAACGCGATTCGTGAGCCGCTTACCAGGCGTTTGAAACTCAGCTGCGACCGATTTGTGCAGCAGACCATGTTGCGTTGTGTTATAAAGTGTTGGTATGAGAGCCGGTCGTTCAGAAAGCAATATCTCAAATGGAGTATTATGAGAGTGAAACTCCATGGCAAACCTTTGAATATTAACATAATACAAGAATATGCGCCAACAGCAGACTGTAAAGAAGAAGATTTAGATATATTTTATAACGAATTAGACATAGCCGAGGACCAGTGTAAACAATTTGAAATGAGTATCATCCTCTGGGATTTCAAAGCCAAAGTAGGCAACGAAAAGATGAGTGGTGGTGACTGGTGGCTATGGCCTAGGTCTAGATGCTAGAAATGAGAGAGATGACAGAATAATAAGCCAAGTGAGCAGAATAAAACCTAGTCTGGTACAGTCAAGGCCTGCACACACTTGTTTTTGCGATGGCGAAAGGCCGTGCAAGTTTATGGGATGTATGTTGACAAATGTCATGTTTAGAGGAAATTTATATTGTTTGTAAATTTCATTCAGTTTGAACAAATAGCTCTCTCTCTCTCTCTCTCTCTCTCTCTCTCTTTCTCTCTCTCTTTCTCTCTCTCTCTCTCTCTCTCTCTCTCTCTCTCTCTCTCTCTCTCTCTCTCTCTCTCTCTCTCTCTCTCTCTCTCTCTCTCTCTCTCTCTCTCTCTCTCTCTACCCCCCCAAATGGTGCATTGCTTTCTAACCGCCAAACCCCCCAAACCCCCATCATTTCTTTAACATAAATATCTTCTATTATATATTCCGTAGTTGCTTACAGCATATTTAAAACATTCTGAGGAATTACCAAATAGCTGAAAGAAAACACATAGAAAAGCAATGATTAGTGGGCATAAACATCTAATATTGTTATAAGGGAGATTACTAGAATTTAAAAAAAAAAGAAATCATATACTTAGCTATAATATTATTAACTAACATGATAGTAATGCTCACTACACTTATTGATAATTATGTTCAAGCATTCTGCAGAATTATCAGATAGCTAAAAGAAAAACACCTAAATGAACAATGAGTACACACACATCTAATATTGTTATAAGGGAGATTTTTTTTTTGCGTATCCTTTTACAGGACTTAGCTGTCAACAGCAGCATCTTTCAGCTGTCTGTTGATCTCTTGGCAAGATTACGCTCAGTAGTTTGCCATTGCTTTCTGAGCGGCCGGCTCAGTATCCGCAAGTCACGAGCGGGGGTCGAACCACCTCAGTTCTCGCTCCGCTGCGAGACTCTGCGTGATAAACGGGATTACAGAGAGAAAGTGTTATAACCCCACAGCCAGAGAGACCGGCATAAGGGAGATTACTAGAATATAAAAAAAAAGGAATCATATACTAGCTATAATATTATTAGCTATCTTAGATAGCTCACTCCTATTTTCTTAGAAATAAAACAATTAAAACTGAAGTAAGATTTTATAATCTAAAGAATAATACTTTAAAGGCTGCTTATAAAATTTGTTTTTAATCTTTACTTAATAACATTTTATAATCAACTTTAACGTTCCACATTAATTTCTTAAATGTTAATAGTATACTTTTTATGTAAGAGTGAATGTTCTTGATAGACTAAGTCCCCTCTGTGGGGAAACATTTTTTTTACTGGCCTCTAAGGGCCACATACAATTTTAAGGAAATTAACCACGCACATCCCAAACTTTGATAACATTAAGAAAGAAATGAGAAAACTGAATATTCACATGTTAGATATATCTGAGACCAGAGGGTATTTTAGCATAATCCATTCTGGTGACAAGAAAAAACAGCCAGAGGTAGCAATTATAATTCATTAATTCAGTAGCATGTCCTTTGCAGAACCTCGCTCCCATAACAACCTTCCGGAAATCCTCTCGATCATAAGCAAGATGTCCCGCGCCCGATACACCCATATGGAGATCATCCGCCACATCCTGCACGCATCTTCTCTTTGGCCTTCCTCTTCCTCTCTTCCCAGGCATAAACCCCTCCATTATTGTTCTCTCCAAACTTTCATGACGTTTCAAGTGACCAAAATATTTCAATTTTCTTTGTTTTATCGTCTTTAATAGCAATTATAATGGTTAAAGAAATACCAAATGTCTCTTGTCATTGTATATTATTACATTTAATACCAAATGTCTCTTGTCATTGTATATTATTACATTTAATACCAAATGTCTCTTGTCATTGTATATTATTACATTTAATACCAAATGTCTCTTGTCATTGTATATCATTACATTTAATACCAAATGTCTCTTGTCATTGTATATCGTTACATTTAGCAACAAATGTCCCACCTGTGGTGTACATCTCTCACTTTTTGTGTTTCAGTTGGATGAAGATGATGACAACCCTAATGATGATGAGCCTGATGACTATGACGATGATGATGATGAGGACGACGATGAAGAAGATATTGACGATGCTCTACTGGAATTTGCAGAGGCTTCTTCAGATCAAGGTAGTGATGACTTGATGTAGAAGAGAGATAAGAAATTGTGCTTTTATTTCTACAGTAGCATGTAGGAGATGGATAAGAAACTGTAGTTCTTTTCTAGACTAGGTTGTAGGAGACAGATAAGAAATTGTACAGTTCTCTTCCTCATAGGATGTAGACCAATAAGATACTGCAAGTTCTCTTTTACAACAGGGTAATTGAGACATGAGAAATTGTGCAGTTCTATTTTATAATAGGATGTAGGAGCGAAATAAAAAATTGTGCATTCTCTTTTAAAATGGAATGTCGGAGGCAGATAAGAAATTGTGCAGTTTTCTTCTTCATTAACATTAGGAGACAGATAAGAAATTGTACAATTCTCTTCCTCAGTAAGATATTGTACAATTCTCTTCCTCAGTAAGATGTATGAGATAGATTAGAAATTGTACAATTCTCTTCCTTAGTAAGATGTAGGAGACAGGTAAGAAATTGTACAATTCTCTTCCTTAGTAAGATGTATGAGACAGATAAGAAATTGTACAATTCTCTTCCTTAGTAAGATGTAGGAGACAGATAAGAAATTGTACAATTCTCTTCCTTAGTAAGATGTAGGAGACAAATAAGAAATTTTACTTCTCTCTTTTACAAATAATGTATGAGACAGATGAGAAATTGCGCAGTTCTTGTGTAAAATAGGGTGTAGGCGACAGTTAAGAAGTTGTGCAGTTCTTTTTGTACAATAGAATGTAGGGGACAGATAAGAAATTATGCATGTCTCTTTTACAATTAGGTGTTGGAGACAGATAAGAAATTGTGTAGTCATCTTCTACTTTTAGTCAGTCAGTTAGTTAATCAGTTAGTTAGTTACTCAGTCAGTCATCAGATTATCCTCACTGCACACCAAACCATTGTCCACAAGTGATAGATTCCCTCAGCAGTTTTACAAGCAGCATGATGTGACCGTTGGCATTAGTTCTATGTTATTTGACTATCCTTTATCTGCCCCTCCCACACACACATAGTACCCGTGCCTGGCTTCACCCTTTTTGACTTGATGTTCTTACAGTCTGGCAAAGGTTGTAGATTCAGTCGTCACTTAGTTCATGTAATTGTCCTGTCTCTCTGAGGGCAATCAGTGTGTCAGCCCGACCCGTTGGTCATCTAGTTGCCCAATAGACCTGCTCACAAGCCTTTTGGCTTTTTCATTTTCTCTTAACCTTTTCATTTGCCCGAAAATTAAACCATGGGCTTCTCACGAGTCCAGCCATCTCTATGTAGATGACTACATCACCCTCGGAAGAATTCTCAAACATCAAGGCCTGAACTTCTGCCTCCACCATGACCAGATTGATGTCAGGTGTCTCCCTGTGCACTCAGATATATACTGAAAAGGACGCAAGGCACTATGTTGGCACTTGTATGCAATCTTTACCGGGTTCTGTCCTCAGGTGAACAAACCTGTTGAATAATGTCCTCAGCCTGACCTATCCAGCATAAGAATGTAGGAGATTGATTAGACATTGTGCAGTTCACTTCAACACAAGGATGTAGAAGATAAGAAATTATGCAGATCACTTAACACTAAGATGTAGGAGACAGATAAGAAATTGTGCAGTTCACTTCAACACAAGAATGTAGAAGATAAGAAATTATGCAAATCACTCAACACTAAGATGTAGGAGACAGATAAGAAATTATGCAAATCACTCAACACTAGGATGTAGGAGACAGATAAGAAATTGTGCAGTTCACTTCAACACAAGAATGTAGAAGATAAGAAATTATGCAGATCACTCAACACTAGGATGTAGGAGACAGATAAGAAATTGTGCAGTTCACTTCAACACAAGAATGTAGAAGATAAGAAATTATGCAAATCACTCAACACTAAGATGTAGGAGACAGATAAGAAATTGTGCAGTTCACTTCAACACAAGAATGTAGAAGATAAGAAATTGTGCAGATCACTCAACACTAAGATGTAGGAGACAGATAAGAAATTGTGCAGTTCACTTCAACACAAGAATGTAGAAGATAAGAAATTATGCAAATCACTCAACACTAAGATGTAGGAGACAGATAAGAAATTATGCAAATCACTCAACACTAGGATGTAGGAGACAGATAAGAAATTGTGCAGTTCACTTCAACACAAGAATGTAGAAGATAAGAAATTGTGCAGATCACTCAACACTAAGATGTAGGAGACAGATAAGAAATTGTGCAGTTCACTTCAACACAAGAATGTAGAAGATAAGAAATTATGCAGATCACTCAACACTAGGATGTAGGAGACAGATAAGAAATTGTGCAGTTCACTTTGCCACAAGAATGTAGAAGATAAGAAATTGTGCAGATCACTCAACACTAAGATGTAGGAGACAGATAAGAAATTGTGCAGTTCACTTCAACACAAGAATGTAGAAGATAAGAAATTGTGCAGTTCACTTCAACACAAGAATGTAGAAGATAAGAAATTGTGCAGATCACTCAACACTAAGATGTAGGAGACAGATAAGAAATTGTGCAGTTCACTTCAACACAAGAATGTAGAAGATAAGAAATTGTGCATTCACTTCAACTCAAGAATGTAGGAGACAGATAAGAAATTGTTTAGCCTAGTATAGTGATGGTAATCCTATGTACATACTCTCACAAGTGGGTGAAGCGTCTGCCTTAACATATACTAGATGTGGCACACTGGTGTGACCTTTTCCCTTGCTTGCTCTCTGCTCTCTCTCCCAGATAATTCCCAGAACATTCTTACAATCATGTACCTACTTTACAAAGTGGGTTGTGGGTCCTCTGGAAGACTTAAGGTTTAACTTTCAAATCTGAGGTACTGGCATTCAGTAGTTTTGCCTGAGTCCTGAAAACTATCCGAGTGAAGTTGGTGTAAAGACCTTTTCCCTGACCCGGTACCAAAGTACTTCTTAGGAACTGTGATGCAGAGTTTGCCTTCCCCTCTCTAATCAAATAAACCTCCACAATGTGCAAGACCAGTACTGGAACTTCACTTCTGCAGTGAGGGATATTAGGATGTAATCAAGCCTTGATTCAGCACAGTATATATAGACTGGCTGAGATTAGGCCAAGTTTAGTCATGTTAGCGCCACAGGTTTTAAGTATTTCGTTGTCAACAGACTCCGACTCGATGCTCCTGGACAGCTCTGAAGAAGAAACGTAAAAGAGTAGATAAGTAGGAGATAGTCCCATGGCTGCTACCGTACGAGTGTTAAGTGGTAAGCTTTTATGTATAACAGTTCCCTTCCGTAAGACCTTAGTTAACCATTGTACTAACTAAACAGTTGATGCCAGAGCTGTATGTAGTTTAATCCATTCTCTTCTGCTGGTGATTGATCTTGGACTGATAGGTTCATAATCAGCAAACATACAGAGAGTTTATTTGTTTTGTCAAGTTAATGTCATGGATTTTAAGTCAGGAGATTATAGGTTTATAAATTTGTATCATCAGGTTTATTTTGTGAGTTTGAAGTCAGGAGATTTCATAAATTTGTATTGTGTTTATTTAATGAGTTTGAAGTCATATTTAAAGTTAATAAATTTGTTTAATCGGGTTGCTTCGCTTCGGAGGTCATGGGTGGCAAGCATCACCTGGATCTTTTATCCGGGGCATGCCGGTGTGCTGGGGAATGAACAGGCGGACAGATTGGCTGGCTCGGCAAAACTTGGCGGAGTATTGATGCGTGACAAGGCAGACGTGGTTGTGGCCTTGTGGGAGCACATGTACACCTTGGAGGAGAAAATGGATCACCATAGTCTGGCAAGAATGAGGCAGAGAGGAGTGACGAGGGGATCTGGTCGACGCTCAGGGGAAAGACATATAATCAGGTTGCTACTGGAACTATTGGTGTTGGAACTCTTCGCTGGCTGCTGATGATGGGGACGGAGCGCTTATGGGAATGCCCCGAATGCTGTGATGTCAGTTCCTCAATCAATCAATCAATCAATCATTTAATCGGGTTTATTTCATGAGTTTAAAGCCAGGAGATTTAAGGTTCATGTATTTATAATCTGGTTTAAAGTCATGAGATTTATATATTTGAATTGTCAGGTGTATTTCATTAGTTTAAAGTCATGAGATTTCTATTGTCAGGTTATTTCATGGGGTTAACGTCAGGGGATTTTTGTATTTGTATTGTCAGGTTATTTCATGGGTTTGATGTGTATACTTGTATAGTCAGGCGATTTATCTATTATCATCATCAGGTTAGTTTCCTGGGTTCATAGTCAGGAGAATTGTATATTAGTATTGTCAGGTTTATTTCATGGGTTTGAAGTCAGGTGGTTTATTTATTTATATCATCAGATTTATTTCATTATTTCGAAGTAATTTGATTTATATAATTGTATTGTCGGTTTTGAAGTCAGAATATATTTGTTTTGTCAGATATTTCATGGTTTTGAAGTTATGAGATTTATATATTTTCAGGTTTATTTCATTCATTTAGATTGAATTCAGGAGATTTGTATTTTTTGAAGTCAGATTTATATATATGTTTTGTCAGGTTTATTTCATATGTTTGAAGTCATGAGATTTATGCAGGCCCACATGGCCGAATGGATAAGAACGCATGTTCTTAAACATCTGGTGTGTTGATGCCGAGGTAAGCGGTTCAACCCCTACACCGGACAGCTGGACTAAAACATTGACCTGTCGTCCTTGACTTAGGGACATTAATTACAAGTACCTCTGAAGTCAGAGTGGGTTCGTCTGATGGTGAGGGACACTGTTAATAGGGAAAGCTAACCCACACGCAAAATTCAGTCTATCACTACGCTTGAGTTTAAAAGCGAGCAAGCGTAAAAAAAATAAAATGAGATCTATATATTTGTATTGTCAAATTTACATATTTTTACTTGTCAGATATTTCATGGTTTTGAAGTCGGATAATTTATATATTGGTATTGTCAGGTTTATTTCACAGGTTTGAAGTCAGGAGATTTATATATTTGTATGGTCAGATATTTTGTGGTTTTGAAGTCATGAGATGTATATAAATAATATCAGGGTTATTTCATGGGTTCAAAGTCAGGAGATTTAAAAGTTCATAAATTTGAAAAATATTTAGATAAGTATAGAATTATTTACTCAGGAAGGACTACAAAAGGGGAGTTGGCATAATTTTTGATCAAACGGATGCTAAGACAGTTAAAGGATTTTGGACAGACTCAGAGTATTATTCGTGAAACTCCTTGGCAAACCTCTGAACATTTACATAATACAAGATTATGCACCAACAGCAGACTGTAAAGAGGAAGATACAGATATATTTAATAACAAATTAGACATGGCCATGGACCAGTGTAAAAATGTTGAAATGACTGTCATACTTGGGGATTTCAATGCCAAAGTAGGCAACGAAAAGGCGAGTAGTGTGACTGGTAGTTAATAAGAATGGGAGAGGTGATAGATTAATAACATGGGCCGAATACCATGAAATGTTAATAGGCCACACATGGTTTCAGCAACATCCTCAACGATTATACACATGGAAAAACCCTGGAGATAATATTCACAATCAAATTGAGTACATACTGATTCCAAAGAGATTCAGAAGCAGTTTAGAAGGCAAAAACTAGACCAGGAGCAGATGGACATATAGTGGCCATGTGCCAGTTATAGGAAAGATGAGGTTAAGACTTAAAAACATAAAGAAAACGCCAAATGACATCAAGTTAGATCTAGCATTACTTAAAACAGACAAAGAAATTAGAGAAAGGTACAGTGTTACTGTAAAGAACAGATATAATGCCATGGAGATAATGCAGACTATTGATGAACATTGGGACACATTGCTGGAATCAATCCAATAGACATAAAAAGAAATCATTCCACCTAAACATAGAATTGCAAAAAAGAAATGGGTGATAGATGAAATTTTGCAGATGATGGACAAAAGAAGAAAGAAAAAGCCTGATAAAGAAAAATATAATAAAATACATAAAGAAATAGTAATAAATACAAAATGGCTAAAGTAGTATGGCTGAATCAACAGCGCATGGAAATTGGGACAAGCTATGGAAGAGACTCACATTCCATGTATCACCAAATAAATACAATAACAGGTAGGAGAATACAAAATACCACTGGATGTTTAAAATCAAGGAATGATGCAATATTGATGACACAAGATGATAGTCAATAGATGGACGGAATATCTGGAAGAGCTGTATGATTATAGGAGACTGGATGTAAATGTTCAAAACAATGGTGAGGGTCCACCAATACTTGCAGTGGAAGTTGAAGATGCACTACATCGCGTGAAGAAAGGAAAGACACCCGGTCCAGACAACATTGGAGGAAATTGACGCTCTAGGTGATTTTGGAATTGTAATATTGACACAATTTCTGAAATATTGACACAATTTCTGAAATATTGACATAATTTCTGAATGACATCTACACTAGTGGGTACATTCCTAGTGACCTTTTAAAATCAATCTTTATAGTTCTGCCAAAGAAACCTGGCTCTTTAGAATGCGAAGAGCATCACACTATACATCTTATGAGTCACATGACAAAGCTATTACTGAGAATAATTATGAAAAGAATAATAAACAAGATTAAACCAGAAATTAGTGATGAACAGTGTGAATTTGTGGAGGGAAAGGGCACAAACAACGCTATATATATTCTCAGGACACTATTATGAAGAGCTATGGAAGTAAAAAAAGATCTGTACTTATGCTTCATAGACTACACAAAAGCAATTGACAATGTGAAATATGACAAAATATTAAAATTACTAGAGCAACTGAACATTGACGGCAAAGATCTGCGGATAATAATGACCATATATTGCCATATATTGGCAGCAAACAGCAGCCGTAAGAATTAACAACCTTGTAGGAACATTTCAGTGTATAAAGAAGGGCGTCAGACAATGTTGTGTATTTTCTCCTGATTTGTTCTCATTGTACAGTGAACATATAATGAGATCTACAAATTACATGTTAGGGATCTTCGTTGGTGGACATAATATAAATAACTTATGTTGTGCTGATGACACCGTCTTGATAGCAAGTCAGAACGATCTACAGGAAATGATAGATAGTGGGGCTAGAAAGTGAAATAAATTGGCCTTAGTTTGAATAATAGAAAGATAGAAGTCATGGTGATATCAAAGAAACAGATTGTGCCTAAATGTGCAATTTAAGTACAGGATGTTATTTTGTGGCAAGTGTAGAAATTCAGATATCTAAGCACATGAATAACATCAAATGGAAGATATATCACTGAGATAAAGAACAGAATATTACAAGCAAAAACTGCATTCTATCAAATGAAGAGAGTTGTGTGCAATAAATCACTGTCCTTGAAAGTAAAAAAAAAAAAAGAGTTCTTGCATGTTACATAGAACAGTTTTAACATACGATTGCAAATCCTGGACAATTATTAAACCGGCGAAAGAATCTCTGGAAGCTGTGGAGATGTGGTTTTATAGAATGCTGAAAATTAATTGGACCGCCAAAATGAGCAATTAGGACGTTTTAAGAGAAGCTGAGTCGTAAAGACAACTTATCACAAACATCAAAAAGAGGCAGTCATCGTTTTATTGGCCATGTTATGAGAAGACAAAAACTGGAACATGTTATGACAACCGGAAAGATTTGCAGGAAGAGAGGTAGAGGAAGACAGCATGAGAAGATTCTTGACAGTCTTGTGTCATGGCACGGAAGGGAGTCAACAAATGAATTGATCCATGACGTAAGAGATCATAATTTGTGGAGAGGCATGATTACCCACGCCAGCTAGCAAGGCACTGGATGACGATGAAATTTGTATCATCAGGTTTATTTCAAGGGTTTGAAGCCAGGAAATTATAAGTTTATAAATGTGTATAATCAGGTTTATTTCATGAGTTTGAAGCCAGGAGATTTAAGGTTCATAAATTTATATTCTGGTTTTAAGTTTCGAGATTTATAAATTTGTATTATCAGATTATGAACATCGTAAATTGATTAGAGACAGTCAAAATGTTTTGGACATGTTATGAGAAGAAATGGATTGGAGAACTTAGTGACAGCTGGCAAGATCGAAGGGAACAGACCAAGAGGAAGACCGAGAGGAAAATACCTGGATGGCTTGGCCACATGGCATGGACGAGACAGGAACACTGAGCTGATCCACAACTCTGGTAATCGAGTGAAATGGCGAATCATGACCGCCCACGCTTTCCGGCATGGCACTTGATTGATTGATTGATTATCAGGTTTATTTCATTGGTTTAAAGTCACAAGATTTATATATTTGTATTATCAGGTTTATTTCATCAGTTTCAAGTCAGGTGATTTGTATATTATATCATCAGGTTTATTCCATCTGTTTGAAATCTTGAGATTTATATATTTGTACTGTCATTTATTTTTACTTGTCAGATATTTCATAGTTTTGATGTCAGAAAATTTATATATTGGTATTGTCAGGTTTATTTCATGAGTTTGAAGTCAGGAGATTTATATATTTGTATTGTCAGATATTTCATGGTTTTGAAGTCATGAGATTTATATATTGTCAGGTTTATTTCATGGGTTTGAAGTAAGGAGATTTGTAATGTTATATCATTGGGGTTGTTTAATGGGTTTGCAGTCAGGAGATTTATATATTTGTATTGTTAGGTTTATTTTATGGTTTTGAAGTCAGGTGATTTATATATTGTCAGGTTTATTTCATGGGTTTGAAGTAAGGAGATTTGTAATGTTATATCATTGGGGTTGTTTAATGGGTTTGCAGTCAGGAGATTTATATATTTGTATTGTTAGGTTTATTTTATGGTTTTGAAGTCAGGTGATTTATATATTGTCAGGTTTATTTAAAGGGTTTGAGATCAGGTGAAATAAAGTTCATGTGTTTGTTTTGTCAGGTTTATTTCATGGGTTTGAAGTAAGGAGATTTGTATAGTTATATTGTCAGATTTGCTTAATGGGTTTGCAGTCAGGAGACTTATATATTTGTATTGTCAGGTTTATGTCACGGGTTCAAAATGAGGAGATTTATATATTTATATCATCAGGTTTATTTCATGGCTTCGAAGTCATAAGATTTATATATTTGTATTGTCAGGTTTATATATGTTTGCTTGTCAGATATTTCATGGGTTTGAAGTCATGGTTCATATATTTATATGGTCAGATTTATTAAATGGGTTTGAAGTTAAGAGATTTATATTGTCAAGCTTGTTTAGTCTAATGGAGGCCATGGAATGTGAAGTGTTTATACTTCTAGTATGGGATGTCACGTTAGAATTGTGGCTAGACACTTGTCTGCTGTCTCCACGGTCATGGGTTTGAATTTACATTGAAGAGAATTGTTTTAATTGTTTTAGAGAATTGTACATAGATTACCCAAATAATACTAGGGACACAGCCAGAATACCAACAGAAAAGTACTGCCATAACTATGATGCTGAAATTGAGGCAATCAAGATAGCAACAGAGAAATTACAAAATACCAGCCATGGTTCACAACCTGTGGTATAATTTACAGATGCAAAATCAGTACTCGAGTCGCTCCTGTCTGGGAAATTGCCAGTACTAAGGACACTACTTTCTGAACTTAGCAGTCAGCATAAGGTCACCATACAGTGGATATCATCCCACTGTGGAGTACCCGGAAACGACAGAGCTGATCAATTGGCTAAGGAAGGAGCAAAAGAAGAACAGCCTGATGTGCCTGTTTTTTTTTTACTAGTGCATATCCCTTGCAGGACATTGCAGTCAACACCAGCATTTTTCAGCTGCTGTTGATGTACTAGGCAAATTTTACGTTCAGTACTTTGCCATTGCTTTCTAAATGACCGGCTCCCATACCAACACGTTATAACACAACGCGACACGGTCTGCTGCACAAATTGGTCGCTGGTGCATTTCGACCGCCTGATAAGCGGCTCACGAATCGTGTTCACAAGCCTTTGGCCACGGGTGCTGGTCCGTTATATACCACCAAAAGAAAAGAATGATCAAATCAGTCAGAAAGCCACCAAAACCTGCTCAAGACGACTACCACATTATGGACAGACCAGAACAAGTCATTATTCTGCGTCTCAGAACAGGACACAATAGATTACGCAACCAGATGTATACAAAATTCAAGATTGGTGAATCAGCCATGTGCACATATGGATTGGCGTCGCAGACAGCAGAGCACATACCCCAAGACTGCCCAAAATATAACATATCTAGGCAAACCTTCTGGCCTAGAGAGACGACAGTGGAAGATAAACTGTATGGACCGCTGAGTGAACTAAAAAGACAGTTAAATTCATACAAGAGACAACATTGCAGTTGTAGCATATTTCAAGCGAACGAAAGAAGAAATGGAATGTAAAGTGTTTATACTTCTAGTATGGGACGTAAGCATGTGGCTAGACACTTGTCTGTCGTCTCCACGGTCATGGGTTTGAATTTACATTGAAGAGAATTGTTTTAATGGTTGGTTTTGCCATCTGTCACTTGATGATGGTCTGGTATCATCTGTGGCCTGTGATGGTCCTTACAGGACACGGATGTCCTAATGTAGCCATTAATGTCATTCTCTGACTCTGATCTGCTTTGATTGTAAAATCTTGGCATGGTAATTTGTAATTGTCATTGCATGTGAGTGCCCTGCTCTCCTCAGTTGCAGAGTTTCCACTTACACCAGTGGACACTCAGACTCTAGAACTGCGTTTGCCACATAACTGTGAGTTATCCATCCTCCATCACTTGGATGTAGAGTTGAGAGTTTCTCTTCATCAACTGTGAGACCATGGTGGCCCTACTCATACTCTCCAGTACTTTTAGAGAAACATTTCAGGTCATGGAATATAAAGTGTATATATTTGTTCAAAACAATGTTTTCCCGTGATGAATTTGAATAACGAAGACACAAACACTAGGTTGCACGATTTATTGCCTGGCATATTTCGCTGCATCTCGTCAGGTACACACTGCAGAAATCACACAACTTACGTGAATTAACTAGATAAATCCTTCAAACTGAAATATACACATGTTCGCACAGTAATGTCGATTGTCTACCATGATAATTTTAAACTGACTAACATGTCTTTCTGCTTGCACAAGGACGGCTTACGAAGGTTGATTATTATAGCTTCAGCAAACTTTAAAAATCAACTACTTTATGTGTTGAACAACACACGGAAGGCACTGTCTCTTTCAACCACGTGACCGCTCTCGAGCACATGTCTCGCTCCTGCTATTAAGCAGGACTGTTCCGGTGTGTCGGCCTGCCTAGGCTACCATCTTCTGTGTGTAGTATCTTGTCCACCTAATTCGGAATGTGTTCCGAAACCCTGCAATGTAACTGTCGCTCAGTGCTACCTATGTAGATGGCCTCGCATCTGCATGTAAATTGGTAAATACAATTTGATTTGGCGTACAAAGCTACAGGTTCTTTTACTACTGGGATTGGGGTTGGTTTGGTTCTGTACCTGATGACTGGAGTTACAGCACAGAATGTTCGCTCGACTGCTGTGGTGAGCCGGTCCCGCAGACGTTGCATTACGTCATCTCCTCGGAAGGTTAGCTGGATGAATACCTTGAGTTTAGGGACTGTAGTTACTTCTGGTTTCGGTTTGGGCTGTTGGCAGTGGCGCTTTATAAATCCTGTGGAGTACCCATTCAGGTTTAAGGCATTCTTCAGAGTTTCAAATTCCTCTGTCAGTGTGTCCTGTGTGCATATCTTCCTAGCACGGTCAAACAGGGTCTGTACTAAGCCCCGTTTGTACTGGACAGGTGCGAAGCTCTGAAAATTTAAGTATTAGCCAGTCCATGTTTCTTTGCGGTACACCGATCTTTCAATTGTGCCATCTGCTCTACGTCTCATTAGGATATTTAGAAACGGCAACGCTTTGTTGTGTTCGTGTTCCATAGATAAAGAGATGTTTATATGTCTCCTTCATTGTGGTCTGGAACGACGTTGCTTGTAGCTCGTCTGTGGTGATAATTAGTATATCGTCCACATAACGACGGTAAAAGGCCAAATTATTGATGTCTGAGGATCTCTTTTCTTCTAAGTGTGCCATGAAGATGTCCGCTAGAATAGGTCCAAGTGGGCTCCCCATGGCCACTCCGTCAATTTGGCGATATGACTTGTTTAGAAAGTTGAATTGTATGTTGGCGGTACATAATTTTAATAGCCTCTCTAGAATAGCTGATGGTATGCCTAGTTTTAGTTGTTTGTCTCTAATGCGTTCGCTTACTATATTCACGGTCTCATCTATTGAAATGTTGCTGAATAAAGAGGCAATATCCATGGATGCTATGTGTTTGTTGTTTATGTCCATAGTATCCAATAATTCCACCAGTTCGAATGTATCTCTGAGTGTTCTTGGATCGAAGGACTGTCGTACTGGCTTTAAAATTTCAGCTAGCCATCTCGCCATTCGGTGTTGTGCAGAGTTAACCATGGAAAGGATTGGTCTTAGTGGGATGCCGGGCTTGTGAAGCTTGGGTAGACCGTACATCTGAGGTGTTTGGTAGCCACGCGGTGTGAGCGTTTTTGCAGTGGCCTCACTGATGAGTCCCACATTCACAAGTGACTATCTCTTTCCTCATTTTTGCATCCAGGTCCTCCGACTTGTTGACTATTTGCTCTACTCTGAATTTAGATGTATCTGATAATATTTCATCCATTTTTCCCTGGTAGTCTGACATGTCCATCAGTACTGTACCGCTCCCTTTGTCAGGTTTCAATATTACGAGGGTTTTGTTAGCCTTTAACGCTTTTAAGGCCGTAAGGTGTTTGTTGGTCGGCGGACATGTCTGTTTAGAGGGTGTTGTGCGATACTGGTGTTCTAAATCTACCAGTTTGGCCTTCAGCCACCCGACCGACTCAGCAGAAGTAGGTGATAACTTGGAGACTTGATCAAACAACATTTCAAATTGTGCTTGCGACTCAACACGGTTGATGTGTTTGGGCTTCATGCAGAATTTTAATCCGTATGCAAGGGCCTCCGTTTCAATGTTGTTGAGTACGTATGACGATAAGTTCCTCACATACATGTATTTGTATTGTGAGATCTACTTCGTGGGTTTGAAACCACAGAATATAAAGTGCATATAATTGTATTATTATTTCATTTAGGTGAATTTGAAGTTGCGGAATATAAAGTGCGCATATATGCGTTGTCAGTTTTATTTGGTAGAAATGAAGTTGTGGTATATGAAGTGTATTTATTTGTGCTATCGAGTTTTATGTTAAGACATGAAATTTATTATTTGCCGCTCGCTCACTTTGAACTCAAGCGTAGTCCATACACACAACTTCTAGTAGTGCTGGACTGAATTTTGCATGTGGGTTAGCATTCCATATTAACAGTGTCCCTCACCATCAGGCGAACTCACTCTTCAGAGGTACTTGTAATTTACATCCCCAAGTCAAGGACCATTTTAGTCCAGTTGTCTGGTTGAACCCCTTATCTCGGCATCAGCACAGCAGATGCTTAAGAATGCACATTCTTATTCATTCAGCCATGCTGACCTACACATGGAATATAAAGTGCAAATATTTATAATGCCCTGTGTTACCCTTAGGGGAAGTAATGAATCGTGACAATGTAACCTGTCACGCAAGATAGGAGACGATTAAGTTGTATGAGGCGACTAAGTCCAGAGATTTAAGTTGTGTGTGGCGACTAAGTCCAGAGATTTAAGTCATATGGAGCAATTAAACTAAGTCCAGAGATTTAAGTTGTATGAGCAACTAAGTCCATAGATTTAAGCCCTTATTTAAAAAAAACAAAAAAACAACAAAAACAAATAAATTAATTATACTTTGGCTGAAATACCAAGTGCATAGTTGCTGATATTGTTTGAATGTGGAAAAAGTTGTCCCCACGGAAGTCTCAGTCCTTCCGTTTGCATAGCAAAATAATATGGAGAAGATCTGGAGGGAGCTAACAGCAAAGAATAGGATGTGTTGGTGTGTGTGTTTTAGGACCTTTTCTGCAATGGGGGATAAATGGCAGAAAATTTAATGTGTATTGTCAGATTAATACCAGTAAAATAATGAAATGTAAAGCTCATGCTGTTTTCTTGTTTTGTTTTTGGCAGATGATAGCGAAGGGGAAGGTAACGATGGTGGAGATGATTTTGGTGTTGGAGAATTCAGTCCAGCTGGCAGCAGTGATGACTACGACGACGATGATGATGCGGGAGAGTTAGATAACTTATTGTTTCAACTTGTAAGATGATCTTGCAGAGAACAAGGGGATTCAACCAGAAGAAACCAGCAGTGTTCATTGAGTCTTTTTATTTTTTTGTTCTCCTGGAATGTACAGACTTGGAAGATATTTGATATGTGCTTTTATAACTATTGACTGTTGCTCCCCGCTGAGGGCAAGAGCAAACTTCCTTCGTTGACAGTAGATATCATGAGTGAAGAGAGCTTAGAATGTCTATCCTGCTTTGTTAATGTCAGTCATTGGTGATGAATTTATCAGTCCGTTGCTTATGATGACAATACCTGCTTGTTTCGCTTTCATATGTAAAATAAATCAGACTTGAAAGAAGTGTAAATTACAGCTAATAATCCACAGAATTGAGATTGTTAAATCAGAAATTGTGTTGTCAATATTTCATATGTTTAAATGGCATACATTATATAGTTACATGGTTAAAGGCATACATTATATAGTTTGTTACATGGTTAAATACTATACATGATATAGTTTGTTCCACATCATTTCCTAGGTTATATTTGTGTTTGCCACTCCGTACCATGCAAATAGCTGAGGCTGCTGCTGTTTTCTGCATGAACCACTTGTGTTTATTCTTCAGAAGACATTGTATCTTGTAATAAAGTGATACTTTTCACACATAAATAGTTGAGGTAGTGAAATGCATATATGAGAAACATTGTTCTGGTCGGCCGCAGTGAAGTAAACTGAACGACTAGGCCTCAGATTTTGCTTGACACGTAAAGGCAAAGATAGTCCTATAGTAGTAAACACTGCTCTTGGCATGTGGAGTGTTAAACCTTCACGTATTCTCAGCCATGATATGAGGTGGGTAGCCAGTTCTTTTCCTCAATTTTCCTTCTCAGAATTATGAGGCTAGATGGAGCAGCACTGGTCAGAAGAAAAAAATAATCAGCCTGTGCTGGGAATTTGAACCCTAACCGCTGTCGTGGCAAGCAAATGAACTAACCACTCTTTTTCATAATTAAGATAAATGTTGCCAGTTAGGAAGTTGATTGTTCAGCGTGCAATGAGTTTGTGAGCTTTGCCAGGTTGGAAGTCAGTGTTTAGCGTCTGCTGAGTTCTCTTGTACTAAATGAGTTTCCATTCATGTGACTTACATATATTTAACTGTAAATATTATGAGATTTTTAAATTGTTAAATAATTGTGTCAGTAAATTGAACTTTATATTTGTACTTGTCAGTTATTTAATATTCTTTTCTTTGTTCTAATGACACTTAACTTCAGCTTGAAATTAATCTATAAGGGGCATTAAATGTTCTCAAATCATGTATATCAAAAGTTACAGTGGTTAGAGAAAACTGTTATCATTTGGTGGCGTTATGACTGTATGTTTAAAGTGATGTCTAAATGCTATTTTAATGCATTTGATTGTTGGTCTTCTTTTTTTTTATTTGTTTCAAGGTGTCTTCCTGAATGTACATACAATGTTGTAATTAATTATTTGTGTCTTCAGGCTAGTTAAACACATTTCTGGTATCTGGTACATTGTAAGTTAATTTAGAACTGCATATACGTACGTTCTCAGTTACAAGAGATTTTGCAGCAAAGCCCAGTAGGCAAGTTAACCACAATGAAAAAGGCATGAATGTTTTACTTTCAAAAATGCCGCTTTTCTTTTCTGCATATTAAAAATATCTAGCCAGAATTGTTTAGTATGTTCAGACCAAACACAACAAATATAGCAACACACTGTGCGTTGTGTGACAATAGCTGACTACCTGGACAATGACACAAGATGTGTGGCTTGAAATAGACATTTGTTACATTTATCCAGCCCTGAGCTTTGATCTTGTTTTGTTAACTTAGGGACATTTGTTCAGGTAGGATCCATCAGTAAAGATACAACTGCCTGCCACTAGAAGTGCTCTTGTTTTGAATCGTCCCTCAGTTGGTGTTGTATTTGTATTTGAATCTCTGTTTGGAGTAATTGATATCATCATTGTTTTCTTTAAGGCTACTAATGTACTATGAATATGTAGGTAATTTTTATGACAATTTTAAATTTTACATGCCTGTTTTCATTTGACTTTCAGTTTTTGAAATTAAATAATTTCCATCTAATGGTTGATATTGTTCTGTATGAATGACGTGATTCAATGTTTTACTCATTCCATGTTTGCCTCATTATTCCAGTAAATGTGAGTTTGGTAGTAGTTAGCCATATGCAGCATGATGTTCTGATCATCAGAAGTTAGCCATACCAGCATGATGTTCTGATCATCAGAAGAGACTCCTGTATGTCAATGTTTTGGGTTTCATGTTTTCTTGGAAATGGATCAGCAGAAAAAACTCAATAGAAAATGATTGGGGAGGAATTCTGAAGATTACATAATGTAGCAAAGAAAACAAAGGCAGTGGCAACTGGTAATTCTTAAGTAACCAGAGCAGAGATAAGGCCTTGAAATCTGCAGAGGAAATGATATTGATGGGGAAAGATAAAACACAACTTTCTTCACGGATGCGAAGTTGCGGATTGATTGCGGAAGAATGCGGATTGCCTAGTACTGAAGAGCAAAAACAGGTCCTGTATGACATCATTGATGTTGGACAACAGGATGCCTTCATCCGGCATACAGGACTTCGTGTTGGAGCTCAAGCCAACGAACAAAAGCAAGCAGGGCAGCTTGCAGACCTAAGAGCAACACTCCATGGACTGTCAGAAATCCAAAAGGATTGTAATGCAGTGGATCCCATCCCAAGACATACCTGGATATTAATATGCTAAGAAAAGAGCAAAAAATTATGGAAAACCACCTCAGGCTTAACCTATGATGAGGACAAGAGGTTTATAAGAAACACTAAGAAACCAAGTGGGAGTCGGAACATCCAGGCCACCAGAACGATGATTACCAACTTGACCAAAGTAAACAAGTAGCACTTTTTCAACTTCAGTTAGAACAGAACATATTCAAATACCACTTGTTAAATAAACTAAATATAACACACTGGTGACTGGAATTCATCCAGTGATGGCAAAAACATTTGCTACACATCAAAAAAAGAAAACCCTAACGTCAGTTCATGGCGACTGCACTAGCCAGGTGGCCTTAATTCCTCAGGCTCAAGACCTCCCTGTCCTACACCGCAGGGTATTATAGGCAGTATATTACTGTTGAACATATGCAGAACAGACAAAATTACTGTGGCCTATACCCACTCCCTTTGAGAGCAATCTCTGTGGAGATGTCAACAACCTCAAGCTGACTGTTGCCGTCTTGGGTGGGTCTGTACGCAGCTATTTATGTGATTCTGAGCTCATCACGTTGTTCCATGTCAGCTTGTGCATTACCTGGATTATTTAAAATACAGAGCAAGTCTGGCTGTAGTGTGACTGCTTTGTACCCATTGTCATGTTTGCCTACTGCAGTGTAAAAATATGTCCGGTTGTGACATTTGTTTCAACATGGAAACAGATTTGTTCCATTATTTCATTGTTGCTAGAGGTGCTTTTCTTGTCTGTATAGTTTGATTATTGATGTAAAGACAACAATCTAGTTTTACTTCCTCCACACTCTCACCCCCTATAACTTCTTGTATAGTAGGTTGTGTCAGAGCCAGGAAGTAGCTGTCTGGGCCTTCCATTTGATGATAGCAGACTGAATGGAAATTAATGAGGGGTCTTTTATGTTTCCCATACCATGCTAGCATTACCCCATTCAACCCCAGAAAAGAAGTTATATTAGGGTCCTTTGCCTGACTCCGATTAATAATCCTGTCATGGAATCCAGAACAATGCGGATATTTAAATTTAAAAAAAAAAACTTTTTGTTTAATGGCTCGCAGTTCCCCCAGGGGCTAGAGCGCCCCTCCCCCCCCCCCCCTCCCCCGAGGTCCCTGTGTGTCATTCGGATGACCATCTCTGCATACGCCCTGGCAAGATAAAGTGCAGGTTCAACACTTTGATCTTAGCCAAAACAGCCACAAATAATAGGATAATTTGAAATTTAAAAATCTGCAAATTGCATCTTCCCTAAAACACATTTGCTGAGACAGTGACCCAGGTTTCAGTTCACAGCAGAGAGGATATTTATTGGAAGGTGATTGTTGTCAAAATGGGTGTAATGAGAAGTCAAGGAGGACACACTATAGATATGTAGGAGAGTTGTATCAACTACGTGGTGTCAATTAACTGTCTGAGAGTACAATTTGAAAAATTATTTCCCTTTCATTGAAGAATTTATTTCCCTTTCATTGAGGCACTTACTTCCCTTTCATTGAGGCACTTACTTCCCTTTCATTGAGGAACTTTATTCCATTTCATAGAACTTATTTCCCTTCCATTGCAGACCATTCTTCTACCACAGTGTAGAGAAAAGTAAAACCTTCAGCATATCTATCAGGCTTTAAAAACAAATTTTGTTTTACATTGGAGATGGGTTGTTGTAGGGTAGGTCAAGGATCACTTTAATTGCACAGGGGTATCTCCGTGAGTGGTCCAATCTCCTGCCGTAGATAACAAAAAGAAATCTTTGGCCCAACACACACAATCTGTGGCACCGGCAAGGATCTAAATGTGTATACCAAACCACACATAATGTAAATATTGTTTTGTGGGCAGGTTTTCTCATTTTGTTGTTGAAGTTTAGCCTGAGCAGTGGCCTAATGGGACAAAACTTTTTGATTTCTAACTGCAGAGGAATACTTCCTTTATAGAAGGAAGCACACTTGGGTCCTGCAGTAGAAAGATACCTAGTCATGGGCAGGGTGAACCTCCTCCCAGAGAGTAGCAGGAAGATAAAGGGCTGAAATATTCCAGGAAGGACCGCTTTTGACTATCAGAAGCCTCCTGCCATGGTGGAGTTTTTAATCGCATCACTGGGTCGTAGTCTTTTTTAAAGAATGTTTGCAAAGTATTTTTCAAGAATGTTGCAAAGTATTTTTCCAGTATGACTTAAAAGAGAATTTTTCCTTTATACTGTGTAGTCTCTTTTACTGCCTTTGTTTTGTTTCTCTCCAAATGTTGATGTTTATGGCATTTCCTTAGTCTTGTGGTGTCTGTTATTCTGCCCAAAAATGGTTAGTCTATGTAGCCATGCTGTTCCCACGTCTCTTGCTGCTTTAATTAGTTCATTTGGTATTTCATCTTTTCCCAATGGTTTATTCAATGGGGCTAATCTGATGGCTTCTCTGATTTCTTCTTTCAGTGTCCTGTTCTGGTTCTGCAATGGCATCCATGTTGGTTTCTCGAATTTATAAAGTGTCAAATGGAATGTTGAGTTGTTCAAAGTACTGCCTTCATCTATTTTTAGGATTTGTTTTTGTTCACTTATGGGCTTTCCTTTTTCGCTGGCAATTATTTCAATTAGATCAAAGGGTTCTGTTCTGGTTCTTATTGTACCAATCTTTTTCTAGAAGTTTCTAGTTGCCTCTTTATGGTTTTTATTTAGGGTTACTCCTTATTCCTCCCAATCCTTTTGTTTTTCTCTCTTTATTATTTTATTTGTGTCTTCTTGCTATTCTATATATATAAGGGAAGACCGAGAAGTAAATACCTGGATGGCTTGGCCACGTGGCATGGTTGAGACAAGAACACAGAGCTGATCCATGACTCTGGTCATCGAGTGAGATGGCAGAACATGACCGCCCACGCTTATCGGCATGGCACATGATATATATATATATATATATATATATATATATATATATATATATATATATATATATATATATATATATATATAGTCTTTTACAGTTTCCTTAACCTCGCTGTTCCAATATCTTGCTATTTTCTTTATCTGTGTTCTGTGTGACTCCACATATTATTGTTTTAAGTCTACAATATTTAATTTGAACATATCTCATTCTTCTTCCACTGTATTTTCTTTCATTTAGTTCTTTCTCATAATTGTTCCTCACTGCCCAGTCTTTCAGATTTTTTAAGTTTACTAATTTGTATAGTATATCATTGCTTTCTTCTCCTGTTGGTTCTTACTATGACAATAACTGCTTTATGATCTGTATTTATACTTAAGTAGGGCACTGACCTTGCATCTAATATGTCTCTCTTTCTGCTATTTCTTGCTAATATAAAATCATTATGGCTGTTGGTGTCTAGATTGTTCCATGTGTACCAAGTGTACATTTGTGATTCTTTGTGTTTAAAAAATGAGTTTGTTATAAAGATGTCATGCTGACTGCATAACCCTAACAATCTACTTCCATTATCATTTCTTGCACTGTTGGTCTCCAAAATGTTTCTCTGTGTCCATTCTGTTATAGCCTAGTCTTGGATTGAAGTCTCCAATAACTATGATGTCTTGCTTCTCTATTTTATTTAGAAAACTCCTTTCTCATTTTTGTTTGTATTGCGTGGTTGTATATTTGTACATATGTAATAATTGCCTATTCATTTTTTTTTTTATTACTGTATGATTCTTTCTGATATGTAGTTTATTTCTAATATTCTTCTTGTTAATAGTGGCTCAATAACCATTCCCACATCATATATTTTCATTTCTAGTTGTTCCACTCCAGCATGGATAAAATTATAACTGTGGTGGATCTCATGCATCTTTTCCCTTTTATTCTGGTGTCCACTATTCTCATTAGTCTGATTTTCCTCTTTTCCATCGTTTCTGTAAGTTCTTCTTTATGTTTAATATGCAGATGTTCAATATGCCTATTGTTGTAATCACTAATCTGTCTCGTCCACTCACTGCCAGGTTTGTTTCTATTTATGTTCAATAGTTTGCCATTGCTTTCTGAACGACCAGCACTCATACCATTTTATTAACCAGTGCAAGACAATCTGCTTCCAAATCGCCTGCAGCTGTGTTTCAGACTGATATACGGGATTGAGAACCGTAGGATACGGAATTGAGAACCGTGCTCATAACCCCTTTGCCACATGACAGATAAGCTCACTAACCACTAGGACAATGATCTTATCTCATCTCACCCTGTTTCTCTTGTACCTTGCGGTGTCAAGGTGATGTATGAACAGCGGGAGAGTGCCCGCTTATGGGCTTCATGTATCGAGATTCCAATGGACTCTGTTATTCCCTGCGTCCATCATTTACGTGGTCGGTCTCTTCCTCTGCTTCCATCTGGTCTGTACATCATGGCTTGTTGTGGTATACTGTTAGTTGGTAACCTACTTGCATGGTCAAACTGTTTGACTTGCTGCCTTCTAATAAAATCTGGTGCTGCTATAACCCACACTTTAGTCCTGATTTCTTCATTTCTGATCTTATCTCTTCTTGATACATTGAGTATTCTTCTCAGGAATCTCATTTCTGTTGTGATTTTTCTTTTCTTTTTCTGTCATTGTCCAGGTTTGGCATTGGTAACACAGACGATGATAATCATGCATAAAGACAGCTGAGTCACCAAGTTGCACACAAACCTAAGCGTGTGATGTTCTAATATTTCCGATAACTACAGCATGTTCCTGCTACATGATTTTTTTTGTTTAAAGAACTTATTTCCCTTTGCCATCATGAATCAAACCAAGTACAGGGTGTAATTTTAATGACTGCAGTGTTTGAAAATATTTCCGGTCCAAGTTTTGTATTCACCCTCTGTAAAGTTCGTGCAACATAATAGGTAAATATAAAACTTGGACTGCCAATATTTTCAAACACTGCACAATCATTAAAAATACCTAAAACCACATCACTCCTTAACTTATCCAGCCTGAAGAAATGTCATCTGACAAACATTGATCATGCTGTCCTATAGCAGATACTGCCATTAGGCTGTAAAGTGTTTGGTCTTCACATATTCTAGGTCAGGACCTGTGAGGTGGATTGAACAGATCGCTTCGTCGATTTTCCTTGCCAAAAAATTATTAAAATTGTCTGGTAGCAATTTGTATGAGTCCTGTTCGACCCCAGATCCGTACTAGTCGAAAAAGTAACCCTGCTTCTGCTGGGGATTGAACCCAAACCAGTCTTGGCAGGGAAGTGCACTAACTACCAATTCATTTCTTTTCGATTTGATTTCGCCATTACCCCTATCCCGTTCAACCTCAAAGTTATAATGGGGTCCATCCTTGGCTCAGATTAATAATAGTCTTGTGACTGAGTCAGCCGCTAATAGCATATGCCCCCAGTTTTACCCTCTCAAGCTTATTAATTCAAAACGGTGACAATCTACACAAAGATTGCCTCGTTGACCACAAACTGCCAAATACATTTCTTTTGTAACTCGATATGGAGGGTTTGTATAATTTATCTGCCTTGATTTGTTTACAGTTTTAGATGTGCCTGTCAAATAAACAGGACATATTATTGATAGAATCTAGAGAATGTTTATGTTACAATATGCATCATCAAAATTAATTATGATTATATTATTCATTATGAAAAGGCATTTCATATTATATATGATCACAATTCATTATGATTAAATTATGCATGATTGTTCATCGCTTTTGCGGAATATGAGACACGCCACAAGCCAAATTTAGATGCCTTTGAAAGTGCTAAAGCAAAATACCATTTGTATTTGGGACAAGTAAATAGCTCAAAGACCTTAGCAAGCAAGTAGCAGCAGTTAAGAATGGAACAAAGCAGCAGTAAGCAGTCATTAAACATGGAATAAATAGCAGCAATTAAGTATGGAACAAATATCTGTAATTAAAGATGGAATAAATAGCTGCAATTAAGTATGGAACAAACAGCTGTAATTACAGATGGAATAAATAGCAGCAATTTAGATATGGAACCAACAGCTGTAATTAAAAATGGAATAAATAGTAGTAATTAAGTATGGAACAAACAAATGTAATTACAGATGGAATAAATAGCAGCAATTAAGTATGGAACAAACAGCTGTAGTTAAAGATTGAATGAACAGTAGAAATTAAGAATTAAGGTGGAAACAGTAGCAATTAAATATGGGGCACACAGCAATAATTACATATGGAGAAAACAGCAGCAATTAAATATGGAGAAAACAGCAACATATAAAGGTGGGACAAATGAAGAAAGCACAAGCGCAATTAAAGTTGAAGCAAACAGCAGTAATTAAAGATACTAGTAATTGTTATACCATGTTTATTATGTATGCTACTACTGGCCTTCTGAAGAACTGTCAGAAATATGAAATAAACTGAGTGATCATTCACTGCTTGTAAATTATTCATTTTTTAAAATCAGTGTGGTTGATTTACTGTACTTGAAGAGATTGAACAAGAATCGCTATGACAAAGGTAGTCTTTTGCAAGATGGAAAACATACTGACCAATAAAAAGTTGTCAGCTGCAACGAGAAAAGAGTGTTGAAGTACTACATAGAAACTGCTTTTTTATGGATGTGAAACATGGATAATTGGGAGACAAGCTGAAAAACATCTACTGGAAAAGTGGTTTCTGGGGAAAATGCAAATGGACAGGCAGAAAAACTAATGAGCAAGTTCTACAAGAAACAAATGAAAATCATAAACTGATTAGAGAAATTGAACGTCACCAGTCAAGATTTTTGGGGCATATTATGAGAAGAAATAAACTGGAGAACTAATATTAATCAATGGAAAGAAAGCAGACAGCAGTCAACTTGTGCTTGTTGATATCCCCACAGATACTGATGCTGGAGGGGGTGTAGGTTCAAATAGTACTCTCTGACTGAGCTACCATATGACAGTAGACAGTACTACCAGCTTTCTGTTAGCGCCAAATGTTGGGTGACTCTCACCAAACCCAACACCCCACATTGTGCCAACGGCTTTAGGTGGAGGAGCGCAATTGGAAGGGCACAAGCATTATCTTGGTGCGAGGAAATGCAACCTAAAGACTAAATGTCATGGCAGGGCAAAGAAGGCCCTAAGCCTTGGCCGGCAACTGGTCTATGATTGAAGCTCCGACAGACTGGCAGCAAGAGCATTGCTTTGCTGATTCTGCAACTAATGCAGCTTGTCTTGTTGCAGATGTATTGATGTCACCTTTCCTCTGGAGTAAACTAGGCAGGCCAAGAGAGGGATCATGTTGCATAGGCAACACATGTTCTCTACAATTCAGCCCTTGAATTCAATTTGTGCTATGGAGAAATTATTGTGCCTTATTTTTAAAGCACAATGTGACAAACTATCGTCTGTCAAGACGGCAAGGTGCAGTATATGATTACAGAGGTATGGCTCCCTCTCTTTGTACTGTCACTGTCTCTTGTTGCATGTAGCAACATAATTAAACTGACAGCCACAACACAGTGATAGAAACACTTCACCCCACCCCAAGTGGCATGCTTCTTCCTCAAACATCAAGTTAGCACTACAACCTGCTAGTCTGAGGATTGTGTCTTTTTGGACTGCATCGTTTAGACCATGAGTGCGAGTTTTCCAGACCCCCCCCAAGCAGTGGTTCTCAACCTTTTTTTCCCCCCCAAATCCCCCCCCCCCTTTCACCATATGTTGAGAATGTCATTCCTCCCCTTTCATATTTCCTCCCCATAAATTACCCCCTCCCCCCACCCTGCCCCTACATAGTATACGTAAAAATTGAAGCTAACTTTAATAACACATACTAGAACAAGTTTAGACGTCTACATAAACGTGATTTGTGGGTCTACTTACGTTATAAGACGAATATCAGAAGGGCGAGGAGTACAGAACCGTGAAGTATGGAGGGAAAAACAATATCAAGTAATCGGTTCTTGTAATAATGCGATCTTGAAGTAATCTTCATTCCCCCCTGGAAAACCTAAAATTTCCCCCTAGAGGAGAATTCCCAATCGGTTGAGAACCACTGCCCTAGAGGGTCATCACTGGAGCTACAAACTTCATGCATGGTTCACTGCTCTTTGGTAGGTGGCTGAGATACAGCTAAATGTGGTCAAATCTGGTGCAATTAAGTTGACCCTCCCTTTAACCTTTCATGAAGCATTGTTTCATTCATGTTTTCTGTCCATCCATGGGATTCTTTACATTTTCCTCAGAAACCACATTTCCAGTGCCTGTAGATGTCTTGTCTGCTTATTGTCCATGTTTCACATGCATAGTTGTATAGCCTCAATATAGCAGTTTCACACTGCAACTAAGTTTTCTTTTTCTTGAGTTTTTCATCTTGCAAAAGGCCACTTTTTTACCATGGAGATTCTTTGCTCTAATCTCTACAAGGCATCTTCCATCAGATGTTATGACTGTTTCAAGATAATTGTTTGGACGGAATATGTATCCATGCTGACAGGTGTGGATGATCATGCTGCTCCACATCCTGTGATATCCAACAGCAGGTATCAGTTCATGATACACGACTTGCTGTCCTCCTCTCTTTCCTTTAAAATGGTCCAGATTTTCTCTAATAATGTGGCCTGCTTGTGCTCTTTCTCTCTCTCTGTCTCTCCCTCCTTCCCTTTCTCTCTGTCTGTGGTGTTTGTTTTTTTCTGCTTCAATTACACATACACACTTATAAAAAGAACACAACCCCACGATTCTCTGATACTAAATGGCAGTAAACATGAGTTTAATTTGTACTTCAATACAAAGCAATAAACATATTCTCCTAAAATAAGCTTAACAACAAGAATCACAACTTCTCAAGCTGAACATGGTAACCCACACAGTCTTTCAACACAAAGATTTATTTCTAAATTATCTTTCACAATGATCAAATACCCTGCAAAATGGCCTAGTTGTTCAGGTCTCCCCCTAGATCTTGGTGTTCTGGATCAATTCCATTGATGATGTCGCTCCTTGCCATCAGTCTACCTCTGATCTTTCCAGTCACAGTGTTGTCCACAGCCTCTCTTCTCATTGTATGACAAAAGAATACCAACTGTCTTATAGTTGTAAGTACTCGTTATATCCTACTTTCATTAGCCTCTTCCAGGAAACTGTTAAGTTACTCTGGGATTAAATAAAGCTATTATTTATCATTTTGGGCATAATTGCAAAATCCTACAAAGCATACAACAGAGGCAATCATGGTTTAGTGACTGGTACAACAAAGTCATGGTTTGTGTCTACATCCGCTTACGGCTGTTTCTACATACAATGTAAAAAAAAAAAATGTTTATAAGCCTGAGAGATCTGCTTATGGTGTTACGTTTCTCTACACTGTGGTAGAAGAGTGGATGGCAATAGAAGGGAAATAAGTTCTATGAAATGGCATAAAGTTCCTCAATGAAAGGGAAATAAATTCCTAAATGAAAGGGAAATAATCTGTAGTGTATTGAGCAAATGGTATTTCAGCCTGTTATACCTTATGCGTAGTCTGAATATTGCTACTTGTTCATTTCAATCAAGTTGGTAATATCCATCATCTTACTCGAGGCCTGGATGCTCTGATTCTCACTGATTGCTTCTTATAATACTGTAGAGTATGAGAAATGCCATCAAGGTCTCAGCTTGATGATGGGACACTTCCAACTGCACCTTCTAATGGCAGAGAATAGGCAGCACACAAGAGAGTGACACACACAGCTCAAGGTGAGAGGATGATCCAGAAAGAGTTGGTTAGATGGGGTAAAAGAGACATTTAAGAAATCAAGTATAACAGTACCAGCAACAAGACAAGCAAAACACAGAACACTACATCCGCCTCCTCTCTGTGATGCTCCACAGCAAAAGCAGTAGGACAAAAGAAGAGAAGATCCACCTGAATAAGTGGACAACTATACATCTGAGCAGAGCACTCTACATCTGAGCAGAGCACTCGACATCTGAGCAGAGCACTCACTTGTCCTGAAAGCCGAATTACCTATAAAAACAGAGGTCAGAACTATGCAGATGTAGAAATCAAGGAAGACAATTTCCAAAAAAAAGTCCATGAGCAGGCCACAAATCTGGAACTGAGGAACTAGCCAGATTGCAGGAATCAAGAGGTGAAGAAAATACACTGGCACTGAATGGGACATACACTGAGAACAATTAATAATAGGATAACTTTAGCTCTTTCTATGGAACTCACATGGCAAATGAAATAAGAGTGAGACTAAACAACGAATGGAGAAGAGAATTAGAAACAGAGATGAGTAACATCAGGAGGAGATGGAGAGAGCTGTAGGACGGTTGGCCATGAGTTGGTTGAAGGCCAGTGCTTCAAATGGGAGACAAAGGGCAGGAGAAAACAAATCTGGAGTGGAGGAGTAACACTGAGAAACTTCACACCAACCTTCAGTGTGGCTAACCTAACATAACCGATGTGAAGTAACCATTCGCTTTTTGTTGGATAAATGAAACACAGATGTTCTATGTGTTTCTATATAGTAGTTTTTGTTTTATGAAATACCGGAATATCAGTGGTAGACGAGACAGAGATAAATTAATCTTTACGATATAAAACGATGGCACAGAGCAATCTCAAAAGAATTGATCAAGAACACCAAGGACTGAGATCTAAGGAGAGACATGAAAGACCATGTCTCTTGGCAAGGCATGTGACGATGATGAAAGATCCAAATATTTTAATATTTCCATTAATGTGGCTGAAAGCTATTGTTGCATCTTTGATGTTACGTACTATTTCTATTCAGATCTGACACACTGTTGAAATAAACATCTACAAAAGGGAAACATAGAACCACTTCTCTGTGACAGCTTTACAACAGTGGCATGGCTGATCCTTTCTCTTCAAATTATGAACACGATTTACAGCAGAGTGTGTTAACCCTCAGTACATCAGCTTAAGAGTCTACCGAAGATAAGCTGTGCCACTGTCAGTGATATACTGGAACAGGTAGTGAGACATATAGAGGATGTTGCCACTGGAGAATGAAGATTTTGGCCTTCTCATATTCTAGGCCATAACATGAGGTTGGGTAGCTAGTTCCCTTCCACATTTGTTTCACATTATGTGTATGTGTGTATGAGAAAGAGAGAGAGAGAGAGGGGGAGAGCAAAACTTAAAATACTAAACACAATATCTACAGACAAAACTACATGTCAACCAAACATCATAAACAACAATGAAGAACTTGAAAATGTCACAAACTGAATAACTGTCCTCCAAAATCAACAAGAAAACACTATAAGGGACTGTTGAACATGAAACCAAACGGACACTGCCCTTAGCAGTGCAGGTTAAAACAGTATTATGAGCCTTGAGCACAAGTGACGTCACATTTGTGAAAACATTTATCTGTCCTGTGGCAATACATAAATGTAAATCATGGATAAATTCGCAATCACTAAAGAATATACTGATATACTGAATACTCTATGAGAAGTAAGTCGTTTGCAAGAACCAATGATAACTGTGAATCTACATTCATGGTCAGACTGCGAGAACAGCAAGTTAAAAGAGGTGTGGCCAAACAAGAACACTACGCAGGAAGCCAAAGAAGATTAATAAACCAACACAGAACTGGTGTCATTAGTCGCTACACACTGCGGGATTTACTGAGGAGGGGATCCGACCACTCATGGATGAATGTTTCGACGTGCAATTAGGATGATCTGTCAACTAACTAACTAGCTAAATAACTAACTAAAGAAAATCAGGGCTTTTGTAATAGTCAAATTCTTAGAATACCTTGGACCATACAGAAGAAAAATACTGACATTCTAAAATATCTGAACATGGAAGAAAATTGGCTTATTAACAGCTGCATATCTTGGAAACTGGAATACGAGGAGGCTTCAAATGAAAACCTTAAAGTTTTGTGTGTGTTTTGTTTGGTGAAAATATTCTGAAAAAAGTAAAGAACAAATGTATCGTTTTTCAATGTAGTCACCACTGCGTTCAATGCAAGACCTCCAGCGCCGATAAAGTGCTTGGATTCCTATAGAAATATTGACTCTGTGGTCACTACTCTCTGTGCCTGACCTAGTCGTGAACAGTCTGTCACTAAAGTCACGCCATCTTGAAACTTCCTACTCCACTCATACACTTGCAGGACTGACAGGCATGCACACTATACTGGACCTTCAGTCGTCAATGTGTTTCTATAGGTTTCACACCTTCACTGATTTAAAAAAAAAAAAAATGGATAACAGAATGCTCCTCCTCTTTGGTGCATGTAAAAAGTGGGTTGGCCATCTTTAAACTGTCCTTATGATGTTACTGTGTTCATCTGCATTGTGATGTCACGTGCTGAACACTCTTGACATCCTTAACAACAATATTGACAGGTTACAAGACAATGTCATGGTTATTGTGATTTCTATCACACTTTTAAGACTTTCATACGAAGCCAGTCTAACATGAGGAAAATGCGTAAGCAAACCATAGCCACAAGCATAAACACTCCAGAGACCTTAACAACTCCACCGCCTCTCATACATGCTTGGGACCGGAAGTGTTTATATATATATATGAAACCAAAACATTTGGGAAAACAGAGGGGAAAGCATGACAGAAAGCATAAGAGCATCCACTCTTAAACATCCGGAGTGCTGATGTTGAGGTAGCGGGTTCAACCCCTGCACCGGTCAGTTAGACTAAAATGTTGACTTCTTGTCCTTGACCTGGGGATGTAAATTACAAGTTCCTCTGAAGTTGGAGTGGGTTCGCCTAATGGAGAGGGACACTGGTAATAGGGAAAGCTAACCCATGCACACACAAATCAGTCCAGTGCATTAGAAGTAGTAGCATGTGTATGGACTACGCTTGAGTTCATAACGAGTAAACGCCTCAAAACAAAAATTTTGGAAAAACAGTGGAAGATGCACAGAAAAGGAAAAAAAACAAGGCACAACTAAGAAATGGATAACAACTGTAACATGTTTATGTGAAACTTTATCAGGGACAAACAAATAACTATTTCAAAAATGATCATGTCAAACAGTCTCATATATTTTTTTTTAAATGTGAATATGAAAAAAAAAAAAAAAAACAATAATAGATAATAAATAAGAATGAAAACAAAACAATACACACGCACAAATGACGTCCATGAGAGTATCTACAGAGCTGTCCATATCAGTTTCACTGCAGTTTACATGAACGCTGAAAATACGAACACAATACATCTCAAGTAAAAGGTAGAGGTCACCACTATTAGAACTAAACAAACCCTGCTGCTGGGGCATGAAGTTAGGCCTCCACACATTCCAGGCCACAAAATATGAGATAGAGTGGCCAGTTTACTTCCTCACATTGTTCTCATTTCCCACACAATTCCCAGAAAATGGTAAAACTTGTCTCATAACCATTTCTGTGAGGTCGACCCCAGAGCCTTAATGGTCAGAAGAAAAATAATCATGCCTGTGCCGAGAATTACACCCAGACCACGGCTGTGGCATGCAAGAGCACTAACCTCTATAGTTTCTAAGATACGGACAATCAGCAAATTAGGTATTATTTGGTAATTTAATAGTGTATAAAAACTGTCAGGAATAAACAGACTAGCTCAAGGCGCAGTTTCTTCTTTTTCTGTCCTTTATCCTCTTCTGGGGCATAGGTCCTCAAGAGATGCAGCTTCTGGGGCATAGGTCCTCAAGAGATGCAGCTTCTGGGGTATAGGTCCTCAAGAGATGCAGCTTCTGGGGCATAGGTCCTCAAGAGATGCAGCTTACTGGAGAATGAGTCAATTAATGGTAGTAGCCACTGTGCTGAAACTGACTTTCAGTGTGAGGTGGTCGTTGCTGCTGCTGCTGTTGTTGTTGTTGCTGCTGTTGTTGTTGCTGCTGCTGCTGGTGGTGCTGTTGTTGTTGGTGCTGCTGTTGTTGTTGTTGTTGGTGCTGCTGTTGTTGTTGGTGCTGCTGTTGTTGTTGTTGCTGCCCCTGTGCCATTCTGGGCTGCATAATTCTTTGTGGCGGCCACTGGCCACCTGGTGGGAATATGTTGACCACTCCCTGACCTCCTGGTGGTGGCCCAGGTGTCGGCATAAGACCTGCACCACCCTGGGGTCTAACTGCCATCGGATGCATGCCTGGCATTCTGGGCACGCCCTGATGCAGATTACCTCCGATCCCGGGTCTAGGGTTGACAAGGTGGCCAGGGTTATTGGGGTGAATGTTTGGCGGGTTGAACGGAAGCCCCTGCGGGCTGTTTGATGCCGGCATGTGCGGGGGAGGCTGAGCAACCATCTGAGGAAAGGTGGTGGGTGTAGAATAGGTGCCAGATGAAAGCACAGACTGGGTGTAAGCCATGGTTTGACTCGGCATGTTGGGTCGAGGTTGAGGATACGGCCCTCCGGGATGAGGCCCCATGGGTTGATTAATATGCGGTACTGGTCGGTACTGACCCTCGTCCTGTATAGGCACCGTTATCAGATTCACATTTGTGCGTGGCATGTTCTGCGGCTCATTATAATTATCAAGGTTTGGAGGACCAGGCATGGATGTGTGAGAATGGGGGAAAGGTGCTTGGTGCAATGGGGATGCTACTGAGGGCGGCAGCTGCTGAGAGCTTATCTGCTGCATTGGTGGGAACTGTGCAGGCTGAGGGTAGGGTTGGTGAGTTTGGCTGGGCTGCATGTGTGGTCCAGGCATACCCATGGCTTGCTGCATTGGCGGCTGCTGACCCATGTCCATAGAATGAAACATGTCAGGGTTGGCTTGGACTGCAGAACCATAGGGAAGACCCATCCCCTGCGGCATGGCACCAGGACCTGGAGAGGGTTGCATTAAAGGTGAATTATGACCCATCACTGACTGGGCAACTGTGGCCATGGGACGTAGATCCCCCAGGCCAGGGATGAGCTGTGTAGCAGGACTCAACTGCTGTGAGTTCCCCGGCAAGCCAGTTGTGGGCTGGAGGTGGTTCATGTGGTGAGGGGGCATTGGAGGAACCAGGGGATTCTGAACTGGCAGCCCCTGCTGCTGTAGATGGGTCTGTACAGGAGAAGCATGGTGCATGTCCTGAGTTCCAATCTGCTTCTGAGCCGCCTGCTGGGCTGCTTGTTGCTTGGTAAGAGGCAGCTGGTTGGGTGCAGGCTGAGGCTGTGCACTGCCCAGTGAGGATGTGGAGCTGGTACTACTTGGTTTTGACGTGTGTCTATGAGCAATATGCGCTTGCAAGTCCCTCTTAGACAGGTATGTTCTCCGGCAACCTTTAGTGCTGTGCTTGGGGGCACCATGTGTGCACACATAGACAGTGCCCAGGGCAGACTTCTCCACTTTCTGAACTTTGGCAGCGCACCTGTGATGGATACGGCAATAAGTAACACCAAGAAATAGAACTGTATACGATGAACGCAGAAGAAGAAGAAGAAGAAGAACTGTATACAAATCACAAGTTAATTATAACAGTCATCGACTGACAGACTGGTTAGCAGTAGCAAAGAAAATGAAACAACACACTCTCCTCTTCACACATGTTTCTTCTTCTTCTGCCTTTCATATTCCTTTCTGATACATATAAATAATAAATATTCTATTATGGGAGGATGTTCTCTTTAAAAAAATTGTGCCAGGGCAATAACCTATACGGCCCACTCTTTACAATTTCCTGCTGAGAGATTTGTAACCTGTGCAGTTTGCACACAGTACCTACAGGATTCAAGACCAGGGGATAAACTCTACTGCATCTGGTTTGACCCCATATGGTTCAGCTCTCTCTGCAGAATGGATAGCCAATTACCAGGAGCATCACACACAGTGCACAGAATCAGCAGCTGAAGCGATGACGCCCTGGGCCTCTGGAAAAACTGCGCTTGTGACAGAGTCTAAAAATGAAGCCACAACTTTCAGAGAGTGAGGCAGAAGGCGTAACAATTTATTCAGGGAATGAGCAAACAAACTTTATTTTCACAGGATTAATAATTGGGCATGCATGCTTGTCTAACATTCTGCCCTGTTAACTCTCTCTTTTATACATTAATTTATCCATACTTCACTTATGAGGCTAACTGAGAACAGCAGCAGCAATATCAATATATGCATTATAAAGGCGAGGTAGTGTGCAAAAATCATTACTAGATGACTCACTCATTTTAATTATTTGTGTGGCAATTGTTATTAGCTATGGAAGACATACTGTACCACCAATAGGAGACTTGGTGTTATACTTAGCTATGGGAGACACATCTATACCACCAATAGGAGACAAGCTGTTATAATTAGCTATGGGAGACATACTGTACCACCAATAGGAGACTTGGTGTTATACTTAGCTATGGGAGACATACTGTACCACCAATAGGAGACTTGCTGTTATACTTAGCTATGGGAGACACATCTATTCCACCAATAGGAGACAAGCTGTTATACTTAGCTATGGGAGACATACTGTATTACCAACAGGAGACTAGCTGTTATACTAAGCTATGGGAGATACATCTGTACCACCAATAGGAGACTAGCTGTTATACTTAGCTAAGGGAGACATACTGTATTACCAATAGGAGAATAGCTGTTATACTTAGCTATGGGAGATACATCTGTACCACTAATAGGAGACTAGCTGTTATACTTAGCTAAGGGAGACATACTGTATTACCAATAGAAGAATAGCTGTTATACTTAGCTATGGGAGATACATCTGTACCACTAATAGGAGACTAGCTGTTATACTTAGCTAAGGGAGACATACTGTATTACCAATAGGAGACTAGCTGTTATACTTAGCTATGGGAGATACATCTGTACCACCGATAGGAGACTAGCTGTTATACTCAGCTATGGGAGACATACTGTACCACCAATAGGAGACGAGCTGTTATACTTAGCTATGGAAGACATACTGTACCACCAATAGGAGACAAGCTGTTATACTTAGCTATGGGAGACATACTGTATCACCAAAACGAGACTAGCTGTTATACTTAGCTATGGGAGACACATCTATACCACCAATAGGAGACAAGCTGTTATAGTTAGCTATGGGAGACATACTGTACCACCAATAGGAGACTAGACTAGTTACACTTAGCTATGGGAGACACATCTGTACCACCAATAGGAGACTAGCTGTTATACTTGGCTATGGGAGACATACTGTACCACCAATAGGAGACAAGCTGTTATACTTAGCTAAGGGAGACATACTGTATTACCAATAGGAGACTAGCTGTTATACTTAGCTATGGGAGACACATCTATACCACCAATAGGAGACTAGCTGTTATACTTAACTATGGGAGACATACTGTACCACCAATAGGAGACAAGCTGTTATAGTTAGCTATGGGAGACATACTGTACCACCAATAGGAGACTAGCTGTTATACTTAGCTATGGGAGACATACTGTACCACCAATAGGAGATTAGCTGTTATACTTAGCTATGGGAGACATACTGTACCACCAATAGGAGACTAGCTGTTATACTTAGCTATGGGAGACATACTGTATCACCAACACGAGACTAGCTGTTATACTTAGCTATGGGAGACATACTGTACCACCAATAGGAGACTGTTATGGCTGTTATACTAGGGAGACACCCACTGGACCTCCTATATTAGGGGGAAAGTATAACACCAAGTTAACATCAGAAAACATTATTTAACAGGATTTATACCTGGCTTGTTTAGTTGAGGTACACGCTGCACCATCTGCAGACCCTCGGTTATATACAAATCAATGAAGATAATACAAATACATTTAAAGGTCATATTTTGAAGGACCTAAGTGAATGAATCATGAATGGATGTAACAACAACACACTTACCTTGTGCATAATTTGTCGCACTTTCGTGCACAGTCAAAACAGAAGATATGTTTGCAAGGAAGCTGAAATTGAAATACAATCATGAATTTCAGACAGCAAGAATCAACAAATAAGAATGAAAATGTACACGGTTGTAAAATTTGTATGGGTTCACATTACTCATTTATATATTACCTTGATTATAACAAAAGGGCTGTAGCTAGCATGCTTTGATGCTGGCTGTCTGATCACATGTCTGAATCTCTCTCCAAGCAACGATTTAAAAAATTGACCTGTGCTCCAAAGATCGACTCAATCACGTGTCTGATCTCTCTCAAAGCAACGATTTAAAAAATTGACCTGTGCTCCAAAGATCGACTCAATCATGTGTCTGATCTCTCTCAAAGCAACGATTTAAAAAATTGACCTGTGCTCCAAAGATCAACTCAATCATGTGTCTGATCTCTCTCAAAGCAACGATTTAAAAAATTGACCTGTGCTCCAAAGATCGATTCAATCATGTGACTGAATCTCTCTCCAAGCAACGATTTAAAAAATTGACCTGTGCTCCAAAGATCGACTCAATCATGTGTCTGATCTCTCTCAAAGCAACGATTTAAAAAAATGACCTCAGCTCTAAAGATTGACTCAATCATGTGTCTGATCTCTCTCAAAGCAACGATTTAAAAAATTGACCTGTGCTCCAAAGATCGACTCAATCATGTGTCTGATCTCTCTCAAAGCAACAATTTTAAAAATTGACCTGTGTTCCAAAGATCGACTCAATCATGTGTCTGATCTCTCTCATGATGATAATATGCATTGTTTATGCTTACAACATTAATTTGACAATGGTTTTTTTCCTATGTGAATGTATCATGGACTGTTGATGAACGAAAGATGAGCGATAGGAAGGGCCGAATGTAAGCCGGGCCTAAGTGCCAAATTTGTAACCCTTTTAAAATAAAGTTCAATTCAATTGAATTCTCAAAGCAATGATTTAAAACAACTGACCTGGGCTACAAAGATCGACTTAATCATAAGTAGCTCAAGTTTGTTTCTGTGTGCTGTTTTGTTAGCAACCCACATACTCAATATTAACACAAATAAGATGACAAAGACATATTTATGGCGTTATACAGGCAACTGCATGACTCTTCGCTGAACGGGGGGACAGAGCGCATATGGGAATGTCCTGAGTGTAGTGATGTTGGTTCTTAGCTCAACTCAACTCAACATAACTTTAAGAACACTTGCGAATCTGCTTCTTTGTCCAGAGTGAGGGAGATGGGAGCAAAGTAGGATCCACCAGACTTGGACATTTTGTCAAGAGCACAAGACATTTGCTTAACCAACACAGAACTTGAGCAATCAGTTGATATACGCTGGCAGAGATGTTAAGGATAAGAGCGGCACAACTATGGACCTACCAAAGTGCGATGATGAAAACCCTCACTAATCTCCTACAGAGTGCCAATAGGTCTACAAAAATATGGACCTGCCAGAGTGTGATGATGAAAACACTCACTAGTCACCTTTACAGTGCCAATAGGTCTACAAAAATATGGACCTGCCAGAGTGTGATGATGACAATCATCACTAGTCACCTACAGAGTGCCAATAGGTCTACAAAAATATGGGGTCAGAATCATTTGCTCCATACGCCTGATGCTATGGAACAGGGTACCTCGCTGTTTGTTCTTTGGGGTCCGAGTTGGTTTACTTCACTGTTACTGTGTTACATTCTCTCTGTGTTACAAGAGTCTGTTGGTTTACTTCTCTCTGTGCTACAAGAATCTGTTGATTTACTTCTCTCAGTGCTACAAGAGAGACTGTCGGTTTACTTCTCTCAGTGCTACAAGAATCTGTTTACTTCTCTGTGTTACAAGAGATTGTTGGTTTACTTCTCTCTCTGTTACAAGAGAATCTGTTGGTTTACTTCTCTCTGTTACAAGAGAGTCTGTTGGTTTATTTCTCTCTATGCTGTTTTGTTAGCAACCAACAAACTCAATATTAACATGAATAAGATGGCAAAGACAGATTTATGGCGCCATACAGGCAACTGTTGTCTTCAAATAAAATTTTGCCCAAAGCAGTCTCCTGCTGTGACCATCAAATCAAATCAAATCAACTTTATTTTAAAAGGGTCACAAATTGGGCACACAGGCCCGTCTTACATTCGGCCCTTCCAATCACTCGTCTTTCATTCATCAAGAGCATTATACATTTACATAGGAAGAAAAATAAACATTGTGAAATGAATGTTGTAAACATAAACAAGGCAAATTACCATGTTATGAGGCCCATCTCCCACCTACCCATACATCACCCCACCCACACACACACCCCCACCTACCCACACACACACCTAGGGACACATATATACCCCACCAACCGACCAATCCCCCTCCCGTACATCCCCCACCCACACACACTGCCCTCACCTGTTCCCCCAACCAAAACACACTCGCCACCCACATACACATCCTAACCCACACATCCCCCAGCCACATCTCCATCGACCACATATTCCCCACCCACGCACACACATCCCCCACCAACCCACACATCCTCTCACACATACCCAAACCATACACACACATCCCCACCAACTGACATCTCCCTACCCCCCCCCCCCCCCATCTCCCTAACCACCTATGCATCCCAATCCACTCACACACCCCACCACCCACACATACATCCTCCACCCACCCACGCCCTAACCCAATCCCCCACCACACACATCCCCCACCCGCACATCACATAATCCAATACCACGCAATATTCCCAACCCACACACCGCACACACACATATCCCTCACCAACACCACACATCCCCACCTACACACATATCCCCCACCCACATACCACACAATATTCCCACCCACACAGATACCCTTACCCATCCACCCCACATACCCTCACCCACACACCACAAAAATCCCCCACCTACACACTATCCCCAACCAACACACCACACACCTCTCCCCACCCACACACGCATTCCCCACCCATCCACCAACACACACTCAAGCACACATCCTCCACTACGCACCCACACCCCCAACCAAACATCTCTCAATCACAATACCCCTACCCACACATCCTCCAGCCACTCACGCATCCCACCCTGACACATACACATCCCTCACCCACCTACACATCCCTAAGCCACTCACACACCCCCACCCACACATTCCCCATCCATGCACACATCTCCCACCTACACCCCCCCCCCCCACCACACTTCCCCCAATCACCACACATCCCCTACTCACCCACACATATTCCCCACCAAAAGACACATTCCCCACACCCATCACACAGACCCCCCACACCCACACCACCACAAACACATCCCCCACCAACACACCGCACACATATCCCAAACCCACACACCATACACTTCTCCCCACCCGCCCTTGCATCCCCAGTCCACCCACACAATCCCCTACCCACAACCCTGCCACCCACACATACTTCCCCAAACCATCCACACATCTCCACCCACCCAAACACACATCCCCCGCACCCGTCCCATACACATATCCTCCACCCATACACACATCCCCCACACCCATACTTTCACACCCCCCCCCCCCCACATCCATCTACACATCCCACCAACACATATCACTGCCCACCAACACCCACACACCCCAACCCATCCAAACGCATACCCCCACCCACACATATCTCCACACTCACACACATCCTCCACACACACTCACACATCCTCATATCTAGACACATACAAAATGTCTCACGTGAGCATTGAAACTAGTATGAACAAACTCCCACACATGCACTGACAATTGTCGTGAGCAGTCTCATAAAAATGTTAAACATGGAGAAAAATGTGTACATAAACAGATAAACATCACCGTGATGTGATAGGGCCATCACATTTTGCAGCCTGGAATTCATGGATGAAAAGGTGATCAAATTTTCCTCGTTAAGCAGGCAACGAGCCCAGGCATCGAACCCTCATCCAACTGTGCTCATGGCATTATCAGTGCAATTCCCTATCAATTTTGCTAACACACCCACTAATCTTTTGTCTTGTTCCATATGGAATTCTACAAACTGAAGGAAACACATGAATGCCTATGCCAACTGGCAGGGCAGATGATGATGAAGGATGTGAGAAGCTGTAGAGGCCAGAAGATGAGGACTAGGATCTACACTGGCTGAGATCTGGCAGAAACTGTCTGTGGTGCACACTGTCCTTAGACTAGTTGCAAGTCTGACAGACTCCGGGGATTGCATTGCCTCTCCACTGATGTGAAGCTGGTTTCCTGCACCTGGAGAGGGACAGGAGAGCTCTGTAACACAACCCACATGGGGATGGTGTTTTGGTGTAGGAGTCAGAAGGAAAGTCTCTAGACCAGCCTCACCTCAATAGCAGCAACCCTGAGCTCAGGGTTCAGACAACATGAACAGCATCACGACAGACTCAACAAGTTAGAATTCAAGTCTGCTAGAGTCCAACCAACCAACTAACCAACCCAGGGTGTGAGTCTTTGTGAACTCTTCTTGTAGGGTTGGTACAGACACATTTTTGCCATACACATTAGTTAGTTAGTTAGCCGCAGTTTTAACTTCACGGCAACGGGTCGCCCCTGTTATGCTCCGTTCCTGTGCCAATGAATATCACACAAAATGCTCCTCACTGCCCCATGTGAAAAGTGGAACAAACAGGAGTTGACATACCAACAGCCTGCACTGGTACACTGTGCATACACATTACCCTTTTAAGCATATTACCAAGCTGAAGTGGCAAAGTGATTAGCGCACTTGCCTGCCAAGATAGTGGTCTGGTTTCAACCGCCCAGCAGAGGCCGGATTATTTTTTTTCTGGCCAGTACGGTTCTCAGGTTGCCCTAGCCACATAAACATGGGTTCTAGAGAATTTTCAGAATTCTCTGGCAACAGTACGGGAAGGAAGGTGATGAAGAAGAATAGTGGCCCAGACTCTTATATCTAGGCCTAACACTCCACATCCCAACGACGGTATCTGCTATGATACTACTCATTTTTAATATAAGACCAAGCCATCTTTGATTCTGATTTAATCTCGTATAAAATCCAGACTGTGTTCTACTGGCAACTCACCAAACGTCCATAAACAAGAATTGGAAGCTCGCAGGTTTCACACAAGTGAACTATTTTATCATAAATCTTTTCTCCAATGAGATGAACCTGAAAGGGGAAAAAAAAAAATCATTTTGAGCTTATACAAACTGTACCTAAAAGTTATGCCAAGTACATATCTGTATAAAATTAGTTATGTCCTTTACTGGTCTCCTTGGCGAAGTGGTCAGGCTGTTTGACTTGGGCTCCAAAGGTTGTGGGTTCGATTCTGGGCCACGTCCTTCTGTTCACGAGTGAAATTTTTCGGAGACTCGTGTGGGTCGTCGCTAGAGCTACGGAGTTCGTGCTTTGTACGGCGCTTTCTGCGCTGCGGAAAGAGACAGAGCCATATGGGATAAAAACCTGGTGCAATGAAGTTGACCCTGTCGACTTTTAAGGGACTTTTTTTTAAGCTCAGTTATATCTGACTACAGTGACTACATTAAGGCATATTGTAGAATCATGTGAAATAAAAATAAACAGAATGAAATAAATATGTGGTACTGAACTCAGAAACTCCAAACAGGCTATACCACAGATAAACCCATTTGGTTTATATATATCTCGCTGTCAAGGAGCCGTGCTAGTGGTTAGTACACAAGCTTACAGAGACAGTGGTCTGAGTTCAATCACCAGCAGTGGCCAGATTTCTTCTCCAACCAGTATGGCTCCAGGGTTGATACAGTCTCATAAAATTAAAAGTGGATATCTTTCAGAATTTTTGGGAAATGTCTGGAAAGAAAGGGCAGAGAAGAAACAACTGGACACCCCATATCATTATGCCATGGGCTAGAATATGTTACGGTCTACAATTGTATGCCCCAACAATAAAAGACCCTTTTCTATGCCTTTATACTTAATGGGTGCATGGTGCTAGGCTCATGTTGTTTTCGACCAATCAGCACTTGATGGGTGATGGGGTGAGCACTTGTTGGATGATGGGGTGAATACCCAGCCGGCTGCCTTTACTTTCCAGGTACCCATTTACAGCTCAGGTTATCCGGGAGCCCAGGTCAAGATTAACCAATCCCCACTTTGATGGGGAATCAAACACACAAGCACTGGGCCAGCAGGCAAGTGTGCTAATCTGAATTTTTGTTGTTTTTGTGCTTGCTCACTCTGGACTCAAGCGTAGTCCATACACACTAGTTCTAGTAGCACAAGACTGAATTTTGCGTGCAGATTAGCTTTCCCTATTACCAGGTGTCCTTCGCAATCAGGTGAACCAACTCCGACTTCAGAGGCACTTGTAATGTACAACCCCAAGTCAAGGATCAGAAGTCAACATTTTAGGCCAGCTGTCTGGTGTAGGGGTTGAACCCCTTACATCGGCATCAGAGCACCAGATGTTTAAGAAAGTGTGTTCTTATCCTTGAATGAGAGAGTATCAATTACACCTGAATAATGGAGCATATGACAGGTAATGTGGTTAGTGTCTCACCTCACCTCCCTCTAGGAAGAGACTTGACACCAGTTTTCCGTTCTATATCTGCCCACTCTATAGAGAGGCTTGGTGCCATACTCTCATCAAAACTCTCCCCAAAATGTCTTCCATCCTATCCTCTAAAATGTCTTCATGCCATATAAAAGAGGCAACGTTAATTGAGAGGTGATACAAACTCTTACCTCATAGTCCCAGCGTAGCGGCTGGTTCTGGTGTAGCGGAGCCAGGTTATATGCAGCTCTTATTGTTGGATTTTCCACAATCTCTTCTTCTACACAGACATAAAATATAGTTAATAATTAGCCATCATAACAAGTCAAATTATAAGCAAAGCACAAGTAATGTATTCCTGCTCATGTCATAAGATTGGGTACACGATAGTAAAAGTAATGCATCCATTCTCATGTCACAAGGTGTATTGTATTGGGTAAACATTAGGTAAAAGTAATGTATCCCTGCTCATGTCACAAGGTATATTGTATTGGGTACACTATAGGTAAAAGTAAGTAATGCATCCCTTCCAGTGGTGCCATCTCCCTTTGATGAAAAAGCACCAAAATCGACCCAAAAAAGCACCAAATATTTTAGGAAGCACCAAAAAAAAAAAAAAAGCACCAACTGTTTTTATTACAAATGTAACAAGGTAGCACAGTATAATTTTATTATTATCACTTCATATTACAATGAAGTTTATTCCACATCCGCCAAATCCCAATCAGAACTACTTTCGAGCCAAAAAAGCACCAAATTGCAATACTATTTTTTGGGAAATGAGCTGAAGGTAATGACATACACACCTAATTAGTACCAGATGAGGAACTTCGGATATTAGTTTTGTATATACTCCATTGTTTACACCTGTCATGACAGACGCATTGTCAGTGACGAGTGCAACTAGTCTTTGCAACTCAAGTCCATTCTTGTTTAAACAATCTTTTAACGCATTGCATATTGCCTGTGCGTTGCAGTCACTCAGTTCAACTAAATCTAAATAAGTAACCACAAATTGCTTTCTTGTCTCTGAATAGTACCTAATAGCTACTCCAAGTAGCTTAGTTTCAGAAATGTCATTGCTCTCATCAAACAATAAGCTGTATTTACTTTTGCCAATAGTTGTCAAGTCTGTTGTGAAATATGGTGCAAGTACATTTGAAATAACTGCTATGCATTTAGTTCTCCTAAGCTTAAAGTTCTTGCAACCTTTGCTGTCACCAAAGTGTACCTTGCAGAGTTCACTAAAATGAACAACGCGAAGCGAACAATGGCCAGCTATGAACAAAGACACGCATTCTTCTGTTTCTTTGACATCATCTTTCAGTTTGTCAAATGCAATTGTTGTTTGTCTTTGTGTACTGAATGGTTGTTCGGCTTTCTGATGTTTCGTTGTATTCTTGTGCCTCTCAATATCATTTAATCTGGCTGCAATTGAACATTTGCAATATTTGCAAAAACACTTAGTACTACCCCCTTCTACTTTTAACAACCATTTTTGAAATCTCGTGTCACTGAGCCACTGTTCTCTGAAATGTTGACAATATTTCTTGCTCATGGTGAAACACAAATGAGCTTAAATGAAAGGATAATGTAGACACCACAAAATTATGAACTCAATTACAAGCTAATGTATTGACGTTTGGACTTGTATGCAAGATGGCGTCCGCTTTCAGCTAAATCGTATTAAAGGGAGTTAAATTAGTTGAATATTGCGCGGTAACGTACTAAGACTGTTTTACTCCCTCGCTTCAGTTCAAATTCGGCTTTTTAGTGTTCCCAAAATGATTTTTAAAGTAATTTTTACCCACCCCAAAAAATGTTGTGAAGCACCAAATTAGCGCGGCCGCGCTAAAAGCAAAATTTCCGCACTAAATTACTTGAGAAAGCAATAAATTTAGTGCGAAAAGCACTAAAATGGCAACACTGATCCCTTCTCATGTCAGAAGGTGTATTGTATTGGGTACATGAAAGGTAAAAGTAAGTAATGTATCCCCGCTCATGTCAGAAGGTGTATTGTATTGGGTACATGACAGGTAAAAGTAAGTAATGTATCCCTTCTCATGTCATAAGGTGTATTGAATTGGGTACATGACAGGTAAAAGTAAGTAATGTATCCCTGCTCATGTCAGAAGGTGTATTGAATTGGGTACATGACAGGTAAAAGTAAGTAATGTATCCCCGCTCATGTCAGAAGGTGTATTGTATTGGGTACATGACAGGTAAAAGTAAGTAATGTATCCCTTCTCATGTCATAAGGTGTATTGAATTGGGTACATGACAGGTAAAAGTAAGTAATGTATCCCTGCTCATGTCAGAAGGTGTATTGAATTGGGTACATGACAGGTAAAAGTAAGTAATGTATCCCTGCTCATGTCAGAAGGTGTATTGAATTGGGTACATGACAGGTAAAAGTAAGTAATGTATCCCTGCTCATGTCAGAAGGTGTATTGAATTGGGTACATGACAGGTAAAAGTAAGTAATGTATCCCCGCTCATGTCAGAAGGTGTATTGTATTGGGTACATGACAGGTAAAAGTAAGTAATGTATCCCTGCTCATGTCAGAAGGTGTATTGAATTGGGTACATGACAGGTAAAAGTAAGTAATGTATCCCTGCTCATGTCAGAAGGTGTATTGAATTGGGTACATGACAGGTAAAAGTAAGTAATGTATCCCCGCTCATGTCAGAAGGTGTATTGTATTGGGTACATGACAGGTAAAAGTAAGTAATGTATCCCTTCTCATGTCATAAGGTGTATTGAATTGGGTACATGACAGGTAAAAGTAAGTAATGTATCCCTGCTCATGTCAGAAGGTGTATTGAATTGGGTACATGACAGGTAAAAGTAAGTAATGTATCCCTGCTCATGTCATAAGGTGTATTGTATTGGGTACATGACAGGTAAAAGTAAGTAATGTATCCCTGCTCATGTCAGAAGGTGTATGGAGGTCAGCTTGGCCAAATGGATAAGAACGCATGTTCTTGAACATCCGGTGTGCTGATAGCGAGGTATGGGGGTTCAACCTCTACACCGGACAGTTGGACTAAAATGTTGACCTCTCGTCCTTGACTTGGGGACGTAAATTACAAGTACCTCTGAAGATGAAGTGGCTTCGCCTGATGGTGAGGGACATTGTTAATAGGGAAAGCTAATTCCACACGCAACATTCAGTCCAGCACTACTAGAAGTAGTAAGGACTCCAATTGAGTTCAAAGCTATCATGCGGGGGGAAAAAAAGGTGCATTGTAATAGTACACTCCGTGGTGAAGGGGTTACAGACATAGCTCGTAATCCCACATACTCACGTTTGAAACACAGCTGCATGAGGTTTGGCAGCAGACCACCTTGCGTTGGTTTTTTCTTAAAATACTATGGGTGCCGGTCATTCAGAAAGCAATGACAAACTAATGAACGTAAACTTGCCAAGAAATCACAAACAGGCAAGAAATGCTGGGATTGACTGTGACGTCCTGTAAAGGATTTGCAACTAACTTTTTTAACACGATAGGTAAAAGTCTGTAAAGAGTGTCTTAACATGTATTCGGCATATGGTGTTAACCCATATTTTTTTACAGACCCATCAGCACTTGATGGTTGATGTGGTTTGTGTAACAAGGCCACTTTTTCTACCAAAGGCATTTCCTGGTAGTTATTTTAGGCTGATACAACCTGGATCTAAACACTAAACAAAAGCAAATCACTACTTCATTTTTGTGGTTCTTCTTCTATCCTAGGATGTTACAGAAATAAGACCATGTGGTTTTGTATTGTCTTGTATATCTTCCATGGATGCTCAGAATTTCTTCAGAGGGTGGGCAAAGGAATGTAGTGTAAGGTGTGAACATGCCAACAAAGACTTTTCTTCATCTCCCAATGAGATATTCTGGAAGCAGCTTTCTTTAAGGGATATTCTGTTACTGGGTTATGCACTTTTTGAAGTGAGGTTTTACCAACTGAGATTTTGTTAATGGGATACGCACTTCTTGAAGTGAGGTGTCACGATGATAGATGAGCAGCACCCAAGTTTTCTACACCACATGTGAAGATACTCAAAATGAGCAAGTTTCTCATCTAACTGGATGGAAACCATGTCAATGCTGTGATGTGATTATTCAATTCATAATGCACGAACTCAATAAAATGGTTCCAACAGTGACAGAGAAACAAACTCCAGATATTCATTACTGTATGTGGGTGTGTGCTCTAATACTCCATCACACAGATGCCAACAATGACATGCTGCTGTTATTAATGCAGTTTATAAAATCAATAATTACTAGCATTAGAAATAATCAAGACAATGAATAACAATATAAGAGGATGCATATTACCTATTCCACTAAAGGGGGCAAGTTACAGATTGTTTTTTTTTTTTTTGCGTTCGCTTGCTTTGAACCCAAGCGTAGTACACACACACTAATTATAGTAGTGATGGACTGAATTTTGCATGTGAATTAGCTTTCCCTATTAACAGTGTCCCTCACCATCAGGCGTCCCCGAGTTAAGGACGATAGGTCAGCATTTTAGTCCAACTGTCTGGTGTAGGGGTTGAACCCCTTACCTCGGCATCAGCACACCAGATGTTTAAGAACACACGTTCTTATCCATTCGGCCATGCTGACCTACGAAGTTATAGATAAAATACACTGAAAGTTGTAAATAAGAAAGTTGGTAAAACACTGAAAGTTGTCCTCAAAGTTACAGATTAAATACTGAGGTATTGAAAGTTACAGATAACACACGATGAATGTTACAAACAAGTTGGTAAAACATTCCATCCATCCATCATGTGCCAAGCCGGTAAGCGTGGGCAGTCATGACTCACCATTTCACTCAATCACCAGAGTCGTGGATCAGCTCAGTGTTCCTGTCTCGACCATGCCATGTAGTCAAGCATCCAGGTATTTTCTTCTGTCTTCCCCTTGTTCTCTTCCCCTTGATCTTGCCAGTTGTCACTAAGTTCTCCAATCCATTTCTTCTCATAATCAATCAATCAATCATGTGCCATGCCGGAAAGCGTGGGCGGTCATGATTCGCCATTTCACTCGATCACCAGATCACTCGATCTTCTCATAACATGTCCAAAAAATTGTGACTGTCTACGTCTAATTTCTCTAATCAATTTACGATTTTCATTTGTCTCCTGTAGTACTTGGTCATTGGTTTTTCTGTCTGTCCATGGTATTCTTTGCATTTTCCTCAGAAACCACATTTCTACAGCCTTCAGATGTTTTTCAGCTTGACTGCTCATTGTCCAAGCTTCACATCCACATAAAAGTACAGGCTCTATGTAGCACCTCAACACTCTTTTTCTCGTTTCAATTGACATCTTTTTATTGGTCAGTATGTTTTTCATCTTGCAGAAGGCTACTTTCGCCATGGTGATTCTTGTTCTAATGTCTTCAAGGCATCTCCCATCAGATGTTATTACTGTTCCGAGATAACTGTACCTATTCACTTGAAGAATATTCCCATTTTTTGTATATTACATTGTAGTATTTCGTTCTTCCTAGTGACGACCATAATCAGTGTCTTTTTACAATTTAATTCTAACTCTAGTTGTTCACTGTGTGCAACAACCGCATCTACTAATTGGTATCATATATTGTGTTCAGCAGTCTGGTGACTTGATCTATTCTATATTCTTCTAAAGCATGAATCATTTCTGTTGTGATGTTATCTGAACCGGGAGTCTTGCCAGTTTTCATATGTTTAAGACCATTCGGAACCTCCGTCTTCAAAATTGGCGGAACTTCATTATTAATTTGAATATTACACTGTTCATCTCTGTTATCATCGTAAAGGTTTTTCACATAATCTGACCACATGTGTAGAACCTGATCTTTTTCTCTTATGATTTTGCCATCTTTTGTTTTTAGACAGGCTGCTGATGTACTTGTTCTTTTATTAGTAAGCTCCTGAATTCTTTTGTGCATTGATTTGGTATTTTGGCTGTTGTGTTGTTTTTCAATTTCTATGCAATTTTTCTCAAGCCATGCTTCTTTTGCCTCTTCACATAATATTCTGACTTTTCTGTGAATTTCTTCATATTTTGCAGGATTATTTTTGTTGAGTCATCTTGTTTCCATTAGTTGCAAAATTTCTTCAGTCATCCATTTCTTACGACCCACCTTCTTTAATTTTTGGGGTAAAATAATAACTCACTTAAAAGATAAAACACATCCCCGGGAAGGTTAACCCGGTCAACAAATGCCCGCAGAAGTCGGATGTGTCGGCCTAACGGCGCAAGAACGCAGCTCTGCTGTGGACAGGCACAATGCAATCACGTCCGAAAAAAAACTCCGGATGAACGAAGAAGAAGAAGAAGAAGATAAAACACATTGAAACTTACAAACAAAAGACATGAAAGTTAACAGCTAACAAGCTGGGTAAATACTAATAGACCTTAAAGTTACACTGAGGCACTGAAAATTACAGATAAATCACATTGAAAGTTACAGATAAAACACACAGAAAGTTACAGATAAAACACATTGACAGTTAGAGATAAAGCACATTGACTGTTGCAGATAAAACACAACGACAGTTACAGATAAAACATATTGAAAGTTACAGATAAGTAAATGATAAATAAGTGAAGTACTGAAACATATAAAGCAAGTAAACATGTGTCTACTCTTTTTAGATACGTAAGCTTGTGCACTAATGCCATTGAAGCACTCAAAATAACAGACAATTTAGGCAAGCACAGTGACAATTAAAAGTAACAAGTAAGTAATTTGGGTAAGCCCCGTGACAACCAAAGAAACAAATAACTCAGGGAAGTGCTGCGAAAATTAAGAAACAGATAAGAAATATGCGGAAGCAACGTGACAATTTAAGTAACATATAAGTAACTTGAGGAAGTGCTGTGATAATCACAAAACAGATAAATAAATCAGGGAAGCAATGTGACAATGAAAGTAACAGATAAGTAATTCACAGAATTACTGTGACAATCAAAGTAATAGATAAGTAATTTAAGAAAGCAGTGTGACAATCAAAAAGTAGCAGATAAGTAAGCTGTTGAATCTGTAATGAGTTGACTGGTATAGATAAGTTGTCGAAACAAATGTGCTACAAAACTCAACCAGTTTCACAATTCAGATAGCTGTTAACACTGGTCAGATTTTCATACATGATAACTTGCAACTACAGAATAAGACAAGCCAAATCCAGCCAATGTTATAGCATTATTATATGTACCGTTAATAAATTATAATCTGTTGCTTTTCAACAATAACAAAAATTACCGGCAAAATCATCCATCCTTGCCGTCTATATGTGTGGTCCTTCTAGTTCAGAACTGTTTTTTTTTCCTGAAACATTGCACAGATTGATGTGAGTCACAACTGAAAGACACAGCTAATGCAGTAACACTGTCAGGAATATCTCGGCAGTTAAATGTTTGTTCTATGTCCCTTTAACAACACATTGTAATCAACCCTAGCATTTATTGGTTGTTTGTGATTTACTAAGTTTATGCTCAGTACTTTGCCACTGCTTCCTAAATGGTCGACTCTCATGCCATCAAAATTAACACAAAGCATTCTGCTGCAAAAATGGCCAGCTGCTGGTTTCGAACCCTTGACTGGGAATTGTGAAACTGTGTTTGCTAACCCCCTAAGCCACAGATGTCAATATCTTGGAAGTACAAGCTATAAACAGGTGTAACACAATCACACTTATCAAACATGCCAATATCTTGGAAGTACAAGCTATTAACAGGGGATACACAAACACTCTTATCTTATCAAACATGCCAATATCTTGGAAGTACAAGCTATAAACAGGTGTAACACAATCACACTTATCAAACATGCCAATATCTTGGAAATACAAGCTATAAACAGGTGTAACACAAACACTCTTATCAAACATGCCAATATCTTGGAAGTACAAGCTATTAACAGGGGATACACAAACACTCTTATCAAACATACCAATATCTTGGAAGTACAAGATATAAACAGGTGTAACACAAACACTTATCAAACATGTCAATATGAAGTACAAGCTATAAACAGGTGTAACACAAACACTCTTATCAAAACATACCAATATCTTGGAAGTACAAGCTATAAACAGGTGTAACACAAACACTCTTATCAAACATGCCAATATCTTGGAAGTACAAGCTATTAACAGGGGATACACAAACACTCTTATCAAACATACCAATATCTTGGAAGTACAAGCTATAAACAGGTGTAACACAAACACTTATCAAACATGTCAATATGAAGTACAAGCTATAAACAGGTGTAATACAAACACTCTTATCAAACATACCAATATCTTGGAAGTACAAGCTATAAACAGGTGTAACACAAATACTATTATCAAACATGTCAATATCTTGGAAGTACAAGCAATAAGCAGGTTAACACAAACACTCTTATCAAACATGCCAATATCTTGGAAGTACAAGCTATAAACAGGTGTAACACAAATACTCTTATCAAACATGCCAATATCTTGGAAGTACAAGCTATAAACAGGTGTAGCACAAACACTCTTATCAAACATACCAATATCTTGGAAGTACAGGCTATAAACAGGTGTAATACAAATACTCTTATAAAACATGCCAATATCTTGGAAGTATAAGCTATAAACAGGTGTAATACAAATACTCTTATTAAACATGCCAATATCTTGGAAGTACAAGCTATAAACAGGTGTAACACAAACACTTATCAAACATGCCAATATCTTGGAAGTACAGGGTATAAACAGGTGTAATACAAATACTCTTATAAAACATGCCAATATCTTGGAAGTACAAGCAATAAGCCGACTCCGTGACGAAGGTGTTACAGATGCAGTTTGTAAACCTGCAAATCGCGTTCGAAACACAGCTGCAGGTGATTTGGCAGCAGACCACCTTACGTTGGTTTTTTTTTACAAAATGGTATGGGTGCCGGTCATTCAGAAAGCAATGGCAAACTACTGAACATAAACTTGCCAAGAGATCACGAACAGCAACGACAACAAAATTGCTGAGGGTGACTGCGAAGTTCTGTAAAAAGATATGCAATTAACTTTTAATAAGCAATAAACAGTTGTAACACAAACGCTCGTATATAACATGCCAATATCTTGGGAGTACTACCAATAAATAGTAACAATGGTGATATCACAGAAAAATGTGACCCCAAAATGTGAAATGGAAAAAAAAGGGAAAATTCTTAACCAGGTGGGTAATTTTAAATACCTAGGGGCGTTAATAACATCAGACTGAAGGTGCATTACAGAGATTAAGAGCAGAATAGGGCAAGCAAAAGTTGCTTTTCAGAAAATGAAAAGTATCTTATGCAATAAGTCACAATCATTGAATGTAAGAGAGTGCTGAAGTGCTATATAGAACCTGTTTTGCTGTATGGCAGTGAATCTTGGAATGTAAATGAACAAATTAGGAAGAACTTGGAAGCAACAGACATGTGGTTCCTAAGACAAAGGTTGCAAATTCCATGGACTGCCAGAGTAATTAACGACGATTGCCTAAAAGGGGCTAATGAAACTAGAACATTATAAACAACAATAAGAAAGAGACAAACATCTTTCTTCGGTCATGTGACGAGAAGAGAGGCATTGGAGAACACTGTGACGACTGGAAAGATCAAAGGGAAGAGAGGCAGAGGCCAACCATAAGAAATTATGCTGGATGGACTGTGATGGTGGCGCGGTGGAATATCATCAGCAGAGTTGGTCCAGAACACCAAAGACCGAGGTCTGTGAAGAGACATGAACACCTACGCCAGCTGGCATGGTACTTGATGATGATGATGGTGATAGATTTTTTTTCATGTAGTTGTATCACTCGGGGCAGCTGGGAGCGGTTCGATCCCCGCTGGTGACTTGCGGGATAACTGAGCCGGCCGCTCAGAAAGCAATGGCAAACTACTGAACATAATCTTGCCAAGAAATCAACATACAGCTGAAAGATGCTGATGTTGACAGCGATGTCCTGTAAAGGATATGCACACACAAAAAAAAAAGTTGTATCACTGGAAGTATCTGTACTGTATGTTTGTTGTAGTTGCAACATCTATTTTCTCTCCTGTGATTGTAAAGCTGGCAGATTGTACTTCTCCTGTTCATTGATTCATTTTAAAAATGAAGTGATGAGTCTTCTAATGTACATCTTCTTCTTCTACCGTCTACATGCCTGATCTGCAGCAGACAATGACGTTCACAGAGCTCCACTGCTTTCTGTCATCTCATAATAATATTATTGTAATAAAGTTGATGTGTCATCTCATAATATTATTGTAATAAAGTTGATGTGTCATCTCATAATATTATTGTAATAAAGTTGATGTGTCATCTCATAATATTATTGTAATAAAGTTGATGTGTCATCTCATAATATTATTGTAATAAAGTTGATGTGTCATCTCATAATATTATTGTAATAAAGTTGATGTGTCATCTCATAATATTATTGTAATAAAGTTGATGTGTCATCTCATAATATTATTGTAATAAAGTTGATGTTGCTATTGGCACTATTGCTTTTGTCATGCTTTGTAATTGTTGGAGAATGAGTCTCCAATACAATACAGTGAAGTAGGCAACTAGCCTGAGTAGTGTTCAGATCTAGTTTGAAGTGTAAAGTCAAGTAGTAGCAGTTCAACCGTGATGTGACCCAATCTGCAAACGGAAGTGATATACCGCTCCACCCCGGAATGATCTAGTGTGTCCCCAAATATGGCTGCTGTAAAGACCATTCATGCTTACCACGCCATTCATTCATTCAAATATCATGTGACAATAACAGAAGCCATCTTGGGTTCTGCAGAAAAGGTTAGACTAATATTCTGTGCACAGCGATTGGTTGAAATTATCATGGTTTTTAAATAAATTTAATTATCTGCCATAAAGTAAGTAATTTTATGTTCTAGAGCCTGTGTTTATATTGAATGATATTTTTAGATGTATATTCAAATTCTGCACCCATTTTTAAATATATGTGGAAAGTTTCATTGATTATGGTGAATTATGGGGGTAGAAAACAATTATTTCTGCTTGCTTGTGTTCGCTGGCTGTGAACTCCAGCGTGAAGTCCTGTATGTCAGATGAATACATCCTGTTGTCCAACATCAGTGTGATGTCATACAAGACCTGAGGTTTGCATGAGTATCCGTTGTCCCATGTCTGGCTTATTGGTGTGCAGGGTTCCTCGCCATGCAGGCAGATACTCTCCGGCTTCAGAGGAATCGTCGATCCTACTGATGTTAGCCAGGACCCTGAAGGGACCTGTTGCCCAGGACGCACGACTGGGACATGTTAGTAGGTCTTGGCCAGTATAGATCCCGGCCCTGGTGCCTTGGAAACACCTCTGCGTCCCATTATTTCTGCTGACATCATGTTTCATCTTTGTGAATGGAAATTCAAGATTGCAGCCGACACAATTTATTGATCGGACTGGGTCAAAACATGCAATTTGAATTACTAAAAATTAAAGAGAATACAAGTTTAAAGATTATTAATAATTTATTTGTATACTTGTACTATTATTATATAATTCAACAGACACCACGAGACTGGGGAAACGCCATAATTATCCCAATTTGAAAAAACAAAGGCAGCAAAAGAGATTGCACACAATACAGAGACATTTCACTGTTGAGTCATACTGGGAAAATATTTTGCAAAATTCTTTAGAAGAGATTACGACCTACTACAGAACCCCAGCTAAGCAAAACACAACTTGGATTTAGGAAAAACAAAGGATATACAGATGCCATTTTTGCTCTTAGACAACTTATAGAAAAATCAATCAAATTCAATGAAACACTCTACTTAGCCTTTGTCGACCAAGAAAAGGCATTTGATAGAGTAGATAGAAACAAGCTGTGGGAAATCCTTAAACAATATGGAGTGAGTACACATCTAACAAATCTATGTAGAAGCTTATACAACAACAGTGAATGCACAGTGACAGCCCCTGCAGATAAGAACAGAAAGACAAGTGCGCAGATTCTTGTGCAGCAAGATAACCAACACCTAATACACAAAATCCGCAGAAAACATAAGCCTAAAGCGAAATCATCAGACTAGCATTGGTGTCACCTAATTCCTGAAAATGAAAAAAAAAAAAAATGTTGCCTCCCCGGCGGGGAATCGATCCTCGAACTCCCGTGTACCAGGTGGAGACACTAACCACTATGCTACTGAGGACACGTTAATAGATCAACAAAATATTGTAATATGGAAACACGCATGGGAATAATCACGTGACCTACTTCCATTGTGAATATAATTTATTTTTTATTCGCAATTCCATTGCGAATAGTCACTCCGTTATTAGAAAGAAGCAAGTCAAATGGTTTGGCCATGCAAGTAGGTTACCATTCAACAGCATACCACAACAAGCAATGATGTACAGACCAGATGGAAACAGAGGAAGAGGCCGACCACGTAAAATGTTGGACGGAGGGAATAGCAGAGTCCATGGGAATATCGATACATGAAGCCCATAATCGGGCACTCTCACGATGTTTATACTTCACCTCAACACCGCAAGGTACAAGAGGAATACGATGAGATGAGATTAACAGGACAGAAACATATATTTGAGATAAGTTTTCAAATCAGTCTATGACCTGTTTGAAACAATCTCGCAAGGACTGAAGAGTTCCAAAGTCACGGCAATCATGTCAATATTTTAGCCTGAGACACCTTCACAAAAATGTTAGTAACTCCACTTAGAATTGACACACAAGAATCAGTGAGGTACCATAAGAAATTAAGATTTTGTTTTTCAAGGCCTATCTATCTGTGGTGGTCTCATTAGTAAATACTCAAGTTTAAAATCATGATCGTACCTACTAAAATAAAAAAAGTACTTACTTAAAATTTAAGTTAAATACTTGCGTCTTGCGACGCATTTTTTATTTTATTTATTTAGTTTAGTACTGAAACATGTTTGCTGAATGAATGAATGCGAAGGAAGAATAATTCATTAATTACCCAAAGTCGACATTCGGGGCGACGGCTTTTTTTTCACATCTATAATAAATTATAAACAGTATCTTAGATATTGTATCTGATCTGCTTCACCACAACCACAGTTCCGAAGTGACTTCACTCACTGACAGTAGACAGTGTTGTGGTTGTGTTGTGTGAAGTCTTCAGTTTCAACATATCTTCAACATGATGTGATGGGATATCTCTTCTCTACTGACTCGCACTTTTCTTAGTGACAAGCAAAGGATAACAATAAAATGAAAGAAAGAAACAGTATCTAATAAAGAACAACAACTCGCGGCTGCGAGCATACACAATAAGAAAACAAGGCGTAAGTAAATTATTTTTCAGCCGGTTACCTTGCTTGCCTTAATATTCCAGCATCACTTGGAGCGACATTAACCTGTTGTCGATAGACAGGAAGCGAGTTGGCTGATGTTCTGTTGTGATATTTTGTCTCTCATCATCATCATGTGCCCTACCAACTTCGTAGGAATTCCGGCATTTCCACAAATCTTGGTCCTTGGTGTTCTGGATTAAGTCTGTTAATGATATTCCTCCATGTTCATCCCATTACGTGGGTCAAAAATTTCGAATTGTAAACAAAATGAATGACATTCAGAAGGTATAGAGAAAAACTAAAGTATCAAAGTCGAGAATGTCGACTTCATTGCACTGGGTGTTGCCCCATCTGGGGTCGGTGTCTCTTTGCAGAACGGCGAGCCGCTTGTCGAGAGCATCTTACAAAGAATGAATTCAGGAGTTCCAGCGATGACCCTTAGTAGTCTCCGGAAAATGACACTCGTGGTCTGAATGACCAAGTCCGGGGTGTGAACTCACGAGATTCAGAGTGCGAGGCAGACCGTTTAACCACTTAGCCCTGGAGATCCCTGGGGCATAGACAAACCAACCCTAAACGAATTACACACCGCAGACGATCAATGCGTCATCATCGTCGTCACGCGCAGGTTGAAATACGTAGGCGCTCATGCCTCTCCAAAGATCTAAATTCCTGTTCTACTGCTGACACCCCTCACGCAACCGTCTTAGACCACCCAGCATAAATTATCTCAGACTGTCTCTGATTCTGTTTTTTTTTTTTTTTTTTTTGTTGCTCTCGCTTACTTTGAACTCAAGCGTAGTCTATATAAACTACTCCTAGTAGTGCTAGACTGAATTTTGCGTGTTGATTAGCTTTCTCTGTTAACTGTGTCCCTCGCCATCAGGTGAACCCACGACGACTTCAAAGGTACTTGTAATTTACGTCCCCAAGTCAAGGACGAAATGTCAACATTTTAGTCCGACTGTCCAGCGTAGTGGTTGACTCTCTCACGCGTTTCATCTTTGTGGTTTTACATGTCTGGACAGAGCACACTTGTTAAGGCCTGGCGTAATTGTGTTCCTGCCCCGTCTTATGGTGATGTTTCCTTCAGGGATGATTAACAGTCGCCATCCTTCCACCAGACGTGTCTTGATCTTGGTGGTCTGTTTTCAGTTCTTTTGGGTCTTCTTTGGTACCTTCTGTCGTGGGCGGTTTGGTATCTTGTCCTTGCTGGAGAGTAACCTCTTCCCCTGGCACCCATCCATTCTTGGTCGCTGTGTTTGGAAATCTACTTCTTTTTCCTCGTCTGGTTCTTTCTCTTCCGACTGTGACTTGGTATCTTCTACTCCCCTCTGACGTGTCTCCACCTTGCCGTGGTAGAGGGACTTGCGTGTCCCAGTGACCCCAGGAGCGTTGTCGACGGAAGCACAACTACATGTCAGACAGGCCTTGGGCTAGGGACCAGACCAAGAGAGACACAGCCTGCTGCTCTGCAGGTTGACTGAGGATAGCAGTCAACCCGCACGATGCCACTAATCCGTGGTCAGACACATACTCTAAGGCTCTCGGCTGAGGGATATGACTGAACACCTCTAAGTCATTAACCCTCGTATGTGAGAGCCGGGCCGATACTCGCCTACCTCAAAATGGAGGTGAGATGTTGAGCACGCTACATGCTTAGTCCAGATACTTGTTCGAAGGCTCTCAGCTGGGGGATATGAGGGATCCCCGGATGAGAGGGCCAGGCCGTTACTCGCTCAGTGATGCATGGAGGTAAGGTGCTGAGCCGGCAGCACATGTAGCCTAACTCGTGAGGGGTTACTAAAGGTGGAAATGCGCCCCAGTCGCACGCAATGGTTACGATGAAAATCTGTATCTATATTCATTGAGTGAGCGTAGTCAAAGGTGAAAGAGCGTCTCATTAACACGAAATGGAATGCTTGGCTAGCGAATCCATTACGTGAAAGTCCCAAGCGAAAGCTTGATGAGTGGATGTCGTCTGCAGACTGTCCGTCCCTGGTTTGTGTGGGGAGCGACCAGTGGCAAACGAAATGCCTAATACATGGAAGTGAGGAATTAAAGCATCCATGAGCAGGACGTGTCGATTCATCGGGTGAGCCTAGTCTCAGAGCACTATGTGCCGGCTATGCAATTATGGAAGCCTCCTTGGATATCGGGGAATGCCTATGGTCTGCCCCTGCCTTCCCTTGAGGGTTGACCGTGATGTCTTTGACCGTTCTACCTTGACCAGCTGAGATTCTGGCGACACCACAACAGTAAGAGTCTAACGTCCCTCAAAAGCTCGGGAAGGCAAACCCGTAAAAACGCCCGCTGAAGTCGGCTAAGGGCGCAAATAAATCAGGCACAGCGCAAAAACGTCCGAGTGAAATGTCCCTCGTGCTCGGAACAGCTATGACTAACTAGTCTTCCTAATGTCCTTGGAGATCGGAACAGTTCTGACTAGTTAGTTTTCCGAATGTCTGTCGTATCCGGAACAACTATAACTACTTTGTTTTCCGGGCACAGCAACTAACACATGTTCGAACCGAAAGCTCGCTGAGCGGATACCATCTGCATTCCGGCCGTTCCTGGTTTGTGCTGGGAGCGGCCCGTAGCGAATGAAAGGCCCAATACATTGAAGTGAGGAATTAAAGCAGCCATGAGCAGATCGTATTCTGATATGAACCTAAGGCCTGTCCACGAGACTCAGTATTTGTCTGCTTGTGGCGCCGACAGTTTGGCCTCCCCAACGCTGATTTGCTTCAACAGGATTTTGTCGGTAAAGTTCTCGGTTGTGGGTTCCTCCGATGTGGAGGTCTTTGGTGAGCTGGTTTTCGTTAGTGTTGTTGTGGATTTCTCCGCTGCTGGTGGCTTCAGTTGTAGTCGTTGTAGTCTTTGGCGTCGGTTCAGTGATGGGGGTGGCTTCAGCTGGTGTAGGAGTAGGACTGCTGTGTGTAGAAACAGGATCAGCAGTCGCAGCGGCCTTCTTCGCCTCTGCCTTCTTCTTCCTGACTGCATACATTGCGTGTCTTTTCGTGGTGGTTTTAGTGCGAGCCATCCGCACTCTCAGAATGCGATCTGCTTCTCGATAGAGCGAGCGAGTCGGAATGATGACGAGCATCAGTCTGACAGAATATACAGTCAAGGCAGACAGTATTGGAGATCCATTGCAGCCAACCTTCATTGTGGAGACGGCACCTGGTTGATTGATTGATTCAATCTGCCCTAAGTTCAACAGCGATATTTCTGCTCAGTCGTCATCATCATCTTCCACTTTTGCCGTCAAGCATTGTGGGGAGGAGTCGTTAGCGCTCCAGCGCCCGATGGGTGGCACTGGAGGATAGTGTCATTCCGTGTGATTGTACAATGTCTTTGATGTCGTTATCCATTTTCTTGCTCTTGTAGCAGATGTTCTTTGATGTAAGGCCAGTGCTGGTAGTTGATGGTGTTGCATTCTAACGATATGGCCGAACCATTTGATCTTCTGTCTTTCAATAAATGTAGCACAAGGTGTTAATCCCACTGTCTGTCTGATAATATCATTTCTTATTCGGTCTCGGATAGTTAATTTAGAAGCTCTCCTCAACCATCTCACCTCACAGGTGTTGATTTTGAGCAAGTGTGATTTGTATAATGTTCAAGTTTGACATTGATAGCATAAAATTGGTGTAAATATGTTATTTATTATTTGTCTTTTTGCGGACATGGGTATATTTGGATGTTTCAGTATGAGTGAAAGTTGATTTATAAGCGCACTTGCTTTTTGACATCTGATTTCTATTTCTCTGTCTATTCTGCCATCTTCTGTGATAATACTCCTAAGATATTTGAATACTTTAACTTGTTTCAGAGACGTGCTATTTATCAGTATACTTAGTGGACCAAGAGATCCGCTAACTTGCATTAATTCAGTTTTGGCTGTATTTATATTCATAGTGTATCTACTGCATGTTGAACTCAGATTATTAATATTACTTATCAGTCTACAATCGTTGCTATAAAACAGGCACTGATCGTCTGCAAATTCAAGTTCATTTATTACGGGTGAGTATGTTGTTTCATCTGAAGTAAAGAGTTCGACAGGTTCTGAATCTGTTCTGTCAACCTTGCTTCTTTGGATATTCTGTTAAGCTCAGTAAAGTTTTTTTTTAAAATGTAAAGAATCCCTTTACTCGTCCTCAAGCGTATTGGGCGTACGATGCTAGACCTATATTTGTATAGACCAATCGGCATTTAGCGGGGATGTGGTCAGTATCAGGGCGACCGCCTTTACTTCCCAAAACATTTTTGGTAGCCATTCTAGGCTGGACCGATCAAGAAAGTTTTAAAAATTCGAAACCGAGCTAATGCGAATCACCGGTAGGCCAGGCGAATGTCTAATCGCTGCGCTAAAGGGGCTACCAATACAGCTTAGGGGGCTGAGTGGTCTCGAGGTATGGTGTCCGCCTCGAGTGCTGGATGTCTCGGGTTCAGGCCCCGGTGAGGACCGGGATTTATTTAAAAAATCCACCTGGACTTCCAGTAATAAAATTTCCCCTGGTCTCTGGGTAGTGAGATCGGACGCCCATGTATATTGTTGCGCGCGTAAAAAATCCCTTGGCAGTTGGAAATCGAAAAATAGTAGCCTAACGGCGCTGCCCGGGCAAAATTTCGAGTTAAAAAACTACCCAAAGTATTTCAGGATCCTCGCCGATGCAACGGAGTTCGTGCATTGAGCTGAGTTTCTCCAGACTCAGGATTGAGTTAGGGTGAACACGGAGCACTTATGGGTTAAACCGTGTGCCGTGATGTTGATCCAACGACTAAGACTAAACTAAACTAAACACTCCCGTGTGTTTCCGGGGCCCATAAGGGAAGCAAAGAATAGCAACACTGTAGCCTACCACGCATGTCGTAAGAGGCGACTAAGGAGGCTTGATGGTTCCGTCGCCCTGCTACTGAGTGAGTGCGTGGCGCGACACTGTGAGCTGTGAGTTTCGTGTGAAGTGCTTTTGAATCTGCCCAAGTTTGTTTTTTTTTGGAACGTGACTGCATGTTCGGAGCGATGGCAGGTGGCTATGTCCCAGAGTTGACCGGTTTTTGCCTTATGCAGAAATGCGTGGCTGCTGGGCTTCTGGTTGACTGCCACTGCCGTCGGTGATGAACTGTATGTTCGTGGACTGTGTAGGTGAACATCTAGGAAACATCCAGATAGGAAAATGACTGCCGATTCCATCAGAGATGAATTGGGTGTTTCGTGGGGGACTGGTGTGTTGACATTCTGGCGGCGGCATTATGCACAGTGTATCTGTGCGGGCTGTTGTTTGTCGAGACTCCTGTCTTTTCCACTTTTCACATTGGGCAATGGGGAGCGTTTTGTGTGATATTCACTGGCACAGGAACGGAGCATAATGGGGACGACCCGTTGCTGTGAAGTTGGAACTGCGACTAACTAACTAACTAACTAACTAACTAACTAACTAACTAACTAACTAACTAACTAACTAACTAACTAACTAACTAACTAACTAACTAACTTACTAACTAACTAACTAACTAACTAAACTAAACAGCTTAATGATGGATGTAAATACAGTGCTCCAGTTTTTAACTGATTCAGACTTCAGAGCCGATATATAATATATTATCAAATTTGACCTCCCATTTTGAGAGGACGATATATCGCCGTACTAGGGTCAATTTACTGTTTGTTTTGTTTCACAGTATCTTCCGCAGTTTCAAAGCTCACTGAACGGAAATTTACACTATAATACTTGAATTTTTACACTATAATACTTGTTTATTTGATTGTGTACCATGTTTGGTTTAAACCTACTTTTCGTTCGGCACTGAATCAGTTAAAAATAAACAGAACAGGTGATTCATTAAGAGCTTAATATATTAAAAAAAAATAATTTTAAAATAAAAAATAAAAAACAGATATATCACATATTTTTTGGCAACACTAGGAAAGTTGGAGGGAAGGATAGGCAGGAGACCAAGAGAGAAGATGGACAGTTTGACATCATGGCATAGAGGGACATCAATATCATAGATGACTGGCTGTACACGAGACAGAAGCTGTGGACAGACATGATCACCGCGCCAGACGGCATGGAATATAAGCACACTCTTATTAAAACCATACTGGAGGCCCAGTCGAGGGCAATGTCGAAGGCAGGCGAACAGGAGGTAGGCGGTGCTATAAGTGGGGAGATAACATCACGAAACGAACGAATATAATGTTCCAGAGTGTACCGCAGGAGTGTATCGTTGAGCAAGTCCTACATGGTGCTAATGAAAACCACAAACTGATTAGAGAAATTAGACGTAGACAGTCACATTTTTGTGGCATATTATGAGAAGAAATAAACTAGAGAACTTGGCTACAACTGGCAAGATTGAGGGGAAAAGAACAAGGGGAAGACAGAGAAGTAAATATTTGGATGGCTTGACCACAAGGCATGGTCGGAACAAGAACACAGAGCTGATCTACGACTCTGGTGATCGTGAAATATGACCGCCCACGCTAACCGGCATGGCACATGATAATGATGATTTTTTTTTTTTTTTTTGCTTTTCTTATAAGCCCCTAGTACCATACGAGCAATCCTTTCCCCCAGAATCTGATAAACCCCCTAAATAAAAGGAAATATTCGCGAAGAAGATGCACCCAAGTACATTTCAGTTTCATGTAAATTTCAGTGTGGAGATTTTCGATTACCAATCTAACTCTTGTACCCGGGATGCTTATTTAGCCGCTTTGATATAGTTCTTAACACGCTTGTCTGTCAAGACGGTGAGTCGGATTCAATCTGGATTATTTTTCAGTCCAGTACAGCCCTTCAGTATATCCAGCCTAAAAATCGCCAGATATTTTCATAATTTTCTAGAAAGTATGGGAAAAGGAAGGATTACGAGGTGTTCAAAATTTGCGACATATTCAGTTTCTTTCAATGCTCACGCAGAGTTCATACAAGACCAGAAGGCGGGCTGCCATTCTGCCCAAGAACACACACACACACGCACGCACGCACGCACGCACGCACGCACGCACGCACGCACGCACGTACACACACACACACACCACACACACATAACACACACACACACACTACAAAAGCAAACAAACCAAAGAATGAGTCCTTATAAGGACAGCATCCTATCAAAACAGACGAGCCACGAGCCATTATTGATCAAAGAAACCGCCAGAGGAGACGGACTCAAAGGAGAACTTGCCGGCCAATCTCTCAGCCGACTTCACAGGCACAAACTCTACAAAATCGATAAGCTGGCTAACACTAGCGCAGTAACCGAGAGAAACTTAACCCGCACCATGAACCACCACAAATATAACTAACGCCACAGAGGCTAGGTGAATGTTGGTGGAAAGTCTTTTTTTTTTTCTTTTCAACAACTGGAACTGAACTCAAACTGGAACAGTTTCTTCGTTGGTGACTATAATATTTGATTAACATGTAGTTTTGTCTGTGGAGATTATTTTTTTTTTTAACTTCTGTTCATTGACAGATATATAAGTTGCTCTAATACATCACCAACCATGTTTTTTTTTTTTTTTTAAAGTCCGTTCATTGTTAACTCTTTATGTCTCAAGAAAAGCACCATGTGTTATTGACTATTCTTTATGAGCACAAGTCATCGTGCATGTGTGATTGACTATTGTGTATGTATACCAATCAACATGGCATGTGTGATTGACTATTGTGTATGTATAACAATCAACGTGGCATGTGCGATTGACTATTCTCTATATTCAAAACAATGTTTTCCCGTAGTGAATTTGAATAACGAAGACACAAACAATAGATTGCATGATTTATTGCCTGGCATATTTAGCTACATCTCGGCAGTACATACTGCAGAAATCACACAACATAAAGTAAATTAACTAGATAAATCCTTCAAGTTAAAATATACACATATTCGCACAGTAATGTCAATTGTCTACCACGGTAATTTTAAGCTGATATATATATATATATATGATGAATACACTCGTAACCCATTCAGATTCAATGATTATGGGTTCGGAGATGATTGACGAGGACGATATCGGCTAGGAATAGTCAGTTAGTTAGTCGACAGATCATCCTCATTGTACATCGAACCATTCAGTCCATAAGTGCTCGGATCCCCTCTTGTAAATCCCACAGCGTATAGCGCCACACGACACCATTTCTATGTTGGTTTATTACTATTATTTGGCTTCCTGCATAATATTCTTGTCTTTCCACGCCTCTTTTAACTTGCTGTTCTCGCAGTCTGACCATGGTTGTAGATTCACAGTCATCAATTGTTTCTCGCAAAAGTCTTACTTCTCGTAGAGAATTCAGTGTATCAGCCTGGTCCATGGCTCGTCTGCCCTCCACAGCAGCCTTACCCGCTAGCCTTTAGCCTGTTCATTTTCTTGTACACCCGCATGCCATGGCACGAAAATGAAACTAATCTTTTATAGCCGTGACCACCCCAGGGCTGTTTTCGGATCCAGCCCATTTCTATCCCCCTGAGCACACTCATTGAGTCGCTTAAAAAGTCGCTTAAAAGTGACAGGGTCGACTTCATTGCACCGGGTTATCCCATATAGCCCAGTCTCTTTCCGCAGCGAACTGCAGAAAGCGTCGCACAAAGCACGAACTCCGTAGCTACAGCGACCACCCTCAGAAGTCTCCGAAAAAAATGCACTCATGAACCGAAGGACGCGGTCCTGAATCGAACCCAGAACCTTTGAAGCCTGAGTCAGACGACTTGACCACTTCGTCACGGAGACGCCCTACACATTTTTCTTTTGTTTGGGGTAATAATCTTTACTTCTGTTTGTTTTTTTGTTTTTTCTCATATGACCTACTATGAATAAAAGAGTTAAGAGTTTACAATCTTAATATTTACTCAATTCCACTGTAATATCCCGTCTGATACGTTGGATAACCTTGACCGTTAGTATACACTGTAGACAACTTTATACCACTCAACGCCCAAGTGCTGTACGGTAATGCTTCTCCTTTTTAAAACCACCGACTTGTTAATATTTCAGTAAAATAAAATTAACTCGGTCACGAACAAATAAATACTGCGTCAGAGAATTAATTCTTGGACGAAGAATCATTTCATGATCAAAATTAAAAAAAAAAATCACCGTAAATTAACGACAATCTTCTTGTTTAAATTGTGAAAGAAAACTCCCATTCGCATTGGACTTATTTATAATGTTAACCACTTAACTTAATTTTCCGAATGTTTACCTTAAACATAGTGGGGAAAACAGCGGCTACTTGCAACTCCGCACAATTCTCACACAGGCGAAGAGAATGTACGCACTGAAAATGGTTGTGTTGTTGTTGGTTCTGTGTTTCCCGCTAACTGTCTTGACTTTCGTATGGGACGTGAGTGAAACTACTCAATATGGTGAGCAAATTTGTGGTGGTTTTTAAAAGAAATTTCCCTACATGCAAATACATTATTCACAATTAAAGCTTGATTAGATGGTTGTAAGGATGGTTGGTTTGTTGGTTGGTTGGAAGAATGGTTGGTTGGTTGGTTGGGAAAAAGATTGGTTGGTTGGTTTGAAGGATGGTTGGTTGGTTGGTTGGTTGGGAGAAAGATTGGTTGGTTGATTTGAAGGATGGTTGGTTGGTTGTATGGAAGGTTGGTTGGATGGAAGAATGGTTCGTTGAAAGTATCGCTGGTAATGAGGATGGAAGAATGGTTGGTTGTAAGTATGGTTAGTAAGGAGGATGGAATAATAGTTGGTTGGATGGATGGTTGGTAAGGAAGATGGAAGAATGGTTGATTGGAAGAATGGTTGGTTGGAAGGATGGTTGGTAAGGAGGATGGAAGAATGGTTGGTTGGAAGTATGGTTAGTAAGGAGGATGGAATAATAGTTGGTTGGATGGATGGTTGGTAAGGAAGATGGAAGAATTGTTGGTTGGAAGAATGGTTGGTTGGAAGGATGGTTGGTAAGGAGGATGGAAGAATGGTTGGTTGGAAGTATGATTAGTAAGGAGGATGGAATAATGGCTGGTTGGTTGGAAGAATGGTTGGTTGGAAGGATGGTTGGTAAGGAGGATGGAAGAATGGTTGGTTGGAAGTATGATTAGTAAGGAGGATGGAATAATGGTTGGTTGGTTGGAAGGATGGTTGGTTGGAAGTATGGTTGGTAAGGAGGATGAAAGAATTGTTGGTTGGAAGTATGGTTGGTAAGGAGGATGGAATAATGGTTGGTTGGAAGGATGGTTGATAAGGAGGATGGAATAATGGTTGGTTGGAAGCGTGGTTAGTAAGGAGGATGGAATAATGGTTGGTTGGAAAGATGGTTGGTAAGGAGGATGGAATAATGGTTGGTTGGAAGGATGGTTGGTATGGAGGATGGAAGAATGGTTGGTTAGAAGAATGGTTGGTTGGAAGGATGGTTGGTAAGGAGGATGGAAGAATGGTTGGTTGGAAGTATGATTAGTAAGGAGGATGGAATAATGGTTGGTTGAAAGGATGGTTGGTTGGAAGTATGGTTGGTAAAGAGGATGAAAGAATGGTTGGTTGGAAGTATGGTTGGTAAGGAGGATGGAATAATGGTTGGTTGGAAGGATGGTTGGTAAGGAGGATGGAATAATGGTTGGTTGAAAGTATGGTTAGTAAGGAGGATGGAATAATGGTTGGTTGGAAGGATAGTTAGTAAGGAGGATAGAATAATGGTTGGTTGAAAGTATGGTTAGTAAGGAGGATAGAATAATGGTTGGTTGAAAATATGGTTAGTAAGGAGGATGGGAAAATGATTGGTTGAAAGTATGGTTAGTAAGGAGGATGGAATAATGGTTGGTTGGAAGGATAGTTAGTAAGGAGGATAGAATAATGGTTGGTTGAAAGTATGGTTAGTAAGGAGGATGGAAAAATGGCTGGTTGAAAGTATGGTTTGTAAGGAGGATGGAATAATGGTTGGTTGGAAGGATGGTTAGTAAGGAGGATTGAATAATAGCTGGTTGGAAGGATGGTTGGTAAGGAGGATGGAATAATGGCTGGTTGGAAGGATGGTTAATAAGGAGGATGGAATAATGGTTGGTTGGAAGTATGGTTGGTAAGGAGGATGGAAGAATGGTTGGTTGGAAGGATGGTTGGTAAGGAGGATGGAAGAATGGCTGGTTGGAAGTAAGGTTAGTGAGGAGGATGGAATAATGGTTGGTTGGAAGGATGGTTAGTGAGGAGGATGGAATAATGGTTGGTTGGAAGGATGGTTAGTAAGGAGGATAGAATAATGGTTGGTTGGAAGGATGGTTAGTAAGGAGGATAGAATAATGGTTGGTTGGAAGGATGGTTAGTAAGGAGGATGGAATAATGGTTGGTTGGAAGGATGGTTGGTAAGGAGGATGGAAGAATGGCTGGTTGGAAGGATGGTTGGTAAGGAGGATTGAATAATGGTTGGTTGGAAGGATGGTTAGTAAGGAGGATAGAATAATGGTTGGTTGGAAGGATGGTTGGTAAGGAGGATGGAAGAATGGCTGGTTGGACGTAATGTTAGTGAGGAGGATGGAATAATGGTTGGTTGGAAGGATGGTTGGTAAGGAGGATGGAAGAATGGCTGGTTGGAAGTAAGGTTAGTGAGGAGGATGGAATAATGGTTGGTTGGAAGGATGGTTAGTAAGGAGGATGGAATAATGGTTAGTTGGAAAGATGGTTGGCAAGGAGGATGGAAGAATTGTTGGTTGGAAGTATGGTTGGTAAAGAGGATGAAAGAATGGCTGGTTGGAAGGATAGTTGGTTGGTTGGAAGAATGGAAGAATAATTGGTTGGAAGGAATAATTGTTGGTTGTTTAGTAGAGGTAGACAACGATACAAGTGGGAAGATAACATCGAGAGATGGACGAACATCAATCTGACAGTCTGGGCGAGAGACAGATAGTGGTGGAAATACATTGCAGTCAAACTTCACTGTGGAGACGGCACCTGATGAATTAATATGCTCCATTTGGAGATGAAAGTCAGAGAGGCAAGGACCACATGCACAATATGTCACGATAGTACCGTAACGGAGTCCTACATCCTTTTAATAGACGTTGGTGTTGGTTTATTCTGATTTAAGCCCTATCTTGATCATCATCATGTGCCATATCGATAAGCGTGGAGGTGGGGGTCATGTTTCGCCATCTCACACGATCATCAGAGTCGTCGATCAGCTCTGTGTTCTTGTCTCGACCATGCCATGTGACCAAGCCATCCAGATAGTTATTCCCTGCCTTCCCCTTTTTCTTTTCCTCTCAATCTTGCCAGTTGTAATCAAATTCTCTAGTCTCTTCTTCTCGTAACGCGCCCAAAAATGTTCACGGTCTACGTCTAATTTCTCTTTTCGGTTGACAGTTTTCAGCTGCTTCTTGTAGGACTTGCTCATTGGTTTCTGTCGATGGCGTTCTTTGCATTTTCCTAAGTAATAACGTTTTCACTGCCATTAGCTTTTTTTTCTTTCCCCAGCTTGTCTGCACAATGTCCGCGTTTTACATCCATACAAAAGTACAGGTTCTATGCAGCACTTCAACACTCTTTTTTTTTCTCGTTGCAATTGACATCATTTTATTGGTCGGTATGTTTTCCATCTTGCAAAAGGCTACCTTCGCCATGGCGATTCTTGTTCTAATCTCTTCAAGGCATCTCCCATCAGATGTTATGACTGTTCCTTACAGTTTGTACCGATTCACTTGTTTAAAAATATTCCAATTTACTCATATATTACATTGTGGTATTTATTTATTCTTAGTGACGATCATAACATCTGTCTTCTTGCAATTTAATTCTAACCTTAGTTATTCACTGTTTTAAAACTCTTCATGTTTGAATTCAACTGAAGTGTGTCTATCATCAAAATTTTACCCATCTATTCCATGGAGAATTCATTCATTCATTCAGTAGCACGTCCTTTGCAGAACCCCGCTCCCATAACACCCATCCGGAAAACTTCTCGGTCATAAGCAAGATGTCCCGCGTCCGATACGTCTATCTGGAGATCACCTGCCACATCATTCCCCCATCTTCTCTTTGGCCTTCCTCTTCTTATCTTCCCGGGCATAAATACAAATCCATGATTGTTCTTTCCAAACTTTCATGTGGATGCAATAGGTAAATAAACAAAAACGAAAGTGAAATTGGTCAGATTTGCACAAATAAAATCGCACGTGACAGACTGAGCATTGCGGTAGAAAGCCTTCGTCAGCAGTCAGCACACAAAAGCAGAGACCCTGATACAACTACATTAAAAATTACCCACACATTTTTATTGAAAAATCATTTAGCCAAGGTCAAGGACATGTCTAATCCTTTGAGCGTAACAAATTTCATTTATTGTTTCGGAATACAGTTCTGCAAAACTCTTTACTGTCTTCCATCATGAACTGTTTATTTATTTATTTTTCAGGCTCGCTCATGCAATTCCAAACACTCCGGATTATTCTTTACTTCTTGTCCTAGATCTCGACCATCTATGACCTTTTCGTTCAGTTCTATATTCTTCTATTTCGTATTATAGCAGAGGTGGGCAAACATTTTATGCGTAGGGCCACATTTACAAATGTAAAGTTATTAGGGGACTGCATATAAATTATGTCCACTTTGTTTACAGCAACCTATCACAATATGTAATTATTAATTATTTATAGGTTATTAAGCAGTATAAATAACTAATTATTGCAATTTTATTTTACTTATACATTATATTTTACAATATGGACAAACACTTTCACTAATGTGTTAACAAGATTTTACAATTTATTATTATAATAATTATGTTTTATTATACCGATACCGAATATATACCGATATATGAAGCCCATAATCTGGCACTCTCACGATGTTTAGACTTCACCTCGACACCGCAAGGTACAAAAGGAACATGATGAGATGAGATGAGATGAGATGTTTTATTATCTATCAATGGCGTTAATTTAGACATAGACCGACTACATTGTTACTATAATTGTTGATTTCTAATGAAATGTATGTAATTGCTTGCAATTTTTGACAATATTCTTGAAATCTGGAGCAAGTGTACTGTTGAAATTCGCATGACAGCATGCAAGGTGCAGTCCGACAATAAAGACCTATTCTTAGATTTGTTGATCTTCAAGCAAGAAAATACTTGTTCGCAAATGTATGATGACCCAAACAATGATAAAAGTTTAGCTGCAAAGTTTTTCAATTCGGGAAATGATTCTTCTGATAAAGATCCATAGAAATCCAGCAAACAATCTGACTTGAATTTCTCTTTTAGGTCATGATCTGCTTGTAAGTCAAGCAGCCCCAACTGTATGTCCTGTGTGGCTGTATCAGCTCCTGTACTAAAAGAAGATTTGAGAATATTGAACTATGGCTCTAAGTTCTTGAAATTTTGGAATCTCCATCCAAATTTTTCAATCAATGCATCTAATTGGGCTTTGTACTTTTCAGTAATTTCACAAGAAATGGTTTCTTGTTTCAGCAAAGGGAAGTGACAAAACCTTTTTTTCACTTGCTTGTCTGGAGAACAGAGTTTTGCCTAGGTACTTTAGTAACATTTTCTAAATTGCTTTTTAATTATATAACCTGCATAGTTGGATACCTCTTGAAAAAACAAATCCAACGATACCTTGTCTGTACGTCAATTGTAAGCTGAGATATTAATTTTTGTATGTCAGTTTATTATTTAACATTGGCATATTGGTAAATGGTCAAAATCCCACTCGGGAAAGTGTGACCGCAAAACACATAAGCTAAGGGCAGATAACTGCTCTTGTTTTTTTTCTCGCTAAGGGGGATAACTCAGGTTTTTATTTTGAACACAAAGTTCAAATGAAAACCTCAAACTCCCTCTTCCTCCTGCCTCTTCCTCCACTCCAACCCCCTCCTTCGCCTACTACTTCTCATTCTTTCTCCCCCTCCTTCCTCCTAAAGCCATTTTAATAATATGGCACATTTTCCCAAATGCAAAAATAGTTTAGTTTAGTCGTTGGATCAACATCACGGCACACGGGTCTAACCCATAAGTGCTCCGTTTTTGTCCTAACTCAAACCTGAGTCTGGAGAAACTCAGCTCAATGCATGAACTCCGTAGCATCTGTGAGGATCCTGAAATACTTTGGGTAGATTTTTAACTCGAAATTTTGCCCGGGCAGCGCCGTTAGGCTACTCTTTTTCGATTTCCAACTGCCAAGGGATTTTTTACGTGCGCAACAATACACACGGGCGTCCGATCTCACTACCCAGAGACCAGGGGAAATTTTATTACTGGAAGTCCACGTGGATTTTTTAAATAAATCCCGGTCCTCACCGGGGCTTGAACCCAGGACCTCCAGTACTCGAGGCGGACACCACACCTCGAGACCACTCAGAAAAATAGTTCAGTATGACAGTCATGTAATAATAAAAATTGTGAATGATGTAATAAACCCAGTAGTCGGCTGGATTAGCGCATTCGGCATTGGTTATGCTGACATCGTGCGTTCGAATCTCCATGAAGAATTTTTGTGTCCTCAGTAGCATAGTGGTAAGTGTCTCTGCCTGTCATGCAGGAGCTCGAAGTTCGAATCCCCTCGGGGAGGCAATATTTTAAGGCTCAGTTGGTTAGAGCTTCGTGCTAATAACGCGAATGCCGTGGGTTCGATCCCCATACTGGCTAGCGAAATTTATTGTCCATTACCCCATGTGCACAACAACCACCTTCAGATTTATATGACTGTGAGGGTAAAACCATATTCAGCTGCTTTGGTGGCTGTCTAGTCACGGGGCTATCATTCTGAACCGGTGATGGACCCTACTATATTTTCCTTGAGGTTGAACGGGGTAGGGGTAATGGTGAAATCGAATCGATTAAAGATTTATGGTGGCTTTCAATTTTTATAAAATGAAAAATCATGCAGTTTAGAAAAAGTAAATAACCAATCATTGAGTTATTAGTTTGCATATACAAAATGATGATTCTGAGTTATGTTAGTTGAGTAACTGTTATTAATCAACTACATTATTAAAGCCAGCTCCTTGGTGAAGAGGTTATATTTCTTTTGTTCGGGCTGATAAACCGAACGTAAAGGTCATGTCACCGTTGTAATCTACCTGTCATCTTTTTTTACAAAAATATTTCATTACGTAATTTATAGGGACGCAGAGGTGTTTCCAAGGCACCAGGGCCAGGTTCAATACTGGCCAAGGCCTACTAACACGTCCTAGTCGTGCGTCCTGGGCAACAGGTCCCTTCGGGGTCCTGGCTAACTTAGAAGAATCGCCGATTCTTCCGAAGTCGGAGAGTATCTGCCTGCTCGGTGAGGAACCACCAGTCTGCACACCAATAAGCCAGACATGGGACAACGGATACTCTCGCAAACCTCAGTCCGGTATGACATCACACTGATGTTGTACAATAGGATGTCTTCATCCGACATACAGGACTTCACGCTGGAATTCACAGCCATTCAACGCAAGCAAGCAAGTAATTTAGACGAACAACTCCATCCATCATGTGCCATGCCGGTAAGCGTGGGCGTTCATGTTCTACCATCTCACCCGATCACCAGAGTCGTGGATCAGCTCCGTGTTTCTGTCTTGATCATGCCACAAGGCCAAGCCATCCAGGTACTTGCTTCTAGGTCTTCCCCTTGGTCTGTTCCCCTCGATCTTACCAGTTGTCACCAAATTCTCCAATCCATTTCTTCTCATAACATGTCCAAAAAATTTTGACTGTCTACGTCTAATTTCTCTAATCAATTTACGATCTTCATTTGTTTCTTGAAGGACTTGTTCATTGGTCTTTCTGGCTGTCCATGGTATTCTTTGCATTTTCCTCAGAAACCACATCTCTACAGCCATCAGATGTTTTTCGGCCTGACTGCTCATTGTCCACGCTTCACATCCATATAAAAGTACAGGTTCAATGTAGCATCTCAACACTCTTTTTCTCGTTTCAATTGACATCTTTTTATTGGTCAATATGTTTTTCATCTTGCTAAAGGCTACTTTTGCCATGGCGATTCTTGTTCTAATCTCTTCAAGGCATCTCCCATCAGATGTTATTACTGTTCCGAGATAATTGTACCTGCTCACTTGTTGAAGAATATTCCCATTTACTTGTATATTACATTGTGGTATTTCGTCCTTCCTAGTGACGACCATAATCTGTGTCTTTTTACAATTTAATTCTAACCCTAGTTGTTCACTGTGTGTAACAACTGCATCTACTAAATTTTGCAGGTCCTGTTCATTGTCTGCAATCAAGACTGTATCATCTGCATATCTAATGTTATTGATGCATCGTCCCCCAATGTTGATTCCTTCCATATCTTCAATATTTCTGAAAATACTTTCACTGTACAGGGAAAACAGATCTGGAGACATTACACATCCCTGTCTCACACCCCTTTTAATAGGCTGATATTGGCTTACTTCATTATCAACTCTTATGGCAGCTTGTTGTTTCCAATATATGTTTTTTTACAAGTCTAAGATCTTTTCCATCAATTTGTAGATCTTCAAGCATCCTTATCATGTTGACATGTCTCACTTTATCAAAAGCCTTTGTGTAGTCAATAAAGCAAAGGTGTAGATCTTTGTTTACTTCTATAGAACGTTCGATTATGTTTCTCAGTATATACACAGCATTTACTGTACCTTTGCCTTCCACAACTAATAACATGAAAAACATGACGAACAACTAATAACATGAAAAACAAAATGTAAATAACAGGACTTACTATTGTGAGGTAATCAATTCAATTTAATAGTCACTGTATATTTTGCATGACTTCTTTTTCACACAACTTCAGACTTGAAGACCTGAAATTATTTTTAAAAGCAGCAGTCAATTTGAGACAATATATTTCTATACCACCGACTAAAATCAGACTTAAAATAATGTAATAAACCATAATATTTATGGTGGCTTTTATGTTTTATAAAATTCCAAATCATGCACTTATAGTAACACAGTAACTGTTATTAATCAATTAAATTATTAAATCTTTCACTGATTCAAATCATGTGATATTAATAAAATAGTGACACCATCTGTATTGTTTTCTTGTCCCATAGATAACAATATGTATGGTTTCTATGGGCTTTATTAATAGAGTGTATTATGTGATTTACTGTAGAAGCTGGCTGCTGGGTTTATTATGAGGCCATTTAAATTATTTCCATGAGGTCAGATCTTGCAATAATAATTACACCATTCTATTTGTTTTGCTTTGCCATCCCACAATAACATTATAGTGTCAGTGTCTGTAATAAGCATGCCAAAAAATTTTGCATACATATACAATGAAAGCTGCATATTTTACTTCCCATTGAAAAGTTTTAATTAGGTCAGAGCATGTGTTAAAGAATAATAATGACATATACATGTTTCTCACTTTTAATAAGAGAATCAACAGTATATGGTAGACAGTTCATTTAATAACATGTATAACCATGCTGCTGGCATGTTTAATGAGTGTTCAGGATTATAGCTGTGCAATTTTTCGTATACATTACTTCGACGAACTTACAGTACAATAAATCTGTCTCAATATTACACACCACTGTGAACTATACAGGTGTCATTAAGATATACTTTTCATTTAGTATACTTTCATAGTCTATAGAGTATACTTTTTCATTTACTACTGGTGACATTTATGGCAGACAGCTGGTGACATTTAGTGAATAGTGGTGGTGACAATCATCTAAACATTACTATTGTTCGAAATGACATATGGCATAATTTTACTGTAAATTCCATTGAAATGAACTGCAAGAGCCATTTTTCTGTTTCAGTATGATTTATTTTGACCTTGTAAAAAATTTACAATGGGTGCCAATACATTTTAGAAATGTTAAGTTACTTAAAAATCAAAGGTTTTTAGGCTGAACCATGTAAATTATATGTATTACTGTGGGCTGACAAAACAAGCATAAAGCAAAATACATGTCATATTACACGTTCTGAGATAAAAAAAGTAACCAAAATGGCCAACATATTTGTTTCATAATGAATACATCACTTACATGACATGATTGAAGAAAGCCCTACATATGCTTGTAGACAGGTCAAGAGTACCTAATGGAATACTATTTCCCCCTCTGCCGTGCGTCCACCTTGACGAGGTAGAGGGGCTTGAGCGTTCCAATGACCCCAAGAGCTATGCCGACGGTAGCACAGCTACTGGTAGGGTCACCCATGTCGGACAGGTCAAGGGAGAGGGACCAGACGAAGTGACGCACAAACCTGCTGCCTTGTAGGTAGACTGGGGACAGTCAAAGGCTAGGGAAAGCATCCCGAACAAATGCTTGTCGAAATCGGATGTACTGAGCCACAGGCTTGACAAAGAAGTGCAACGTAACTTTATCATTTCATGATGCCACAGATGAAAGTTAATCGATATGGTGCTAATCCCGTGAAGTCCCATCAGGCGGTGATAGTGCCGGGCCCACTGCCTCGAGGGGGTCCACCCATGACTACTGGTGGTCACCTTCCCCTGTGCTGTGGAGTCAAGGCACAGAGGAGTAGGTTAAGAGCTATTGACCAAACACCCCGGACACTCAACATACTACAATGGAATGCAGAAGGAGTTTATAACAAGAAAGCCTCCCTAACACAGCGTCTTCATAAAGATAGAATAGATGTGGCATGCATTCAAGAGACACACCTCAACGCCAATCGCACATTTTCAGTCGAGGGATATCAGGCCACACGTTTCGACCGCGAAGGACATAAAGGAGGAGTTGTAATACTTACACGAAATACAATACCTTGCAGCGAAGTATCTGTGATCTCTGACAACCAAACGGAAATTATAGGTGTTGATATAATGATAAAGGACGTGAACATAAGAATTTACAATCTATATAGCCCGGCAGATAAGGATCTTACACTCTCAAACATGGAAATAACTGACACAAATTGCATTGTTGTCGGAGACTTTAATAGCCGTTCAGAAAGATGGGGATACCCAGATACTGACAAAAGAGGAGATGAAGTGGAGGACTGGGAAATAGACTCAAATCTCCATCTACTTAACAAAGCGGATGCCACACCGAGCTTCTACTCCAGAAGATGGATTACCACTTCTACTCCAGACTTAGCTTTCTGCACAGGAGACATCCTCCACAAAATCGATCGCCATGTGCTGGACCAATTAGCAGGTAGTGACCACAGACCAATCAAGCTTGTAATAAATATGGAGTATGTTCCACAGGAGCAAAAGCCTTTGCCCCGTTGGAATTACAAACGAGCAGATTGGGACAGATTTGCCATACTAACAGACAAATATTGTGAAAACGTAAATACACGATATGGCAACATGAAGCAAATGGTGGAAAGTCTAAACAGAGCAATAATGCAGGCAGCCACTGAGTCTATTCCAAGAGGAGCAAGGAAAAATTACAAACCATACTGGACTGAAGAACTACAATTTTTGGAGGACAAAGTTGAAGATGCTAGGAAGACCGCAGAGAGAGAACAAACAACTGAAGCGAACATCTCTCTCAAAGCCATCTCAGCAAAATATAAAAGAACAGTAAATCAAACAACAAGAGATTGTTGGAGGAAAAAAACAGAAAACCTGAATTTTGACAGGGATGGAAACAAACTATGGAAACTAGTGAAAGCCATGAACAATGAAGGACCTAGAAACAAACAAATAACAATTAAACAAGGAAATGCCTTGCTTACAGGAAAAAAGGCTGCAAATGCACTAATGGAACACTATCAAATGCAAACCACATTGATATTACAGCCGAACAGAAGAAAGCAATCAAAGATAAACAGATGCATCATACATATACAGAGACAGCAGCAGAATATATGATGGCAAATCTAACAATGGAAGAAATGGAACAGGCAATGAATACCCTAAAAAAGAAGACATCACCAGGAAAGGATGGAATCACAAATGAAATGCTAATAGGACTAGGCACTAAGGCAAAAAAGAAACTACTAGCAGTCCTAAATTACAGCTGGAAGAGGGGAATAGTCCCACAGGCATGGAAGGAAGCTATACTAATACCAGTCCCAAAGAAAGGAAAAGACCTGGAAGAACCAAATGGCTATCGACCTATCAGTCTTCTTAGCTGTGTAGGAAAATTAATGGAACGCATTATCAATGGCAGGCTAACATGGCATCTGGAAGAAAACCAACTCTTAACACCTCACCAAGCAGGATTCAGAAAGTACAGATCTACTGAAGATCAAATAACCTATATAGCTCAGGAAATAGAGGATGCCTTCCAAGAGAAAAAGCACACACTAGCAGTCTGGATAGATTTAGAAAAAGCATTTGATAAAGTATGGAAGGAAGGACTGAAAGTAAAACTGCAAAAAATGCATGTTTGCGGGAAAATGTACAAATGGATCAGCCACTACCTTGAGAACAGAACTGCCAGGACAAAAGTACAAGGACAAACCAGCAAAATGATGCTGTTGGAGCAAGGTGTCCCCCAAGGAGGAGTTCTTTCACCAACATTATTCCTAGCATATATAAACGACATCACGGAAAATTTTCCAGCCAGAGTAAACACATCATCCTTTGCAGATGACCTAGCCATATGGATATCTGAAGAATATATTAGTACAGCTAACAGCAGAATACAGCAAGCCCTATTAGCGCTAGAGGACTGGTCAAAATCATGGCTAGTGAAGATAAGTGAGGAGAAAACAACATGCACAGTGTTCTCCCTCTCAACTAAAACTCAGCAACCTAAGCTGGTATTGAATAAAAAAATATTGCGCCATGAAGAAAATCCAAACTATCTAGGAGTCACCTTTGATCGTCGCCTGACATGGAAGACACAGGTTGAGAAAAATCGAACAAGAGCAAGGCAAAGAATGGCAATCATGAAAAAGCTTGCTGGTACAACATGGGGAGCAGATGAGAAAGTTCTCAAGAAGTTATATACTGGGCGGGTGAGGCCAGTACTGGAATATGGCATTGCAGCTTGGGCAACAGCAGCTAAGTCAAACTTTAACAAAATAAGTAGAGTCCAAAATCAAGGAATGCGAATCATAACTGGAAGCCTGAAGACAACGCCTATTAATGAATTAGAAAAGATCACTTGTTTACAACCAATGCAGGATAGAAGAGATAGCAGAGCCCAGCAACAAGCAGAAAAATTTAGAAGATTGACAGACCACCCTATGTACAACAGATTTAATGGTTTTGGAAAGGGAAGACTGAAGCGTAGCAACTTTGTAGAAACTGCAAAACGAAGGATTAGGTCAGATCCTATTCTTAACATATCAACAGTCAAGCCCATACACAATGCACACAAGTTCCCAGCTTGGAGACAGCAGCAACTGCCTGAGATGATAGAAAACATTCCTGGTATTGAGAAAAAGAACACTCAGCATGAAACCGAAAGAAGAGAAATAACCCTAAACTACATAAAAGAACATTACCCAAGCAGGAATTGGACCCATGCATATACAGATGGATCAGCCAAAAATTCAATAGAGAATGGAGGAGGAGGAATTCTCCTAAATTTAAAAAATGGAGCGAAAAAAACACATTCACTGGCAACTGGAAAATTTTCAAGTAACTTCAAAGCGGAGGTAGAGGCTTTGAAAACTGCAGCAGAAATGCTCCTGATGGAGGAAAATAAAGAGAAGCAAATAGCTATCTTCACAGATGCAAAGTCAGCTGTCTCAATCCTGAAGAGCAATAACAGCACAGAACAAACTGACCTAAGAGCAGCACTCCATGGTCTATGCCAGAAATCCAAAAAAGTTGTAATACAATGGATCCCATCACATTGCAGTATACCTGGAAACGAAGAGGCTGACAGACTGGCAAAAGAGGGCGGACGACTACCACAGCCTGACATAGACATAACCTATAATGAGGCAAAGAGGTTGATAAAAAGCACTTATAGAACCAAATGGGAATCAGAGCATCCAGGCCATCAGAAGGATGATGCATATTACAAACTCGACAGAAGAGAACAAGTAGCAATCTTCAGACTCCGCACAGGACACAACAGGCTGAAATACCACTTGTTCAATAAACTAAAGATAGGAGATACCGATGAATGTAATTGTAGAACTGGAAAAATGACAGCAAAACATTTGCTGCAGGATTGCCCAACGTATGCAGAACAGAGAAAGATATTTTGGCCCACACCTGCTTCATTTGAGGACAAGCTCTATGGAGATATCAACAAGCTAAAGTTGACCGCAGATTACTTTAACTATATACAGGTTGACATTTAAAGGTGCATGAAGACCCAGAGGCATGAAATGGAATATTGCTTGGATAGCAAATCCATTACGTGGAAAGTCCAAATCAAAAGCCCATTGTGTGGGCTTCATAAAAGGTGGAAAAGTGTCCTAGGTGCACGAAATGGAATATTGCTTGGATAGCAAATCCATTACGTGGAAAGTCCGAATCAAAAGCCCACTGTGTGGGCTTCATAAAAGGTGGAAAAGTGTCCTAGTGGCACGAAATGGAATATTGCTTGGATAGCAAATCCATTACGTGGAAAGTCTGAATCAAAAGCCCACTGTGTGGGCTTCATAAAAGGTGGAAAAGTGTCCTAGTGGCACGAAATGGAATATTGCTTGGCTAGCAAATCCATTACATGGAAAGTCCGAATCGAAAGCTCACTGTGTGGATGTCATCTGCAGACTGCATACTTCTGGTTTCCGGAAGAACAGCCTATGGTGAACGGAAGGCCCAATATACGGAAGTGAGGCTAAGCAGCCATGTGCAGGACGTGACGATTCCTTGGGTGAGCCCAGTACCAGAGCGCTATGTATCGGCTCTGCAAGTATGGAAGCCTCCTAGGATGGCGGGGAATGCCCATGGCCTGCCCCTGCCTTCCCTTGAGGGCTGACCAGGATCTTTGGCTGTTCTATATGGACCAGCTGGGATGGGGGATAACACCACAACAGTGAGAGTCAAACGTCCTAAGAAACCCCCGGGAAGGTTAACCCGGTCAACAAATGCCCGCAGAAGTCGGATGTGTCGGCCTAACGGCGCAAGAACGCAGCTCTGCTGTAAACAGGCACAACGCAATCACATCCGGAAAAAAACTCCGGATGAACGAAGAAGAAGAAGAAGAATACTATTTCTTTTTATATTGAACATTTTGAAGTTCAAATTCAGTTATATTACCCAGCAATTAACTTTTGTGAAATCTGTAAATTATTTAGAAAAAAACAGACATCTGAAATGAACCACGGAAACCCTACACACATTTGTGTGTGTGTGTGTGTGTGTTTGTGTGTGTGTGTGTGTGTGTATATATATATATATATATATATATATATGTCACACGTCGTTCTTGATGATAATATCAATGTTCTTGATGATCTTTGCTTGATATTGTCGTGTGATGGTCGTTGTCTAGGTAACGATGTTCATGGTGTGTCAGTAGTAAGGAAGGGTGGATATACCTCGGAATGAGACATAAAATACCTCATATACAAAGAAAATAGAAGGAGGACCATGAGGACCCATGAGGACCCGCATTTTTTAGTAAGCTCAAAGAAGTGGAGTGGGGACCATAATTTAGGCATAATCGATAGGTGTATGCAGGCTGTTACGGGTTGATGTATTCGCATCTTTGGTAAGATCGGCGAACAGCTGTGAGCAAAAAGTCGATATTGTCGGCAGGTGTATATTAGTGTCGGGGTCGAGGGAGGTCGCTGGTGCCATCTGTTGTTTTTAATTACGGGCGGTGTCGGAATAAAATAATAAGAGCAGAGAAAGATGTGTAGGATGGGTTGGTAAGGGGTGAAAGACGGGGTGGGTGTGCGTAGTTGGTCATAGTGGGATATCACCAATGTGTAACAGGGGTTCTAGTTACGGCCATTGCGCTTGACAGGTTCGAATCTCAAGGTGTGGTTGAGGTAGTGTGGTGGTGGTCGAGTTGTGACGGAGCTAGGTGGTAGCATTGGTGGTTCGAATCACGCTGCTGGTCGATAACGATGTCCGCCCTAGACGGGTACCTTTTAAATGGCTACTAAGGGATGGTGAGGGCTGGTGAGGGATGCCGCTGCCTCCCTCGCCCTCGTGTTGGGTTGTGGTCTGGGTCCTTCCAAGCTTTGTGTTTTCCTAGATCGATATTTTTTGATTGTCTGTGGGTTAAAAATGAATGTAAATGCCAGTTGTTGATATTAATCGGGGTATGTGTAACAAAGCACAGGTCGCCTGATACAGTACTCTGTATTGTTCATACTCCCAGTCATCCTAACTGTGGCGCCAGGGGTCTATGCCTCATGGCTCGTGGTGAGGTCTATGCCTCCCTCGTGTTGGGTTGTGATATGGGTTCTTCCACGCTTCGTGTTTTTCCTAGATCGATATTTTTTTTTTTGATTGTCTGTGGGTTAAAAAAGAATTTAAATGGCCCGTAAATTATGCAAGGTAGTTGGTGATATTAATCGGAGTATGTGTAACAAAGGAAAAGATCAATTGAACTAGGTGGGTAGGCTCAGTAAAGATGAGTTCGATAACGGCGGCGGCATCGTTCTTAATTGTTTCACAAGCTGTGACCAGTTGTATAACCCTTCCTTGTCTTCACATTTGTATGGTAACACTGACGCATTGGAGATACCGGCCATGGTAAAGAAGAAGAAAAAAATAATAATTATCTTCCCGTTTGTATAGACGTACACAAGCTAGTTGGTACCATAGGCCCCCTCATATGGAGGTGATAGGTTCGAAGCTCGATTCTTTATCGTTGGTAAGTGTATGGGGTGCGTAGAGGGGCATAGGGGATGTGGTGGGATATCACCAGTGTGTAACAGGGGTGTCTAGTTGTTGTCAATGCGCTTGATAGGTTCGAGTCCTACTGTGTGGTGGAGTAGTGTAGTAGTAGTAGTCAAGGTTGTAACGGAGATAGGTGGTGTTGTAGGCATCGTTTGAGAGTCGAAACACGCAAATGGTTGATAAGGGTGTCCACCCTAGGCGGCTCTTTTTAAGTGTATACTAAGCCGTAAATGTATAACAACGGTGTCTAGTTGCTGCCATAGCGCTTGTCAGGGTCGAAACCTACTATGTGGTGGGGTAGTGTGGCAGTGGGCGAGTATGTAACGCAGCTAGGTGGTATCATTGGCGGTTCAAATCACGCCCCTGGTCGCTAACTATACCCAACATAGGTGCCAGAGAAGCGAATGTAGTGGTATCGCTTTGCATTTTCCTCAGAAACCGCAGTTCCAAGCCAGCAGATTCAGCGTGACTGCTCAGTATCTTCACATTCATACAAAAGCATAGGTTCTATGTAGCACCGCAACACTCTTTTTCTCGTAGCAATTGCCATCTTTTTATTGGTCGCTATGTTTTTCATCTTGCTATTCACTTGTTTCAGAATATTCTCATTTACACGTATATTACATCGTGGTATTTCGTTCTCCCTAGTGACAATCATAAACCGTGTCGTTTTATTATTTAATTCTAACCCTAGTTGTTCACTGTGTGCAACAACCGCCTCTTCTAAATATTGCAGAGCCTACGCAGTGTCTGTTGATTACATAAATTATATGAAGGCAGTTGACAATTTAAATTAGATGAAGTTATTTTATTACAGACATTAAATGAAGACATTTGACTATAAATATTTAATAAAACGACGAAAGAACGGAGATCTACCGGCGTGAGAAAAAGCATATAAGTATGGTAATGTCAGTTCCTGTGAACATATTTACCATAAGCATTCTGAATAGTATATGAATATTTAGCTTTAAGGTGAAATCAATACGGCTGTATCGATCGGAAACAAGAAGAATGACTAAAACAAATACTAATAAACAACAAACATTTATTAACTGGTGCCCACGTAGTTCACCATTGGCGTTCATGTCTCATTCAACAATTAGTATAATGTCTGAAGTCACATTTGCGACTTCAACATATGTTTTTATAGTATATGTATATATGAAGATATATTCAAGGTGATTTCTAAGAACACATTTCCTCATATCACACTCTACAAAAGACATATTTCGCTCAAACTTAAACATTAAGAGTGGAAAAGAGTATGTTGTAGATACTGTTTTTCCTTTGTTTCTAGTGGGACTTGATTATTTGTTGTTCTATCTGGGCATGGTATGTATATTTTCAACATATCTTCACTGATGTTTTTCATCTTGTCTGCTCATTGCGCCCGCTTCAAAGTCATACAAAAGTACAGGTTCTATGAAAGACAGAGACACTTTGCGGTTATTGTTAACCAAAATGACAAATGAGAGGTCGATTAATATGTAAGTATTTGTAAATAAATAAATATACACAGGGCTGGCTGGTATATAATGATAACAAAGGTAGCTAGTTTTAGAAAACGAAATAGACGTGCTACCATACATAATTGGTGTTACAGATTTCGCCTACTCCTCACCAAAATCAGACACCGAAGAAGGGTAATGACATTTTTACAGTTGCGAAGTGCCGTATTAGAAGCCCAAATATTAACCTCAAGGTGCGGGTTAATCCAAAGCTAGTGAGTGTCTTCATTCTGATCTAGAGTTGTTTACCGTGCCTCCCACGCAAACAGAGGTGGAATAGTGACTATGTGTAGCTTAATTGTGGTGGCACCATCTGGAGATATTAATCAGATACTTGGTACCCAGTGAAGATGACAGATAACTGATGCGGGATAGGTCGCGTGGTCCTCAACAAAACATACAATGAAATAACGGTGAAATGAAATGTTGCGTCTCCGCGAAGCATTATTTTAGAAACCAAAGATTACAATCGATCTGAGAGGGTAACAATAAACAGGTTAATGTTACCAGAAAGAGGTGTCTTATACAGTGGGTACCAACGACAGACAGCTGGCCAAAAAGAACAATACGGGTCTAGAGGGTACGTACCATAGATCATATGGAGGTAACAGCTTCGATTCCGACGGGGTTGTGTGACGGAAATATTGGTTGTTTTAATTAGCTGTGATGGAGTTTACATCTCCGATCAACAGGTTTTGAGAGGTCTAAATAGGCAGTATTTTAAAGAATTCAAGTATATTATTACAATTTAAATTACATAATAAAATAAATACAGTGATGTGTATAAAATTATAAAAAACAAAAAAGTAAAAAACACCAGTGTTACATTAGCAAATAAGTGAAAAACGCAACGGTATGAATACATTGGTGTTTTTTACTTTTTTGTTTTTTATAATTTTATACACATCACTGTATTTATTTTATTATGTAATTTAACTTGTAATAATATACTTGAATTCTTTAAAATACTGCCTATTTAGACCTCTCAAAACCTGTTGATCGGAGATGTAAACTCCATCACAGCTAATTAAAACAACCAATATTTCCGTCACACAACCCCGTCGGAATCGAAGCTGTTACCTCCATATGATCTATGGTACCCTCTAGACCCGTATTGTTCTTTTTGGCCAGCTGTCTGTCGTTGGTACCCACTGTATAAGACACCTCTTTCTGGTAGCATTAACCTGTTTATTGTTACCCTCTCAGATCGATTGTAATCTTTGGTTTCTAAAATAATGCTTCGCGGAGACGCAACATTTCATTTCACCGTTATTTCATTGTATGTTTTGTTGAGGGCCACGCGACCTATCCCGCATCAGTTATCTGTCATCTTCACTGGGTACCAAGTATCTGATTAATATCTCCAGATGGTGCCACCACAGTTAAGCTACACATAGTCACTATTCCACCTCTGTTTGCGTGGGAGGCACGGTAAACAACTCTAGATCAGAATGAAGACACTCACTAGCTTTGGATTAACCCGCACCTTGAGGTTAATATTTGGGCTTCTAATACGGCACTTCGCAACTGTAAAAATGTCATTACCCTTCTTCGGTGTCTGATTTTGGTGAGGAGTAGGCGAAATCTGTAATACCAATTATGTATGGTAGCACGTCTATTTCGTTTTCTAAAACTAGCTACCTTTGTTATCATTATATACCAGCCAGCCCTGTGTATATTTATTTATTTACAAATACTTACATATTAATCGACCTCTCATTTGTCATTTTGGTTAACAATAACCGCAAAGTGTCTCTGTCTTTCATAGAACCTGTACTTTTGTATGACTTTGAAGCGGGCGCAATGAGCAGACAAGATGAAAAACATCAGTGAAGATATGTTGAAAATATACATACCATGCCCAGATAGAACAACAAATAATCAAGTCCCACTAGAAACAAAGGAAAAACAGTATCTACAACATACTCTTTTCCACTCTTAATGTTTAAGTTTGAGCGAAATATGTCTTTTGTAGAGTGTGATATGAGGAAATGTGTTCTTAGAAATCACCTTGAATATATCTTCATATATACATATACTATGAAAACATATGTTGAAGTCGCAAATGTGACTTCAGACATTATACTAATTGTTGAATGAGACATGAACGCCAATGGTGAACTACGTGGGCACCAGTTAATAAATGTTTGTTGTTTATTAGTATTTGTTTTAGTCATTCTTCTTGTTTCCGATCGGTACAGCCGTATTGATTTCACCTTAAAGCTAAATATTCATATACTATTCAGAATGCTTATGGTAAATATGTTCACAGGAACTGACATTACCATACTTATATGCTTTTTCTCACGCCGGTAGATCTCCGTTTTTTCGTCGTTTTATTAAATATTTATAGGCAAATGTCTTCATTTAATGTCTGTAATAAAATAACTTCATCTAATTTAAATTGTCAACTGCCTTCATATAATTTATGTAATCAACAGACACTGCGTAGGCTCTGCAATATTTAGAAGAGGCGGTTGTTGCACACAGTGAACAACTAGGGTTAGAATTAAATAATAAAACGACACGGTTTATGATTGTCACTAGGAAGAACGAAATACCACGATGTAATATACGTGTAAATGAGAATATTCTGAAACAAGTGAATAGCAAGATGAAAAACATAGCGACCAATAAAAAGATGGCAATTGCTACGAGAAAAAGAGTGTTGCGGTGCTACATAGAACCTATGCTTTTGTATGAATGTGAAGATACTGAGCAGTCACGCTGAATCTGCTGGCTTGGAACTGCGGTTTCTGAGGAAAATGCAAAGCGATACCGCTGCATTCGCTTCTCTGGCACCTATGTTGGGTATAGTTAGCGACCAGAGGCGTGATTTGAACCGCCAATGATACCACCTAGCTGCGTTACATACTCGCCCACTGCCACACTACCCCACCACATAGTAGGTTTCGACCCTGACAAGCGCTATGGCAGCAACTAGACACCGTTGTTATACATTTACGGCTTAGTATACACTTAAAAAGAGCCGCCTAGGGTGGACACCCTTATCAACCAGGTGCGTGTTTCGACTCTCAAACGATGCCTACAACACCACCTATCTCCGTTACAACCTTGACTACTACTACTACACTACTCCACCACACAGTAGGACTCGAACCTATCAAGCGCATTGACAACAACTAGACACCCCTGTTACTCATCTCATCTCATCATGTTCCTCTTGTACCTTGCGGTGTCGAGGTGAAGTATAAACTTCGTGAGAGTGCCCGGTTATGGGCTTCGTATATCGACATTCCCATGGATTCTGTTATTCCCTCCGTCCAGCGTTTACGTGGTCGGCCTCTTCCTCTGTTTCCATCTGGTCTGTACGTCATTGCCTGTTGTGGCATGCTGTTGACTGGTAGCCTACTTGCATGGCCAAACCATTTGACTTGCTGCTTTCTAATAAAATCTAGAGCAGCTTTAACCCCCACTTTAGTCCTGATTTCTTCATTTCTGATCTTATCTCTTCTTGATACGTTGAGTATTCTTCTCAGGAACCTCATTTCTGTTGTTGTGATTTTTCTTTTCTCTTTTTCTGTCATTGTCCAGGTTTGGCATTGGTAGCACAGAGTTGGTAGGAAGATTGTGTTGTAAAGTGCTTTCTTAGTAGTTATTGATACATGTTTGTTCTTTAGTATTGGTGCCATTTGTCCAATGAGTTGATTTGCCTTATTGCACCTATTTTCGATCTCGTCTTCTGATCTGCCATTTGATGATATTATACTTCCTAGGTACTTGAAGCTCTTTACTTGTTTCAAGGGATGTTCGTTTAGGTGAATTGTTACACACTGGTGATATCCCACCACATCCCCTATGCCCCTCTACGCATCCCATACACTTACCAACGATAAAGAATCGAGCTTCGAACCTATCACCTCCATATGAGGGGGCCTATGGTACCAACTAGCTTGTGTACGTCTATACAAACGGGAAGATAATTATTATTTTTTTCTTCTTCTTTACCATGGCTGGTATCTCCAATGCGTCAGTGTTACCATACAAATGTGAAGACAAGGAAGGGTTATACAACTGGTCACAGCTTGTGAAACAATTAGGAACGATGCCGCCGCCATTATCGAACTCATCTTTACTGAGCCTACCCACCTAGTTCAATTGATCTTTTCCTTTGTTACACATACTCCGATTAATATCACCAACTACCTTGCATAATTTACCGGCCATTTAAATTCTTTTTTAACCCACAGACAATCAAAAAAAAATCGATCTAGGAAAAACACGAAGCGTGGAAGAACCCATATCACAACCCAACACGAGGGAGGCATAGACCTCACCACGAGCCATGAGGCATAGACCCCTGGCGCCACAGTTAGGATGACTGGGAGTATGAACAATACAGAGTACTGTATCAGGCGACCTGTGATTTGTTACACATACCCCGATTAATATCAACAACTGGCATTTACATTCATTTTTAACCCACAGACAATCAAAAAATATCGATCTAGGAAAACACAAAGCTTGGAAGGACCCAGACCACAACCCAACACGAGGGCGAGGGAGGCAGCGGCATCCCTCACCAGCCCTCACCATCCCTTAGTAGCCATTTAAAAAGTACCCGTCTAGGGCGGACATCGTTATCGACCAGCAGCGTGATTCGAACCACCAATGCTACCACCTAGCTCCGTTACAACTCGACCACCACCACACTACCTCAACCACACCTTGAGATTCGAACCTGTCAAGCGCAATGGCCGTAACTAGAACCCCTGTTACACATTGGTGATATCCCACTATGACCAACTACGCACACCCACCCCGTCTTTCACCCCTTACCAACCCATCCTACACATCTTTCTCTGCTCTTATTATTTTATTCCGACACCGCCCGTAATTAAAAACAACAGATGGCACAAATAGATAATATGACCATTAAAAGAACGGAAACATACAAATACCTGGGTACGATCTTCAACTGCTCCAACATCATAAGGGAAGAAATACAAACTAGAATCAACTCTGGAAATAAGATATACTATGCACTACAACATCTACTAAAATCAAAGGCGCTATCTCGTAACACCAAAATCACAATATACAAAACACTGATCAGACCAGTTGTGCTGTATGGCTCTGAAACCTGGAGTACAACGAAAGGAGACGAAGCCTTGTTACAAACCTTTGAGAACAAAATTTTAAGACGCATCTTTGGACCCATTAGGGATACACAAAGTGGAGAGTGGAAAAGAAGAAGTAACAAAGACATTTATGATCTGTTTAAGTCCCCGCTAATCACTGGTATCATGAAGGCTAATAGACTACAATGGCTGGGGCATATAGAAAGAATGGAAGATAATAGGGAAACAAAACTCGCTTACACTCAGGAAATAAATGACCGTAGACCCCGAGGTAGACCAAGAAGGCGGTGGAGAGATAATACATGTACAGACCTACAAGCACTTGGAATCAACGACTGGCAAGAGAAGGTCCACCAGAGAGACGAATGGAGACGGATTGTATTTGCAGCAAAGAACCTCAATGGCTCGGAACGCTGAAGAAGAAGAAGAAGATGGCACCAGCGACCTCCCTCGACCCCGACACTAATATACACCTGCCGACAATATCGACTTTTTGCTCACAGCTGTTCGCCGATCTTACCAAAGATGCGAATACATCAACCCGTAACAGCCTGCATACACCTATCGATTATGCCTAAATTATGGTCCCCACTCCACTTCTTTGAGCTTACTAAAAAATGCGGGTCCTCATGGGTCCTCATGGTCCTCCTTCTATTTTCTTTGTATATGAGGTATTTTATGTCTCATTCCGAGGGATATCCACCCTTCCTTACTACTTGTGTCACTTGAGATATCTAACTGTCTCTTAATCCAACTCACCCCAGAAGTGCATCTTCACCAGTCATGAAACAAGATTGAGTTGGCGCACATAATCATTTATTCCAGAAATAAGACGGACAGACGGAACATGTATATATATCCAGAAACAATGTAATCCATAGAATATTAATATCCTCCTCACAATTTAACCAGCACACATCAATGCCTTCTCAAGCCTGCTTCATATCAAATCCACAAGACAGGTAATCCAGCTACTATCCACGGCTGGATCTCCTACAATACAACCCACACATTGGGTCGGAGCCACTGCTCAACTATGCAACCCACTCTGGGTTTTGGCCCTCACTCCCTATAGAACCCACTCTGGTTCAGGCCTGTCTTCACAACTAGCAGAACAACACCACACGGAGATCTCTAACTCCGCTTCTCCTTAGACTACCGATCAGATCGGCATCTACACATCAACTGTCCTGAAGTCTCTTGACTTCACACAAAACTAAACTGTCCTTCCCCCATCCCCTGGGGTCCACACTCACCCTTCCCATTATTTCTCAGGACTGGCTGTTTTCTCATAGCCAGGTCAGTCACTTTACTGTCCCCCACTTTCATCTCCATTCTTTCTCATGCCCGGTCACTCACCTCAATGTCAATGACCACAGACATGTGTCACTACCCCACCCTCAAAAGAAAACATCGTTTTCAAATGTTGGGAGACTAAAACTTATTAAATATGTGACCCAGACACATTGCCTGGGTAGTCGTAAGTATAAATCCACCTTACTCTAGCTACCAGACTAAATAATACATCAAATGCACATAGTACATTCCCATATTCCCCACACATAAATACAACCATCTTTCTATCTTGTGTACCAATGCATGAACTAATACATCACATAATAATAATACATCATAGAAAAGCATTATACTTATGTACCCACAGGTCTATTAATATCTTACGACCACACAATACTATTTGTGTACCGACCCTATATCAGGTGGTTCTGTTCTTGCCTTAACCCACCTCTGATTCCTGTCGATGCTGTGTCTACCTTTCATGTACCCATGACTCATGGTACCTCTACAATTACAACATCTGTTTGCTATCCCTAGCCCTGGGTCAGTAATGTCGCGAATACTCTTTTGACCTGACTCAACTTTCATATCTGCATATTGCACCGTTACACTTGAGTCTCTGTTTAGTCTGAACTCTTTATTCAATCTTGGCCCATATACCTGGCACCTTGCTTTCTGCTGCATACGCCTTCTGCCTATGTGCCCTACACATGCACTATCCTGAGCTGTTCTAGTATATCGGTCTCTATGTGCTAAAAGTACTGCTCCTTGCCCACGTGCAGTTCCACTATCTGAAAAGCTGCGAGTGAGAACATTGTTCTTCCTCTCGAAGCACCATCTACCTTTCTTTGACTGCCTATGTTCTACTCTCCTACACCCTTGGGAACATTTGTTCAGAGTAGTATCTTGTCTCTGGGAGCTACTAGCACTATATTTGGGATCCATTCTCATCTGCTCAGCTGTACTATCCTTGTCCTGAGTTCCTGTGTCTACTTCAAGTGCCTCTTCCACCTCAGCTATACTCTCTAATGTAGGTTCTCTTGTGGTAACTACCTCATTACTGCTTACACTATATTTTTGGTCCCAATAAACTACTTCCTCTTCTGTACAATCTTTAACTCCTATAACATTTCCTATGATCAAATCAGCCACTGGTGAGTCCAAAACACACGCTGTCACTCATCCAGTGATATATGGTGTTTTTACTGTTATTATGGCTACTGGGTAGAACTCTACTGTCCCATTAAATGTTATGGATCTAATCTTTTTCCCTGTATAATCCGAGGGATCTATTAAACTTCTCCTCACTCCGATAGACGTACATCCGGAATCCCTAATTGTTAACGCTGGCCTGTCATTAACAAACCCATGATGCATCTTCAGACTTCCTCCTTCATGTACTGCTGATCCTGCTTTAACTGTGTGACCACATATTAAGACTGGCTGACTGTCTTTTTCAAAAAGAGGTTTGCACCCACTACAATCTTCATTGTTCAGCGTCTCAATTACTTGTGCTGCATTTGAGTGCTCTGTTTCTCTCATCCTACATTGATGACTGACATGCCCCTTCCTTCCACATTTGAAACAAGTGATCTCCCTTTTACTGTTGTTCGTTGGTCCATCTGATGGTTGTGCATCACAATCTGCCATTTTGTGTCTCCAGCTCCCACAATTCCAACATCCGGCATAATTTTGACGTCTCTGGAAATTCCCTCTTCTATATGGGTACCGTCCTACTCTGCCAACATTGTTTCCTCGGAAACAATTATCTTGAGGTTCTTGTTGCTCACCTTTCTGTGCTGAATCCACACTTTTCGCCCTTGGTCTGATGACTGGATTCTGGTCCTGTCTAGTGTACGCTGCACAGACTATTTCCTCAGTCATTAGTTTTCCAATAGATACGTTAGGATGTGCAGTCATGTAGTTTTGCCCTAACTGAGACATTGTGTCTATGTCCTTTGGCTTACGCTCCTCAAAGAACGCCACTAAATTAGAATTGCATGCAGATACTATCTTGTCTCTTAACATTAAATCTACTAATTTATTAAAATCTTTCCCTACTTCTGCGAGCTCCATCCATTTGTTAAATGTATTCTTTACATTGTTAACAAAGTCTGTGAAATCTTGATTTGTCTCTGGCACTAACTGTCTAAACTTTGTCCTATATTCATGCTCAGTGAGTTGTAACTTTGTCAGCAAACGTTGACGTAAGATAGTGTAGTTGTTCCTTTCTTCTACAGGTAAATTGAACATGGTGTCTAGTGCCTTGCCCGTAAGAAACTCGCCAAGTCGCATCCCATATTCTGCTTCCGGGATCCCTAGAGTTTTCACAGATGATTCGAATCTCGAAAGATAGACCTCAAGACAATCCCGGTCCGTAAAGTATGGCAGTTTCAATCTCTGTGACGACTGCGATGGTCTTCTGCTTTCCTCACTTTGACCTTTCTAAGATAGTTCTAGTTTTCTTAACTCGATTTCAGTTTGCATCTGACACTTGATCTTCTCTTTCTCAATTTCCATTTCAGCTAACTTTACTTGTGTCTCTTTCTCTTCCTGTAGACGCTTGTTTTCCATTTCAGCTAGTTTTACTTGTGTCTCTTTCTCTTCCTGTAGACGCTTGTTTTCCATTTCAGCTAGCTTTACTTGTGTCTCTTTCTCTTCCTGTAGACGCTTTGCCTCGCGTTCATTCTGCCTCTCCTCTCTTTCCGTCTGCTTTTGTTCTTTTGCTTCGGCATACTCCTGTAACTCTTTACCTTTCATGCCTATTCGTTCACCTGCTTCAATATAGTCCATTAAAGTAGGCATCTTGTACTTGCGGACACGTTGCTGTCTGTCAGCCAACTATAAATGTAAAGACTCTGCTACTAGTCCTTTGTGTGCCTTCAATACGTACACTACCACTCCTTGTGCACGTAACTTCGTAGTGCTAAAATATCACTCTGTACTCACCCAGTCACTCTATAAGCACTAGGTAGTGAGGGAAATATCCTCCCTAATCCCTCGCATATACCTATAACAAATAGTTGTATAATATTTCTGGAAATATTGTTAAACATACATATAAATACATATACAAAACGAATGAATGATAACACTAAGTGTTTTCTATAAAAACGTTAGACTCACAAGCCAAGTACACGGAGACGGTGATCACACAGAAATAAACCACAGTAACAACCACAAGCTTGTGTAGGGACACCCACAGTGCGCGTAATATATAAATATAAACTGACAAAAACCACTAGACAGTAGAAAAGACGAAAGATTACAATAATACCATATATCCAACCACACCAAATATCATATGTAAATATAACGAAAAGAAAAAAAAATTATAGCATAAAATTATACAGAAATCTGACGTCAAACACAAACTGGCACGTTATATAATTCAGGACCGTCCCTGCAGAACCAAATAAACCGACCTTTCGATTTTCTTCCCAGACATTATATATGGTGCACCTCAGAAAGTAAACTTTTCGCCCTATCTCCCGGCCTTCGAGAAACAACACAAAAATCCCCTACTCTTGACAAACACTGGACCACATACAAATAATTGCGTAACACCCAACAACAATAAATATGACGATGGGAGCAAAAAAAAAAAAAAAAAAAAATAATGTGTAACTGGTTGGCCGACAAATATGTGCCTATTAATCCGTCGCCAAAAGTTCTTATTTTGCTGTTAATAGTTTTTCACAATATGCTGGAAATGTCTGTGTTAAATTCTCCGAAATGTTTACGACGCTAGATTTCAAAGCGACTTCAGTGGTTACTTCCTTTCGCGTTGTGATCACGAGTTCCAACTGTCCGAAACGTTGACGGTAATAATAATTATCCAAAGTGTTCTTTCGATTGTCGTACGAATTGGAGATGATGGTAATTATCCCAAAATGTTCTGGATTGCCGATGAAAGACAAAGTTCAAAGGAAAAATTGGCCGCAAATGCCCAGTGCTATAACCCTGTACCGTCAGTTCTTTTTGGCAACTGTATGCACCCTTGTGTGCGGTGATGACACCACGTTAAAATGTTTGCTCATAACAAAATAATGATGACAATAGTAGAACAGTTCAACAAAGCCGAAACATAAAGTTTGGTTTTCATTCATATACACGTTGTTTATCCAGTTCTCTGGAAAATTTCAGTAACTTTCCACTGTGCCCAACCTTGACCTTGCCGGACACCTCAAGTCAGTACCTCAGTCTTCTTTGTCACAATAATCCACACTGACTGTCTGTAAAATGACCGGACACTTTTCCGTCATACAAAAAACACTTTCCACCCAACCTCTCAGCCCCGATCCGGCTGTGAACAAAGTAATGTCCGGAAATTTTCCGTTATCCACGACACCTGCCGTGCCCCACCCCTGTGGTACACTACCCCTGTATGTCACCCTTCCCGGTGAACAGCAAATGTCAATTTTCTCAGTGTATTCTTGTCTTTCCTCTCGTGCCTAAGTTGGCGCATAGGGCAGAAGTCATGGCTCTCTGTGTTTGCGCGAAGCGTTTAACATTTGGAGCCAGACATCTGATTCTGTAACAGTTGGGAGTTTTATGATGACGGATTGTCAGGCCGCCGCAGTGTATTCTACACATTCATTAACTCTCCCCTTCCCGGGAGTTCAATGTTCTCGTAAACAGCGCTGACCCGAATTGTCCGTGGAGACTCACAATTTAAACCTGCACTGTCTCTTAACTCCGCCCCGTCTTTTACCGGCGTCGACAAATCTTGACCAGTCAACTTGCGACAACACAGTGCGCTTGCCTTCGCACACACACACCAAATTCTCACCACGCACAGAATGTTGCGACGAAATTGCTCGCTGTCTTCAATCTTTGGTTCAATCCTGTCTTCGTCACACCCACACACACCTGTCAGGAATCTCTTGACCTATAAACACATGCGCCTGTCTGCGTTAATTCTCTGGCGTGCCCGCTAGCGTCGCAATAACGTGTGCTGACTGTCGTTAATTTACCTGTAGTGTGACCTTCACTTGAACTGTCCGCTAGCTTGAGTGTTTTTACTCCCGTCTGTCTGTGTGAATTATCTGGCGCACACACAAAGAGTTCACATTACCCTCTTGAAGCCACACAATCCAAATTGTCAAGGGTTTGCTAGTTTGATGGAACGAAGTCACCAGATAATAACTCCTCTCTCAGCGAAGAGCCCACAGATATCTCAGAATGACAACAATGTCTATAATGCTCTTGACCGTACGTAGCCTTCCAGATACTCCTTACTAAGCGACGAGCTCCCAGATTGTCACACGTCGTTCTTGATGATAATATCAATGTTCTTGATGATCTTTGCTTGATATTGTCGTGTGATGGTCGTTGTCTAAGTAACGATGTTCATGGTGTGTCACTTGAGATATCTAACTGTCTCTTAATCCAACTCACCCCAGAAGTGCACCTTCACCAGTCATGAAACAAGATTGAGTTGGCGCACATAATCATTTATTCCAGAAATAAGACGGACAGACGGAACATGTATATATATCCAGAAACAATGTAATCCATAGAATATAAATATCCTCCTCACAATTTAACCAGCACACATCAATGCCTTCTCAAGCCTGCTTCATATCAAATCCACAAGACAGGTAATTCAGCTACTATCCACGGCTGGATCTCCTACAATACAACCCACACATTGGGTCGGAGCCACTGCTCAACTATGCAACCCACTCTGGGTTCTGGCCCTCACTCCCTATAGAACCCACTCTGGTTCAGGCCTGTCTTCACAACTAGCAGAACAACACCACACGGAGATCTCTAACTCCGCTTCTCCTTAGACTACCGATCAGATCGGCATCTACACATCAACTGTCCTGAAGTCCCTTGACTTCACACAAAACTAAACTGTCCTTCCCCCATCCCCTGGGGTCCACACTCACCCTTCCCATTATTTCTCAGGACTGGCTGTTTTCTCATAGCCAGGTCAGTCACTTTACTGTCCCCCACTTTCATCTCCATTCTTTCTCATGCCCGGTCACTCACCTCAATGTCAATGACCACAGGCATGTGTCAATATATATATATATATATATATATATATATATATATATATATATATATATATATATATATATATATATAATCAATACACACACACACACACACATACATTTTGTACATTAAAAACACAAACTGAAAGGCATAATGCCAGTTCTGATTGTACATATTTGCAGTAAGTGAAACATTTAAGCAAACCTTAGTGCTTTTTGCATTGACTAAATAACTGAAATATTAAGATCAATTAATAAATTATAAAAACAATAACATATTTCAGTGTGCGGAAATAAAGTTACATTGAAAGCCACTTTTATTGTACTATTATAGTACATGGTCTGAAGAAATTAATAGCTCAAATATCTCACCAATTATATTTTGAAAAGTAAAATATCTAAAGTCATTAGTCAATTATTATTTGAGATTAACAATGGAGATCCAGCTATGTAATGTATGTGAGTGTTTGTGCACACACAAAGGACTGTTCACAACATTATAGCAATAATAAAACCATTTACTACTGATTTACAGCTGACAGTATAGCATAGTTTATAGAGAAAGTGAAAATATGGAAATTCAACTTACCATACAGAAGCTTCAATCAGCATATAGAAATAGTTGCTATCTATAAGCTTCTTGTCTGTGTCTATACATAATTTATAAGACAAGTGATAAACATGACAAATTATTTCACAGATATTCACAGATATATGCACATACCACATCATGCTGTGAAGACGTCAGTCTGCTTGCCCTGTCTACGGCCTACCAGCGCGCGTATATATGAGTTAAGTCGTGATGAAAAGTTACCCCAAAATAAACGATCCCGACCGTGTAGCGTGACGGAAAATTAAACAAAATTACTAAAATGGATGTAAAATGCGAAACTGCATTCATTGGCATTAACATAGCCGTGAATGTTCCATAAGAATATTAAATAGTCATCGGTGGAGTATGACAAGAAAGCGGCTATTTCCCGCCATTGAAATATCACATCATTGTTGATCATAGCATGCCATCTTCATCATTTTAGTTTGGCACGTGCCCTCCGACTTTAATAGTCCAAAATAACACAATTTATATAAAAATGGATGGTTGATTTAATTATATATCTAAGAACAAACACAGACATCTACATAAAACGTGATTTGTGGGTCTACTTACGTCTGAAAATGTCACTCTGTAATTTCTGTCTCGGAAGCGAATTTCAGAAACACGAGATGTACACACGTAAAGCGGGGTTAGAGGAACTTTAAAAAGTAATCGGTCCTTTTTTTTTTACGCGATCTTGAAATAATCGGGGAATTTAACCTAACGAGTGCTCTATATATCCTTAATATCGGGAAACAATAACAAGCAAGCGAAAATCGCCGTAAGAATCATCACCGGCAACGTTCGGTAACAGATAAACGTAATAGCTAGACTTTTGCCTGAAATGATTTTACATATACATACAATTCATGTGCAAACACACCATTGCCCTGAAGTTTGACATTCAGTTCATTTAACTTTTCCACAATTTCAATTGCAAAAAGTCTAACTTCCACTCTTTATTGACAATGTTAGTATTAAAGTCACATTCAATGCCCTTAATCTCAAGGAACATCACTATTTCTTCTCTGAGGTCCCACACTCGCCTCAACACCTTGCCGAGGCTCATCCATCGAACACTGGTGTGGTGCAGGACATCGGAATGTTCAGTTTCCAAATCGTCAAGCAATGACTTGAACTGTCTGTGATTATGTCCTCTTGATCTGATGAGGTTGATGACACTGACAACTGGGTCAATAACATGCTTGATATTCAGAACAGTTTTACACAGACTTTCTTGATGAATCACACAGTGAAGTGGTAATAATGAGTGGTCAGGATATTCTGCTTTAATCTTATCACTTATCAACTTCAGCAGACCTATATTTTTTCCAGTCAAAGCACGAGCTCCATCAGTTGTAACATTTGCCATCTTGTTCCAAACCAACCCAGTTCTTTCAATACAGTTAGTAACAGCATTAAATATATCATGGCCTGAGGTTGTGTCTTTGAGTGACTCAACACTCAGTAACTCTTCAGTGAGTTTGAAAGAAGGTTTATTCCACGTATAAATATCAATAATTGGGCAGTATCATGTACATCGGTACTCTCATCCAACGCAAGAGAGCACCACAAAATTTGTTTACTTGCATCTTGAAGTTTATGCATAAAATTGTTACTTATCTTGTCAACACGTCTGACCACAGTTCTCCTTGATAAAGTAATGTCAAATTTGTTTTGGTTTGTTTGTTTGTTTGTTCTGGACACATAATGTTTGCTGCATCTAGCAAACATTCCTTGATGAACTCGCCATCAAAAAATGGCTTGTTCTGTTTTACAATTCTGTGTGACAGCACACGACTAGCTTCTGTTGCAGCATCTTGAATTGAAGACACTTTAGTGAAAACAGTTTGCTGTTTCTCCAATTTTTTCACCAACTTCAGGCATTTCATTTCCCTTTCTTCCGTTGTTACATTGTATCCGAAATCGGAATGTTTTGTTTGATAATGTCTTTTTAAATTGTACTCCTTAAAGACAGCCACTGACTCAGGACACAACAAGCAAACTGATATGCTACCAACGTTTATAAGACAGTACTTAGTTGCCCATTTATCATTAAAAACACGGCATTCATCTTCAAGCTTACGTTTTTTTAGTGACACTCATTGTTTTAATACAATTCTAACAGTTAGAATTTTACAAAACTGTAAAAATGAAACAAAACCTACTTCCGGCTCTGTGTGTGTGTGTGTGCGTGCGTGCGTGCGTGCGTGCGTGCGTGCGTGCGTGCGTGCGTGTGTGTGTGTGTGTGAATAAAATATTCGGAAAACAAGGAGTAAACTCAGAATAAATTTCAGAAAAATTTCACACGCTAAGAACAGTGCAGGTTAGCAGAGCCAGCGATTCTGCTCAGGAATCCATGAAAATACAGGAAATCTCATCTCATCTCACCTCATCATGTTCCTCTTGTACCTTGCGGTGTCGAGGTGAAGTATAAACATCCTGAGAGTGCCCGATTATGGGCTTCATGTATCGATATTCCCATGGACTCTGCTATTCCCTCCATCCAACGTTTACGTGGTCGGCCTCTTCCTCTGTTTCCATCTGGTCTGTACATCATTGCTTGTTGTGGTATGCTGTTAATTGGTAACCTACTTGCATGGCCAAACCATTTGACTTGCTGCTTTCTAATAAAATCTAGCGCTGCTATAACCCCCACTTTAGTCCTGATTTCTTCATTTCTGATCTTATGGAAATGATGGGGTTATATGCAGCCCAACAAGCAAGGTTTCGGAGACTCCTGTGGGTCGTCGCTGGAGCTACGGAGTTCATGTTTTGTGCGACGCTTTCCGCATTGCGGAAAGAGACTGAGTCATATGGGATAAAACCCGGTGCAATGAAGTCGACACTGTCGACTTTTAAGCGACTTTTTTTTTAAAACGTCCGTTGGTTGTCCAAGACGTCGGTCAGTGAAAGCTGAGCCATAGTGGTGCTGGAAGTGCTTGTAGCGCGAGACCAGAGGGGGCAGAGGATCGTGCAACAATCCCCACAATGCCAGTGGGTGTTGAGTTGAGTTGAGTTGAGCTAAGAACCGATATCGCTGCACTCAGGGTATTCCCATACGCGCTCCATCCCTTCGTTCAACAGCCAGTGAAGAGTCAAACTACTAATCGTTCACACAGTTATCTGCCAGTTGTCATCATCATCATCATCATCATCATCATCATCATCATCATCATCATCATCATCATTATCATCATCATCATCATCATCATCATCATGTGCCATGCCGGTAAGCGTGGGCGGTCATGTTTTGCAATCTCACTCGATCACCAGAGTCGTGGATCAGCTCACTGTTCTTGTCTCGACTATACCACGTGACCAAGTCATCCAGGTATTTACTTCTCTGACTCCCCTTGTTCTCTTCCCCTCGATCTTGCCAGCTGTCACCAAGTTCTCCAATTTATTTCTTGTCATAACATGACCGCCGGTCTCCCTGGTTTAGAGTTACACGACTTTCTCCGTAATCCCGTATACTCTCGTGAGTAACGTGACGTGCGCGAGAATCGGTAGCGGTTCTCTCAGCGTCGGTAACTTACGGGGTATGTGAGCCGGTCGCTCAGAAAGCAATGGCAAACTACCGAGCGTACTCTTGCCAAGAAGTTAACAATCAGCTGAAAGATGCTGACGTTGACAGCGATGTCCTGTAAAGGATATGCGAACAAAACAAAAACATAACATGACCAAACATTTGTGACTGTATACGTCTAATTTCTCTAATCAATTTACGGTTTTCATCTGCCAGTGGGTGTTATAGGAAGGAGCTTTGCAAAGGTAAAGATCTGGAACGGTATATGGCATATGGCACTCTTGCTACTTAGTTGTATTGTCAGATCGCTTTATGATGTCCTTCCATTAGCTGCTAACCTTGTAACAGAGAGGACTTTGTGCAAGGGTTATACCTTGGTCAGCCAACACCATAGGGTCAGGTCGAAGCATTAATAACAAAACCTAAATTTGAGTAGGGGAGTACAGGATGTCAAATTGTTTATCACACTTGGCAAATAGCAATACATATCAGTACGTGGGAAACGAAGTCAAAGGTTGATTCCTGGTGATTCCCCTGTCAGATCGCATTAAAAAAAATTCTATCGGTAGGGTATTTAAGACACGAGGAGTGGAGCAGAGAAAAGACTACGGAATGTAAGTAAAAGTAATAATCATGAGTGAGCTGGGAGGGAGGGGGGGGGGGAGAAAATAGGATGGGGCTTCAACAGCGCGGGTAGTAGCCACAACCAGCAAAAAGTAGTCAACATGCAACCATTAACACTGTACAATCACGGATCCGCACGCAAATATCTCATTGTGGCACAAAATATCTTGATACAAAGACGTGTGTAATCATTGTGGCAAAAGAACAAAATGATACCAGCTTTTATAGTAATAAACAGTGAAGCAAGACAAACGACAGTCTCTATCTTCTTCCTAACTGGTTTTTGTGGGTGTTGACGTAACGTGTGTGGCCTTTGAAGATGTTGAAGTAATTAGTATCCTCACATTGTTGATGTCTCACGTGCAGTGAGTGACTCATTGTATGTGTGAACAGCCCTTTGACTGTGCATCCGCCTGGCAAAATTGGGAGAGTCAGACGATGCAGTGTGTATTAACAAACGCTGAAGCAACACAAACGACGGTCTCAATCTTCTTACTAACTGACTGACCTTGTAGCCTTTGTAGGTGTCGACTCATTGTGTGCAGAAACAGCACTAACCCTTCGAATGCACAACAAACTGGCCAAACTGGGAGAGTCAGTGTGTATCTTCTATCGAGAGAAACAGACTCCCGTGCATTTACTGTCCACGCATTTGATAGGGTTGTGGGGAAGGCCGACTCTCAAGGTGTCACAATAATGTGCTCTCCGAGCTGACAGCCAAAGCAGATGTGGCGAGTCTACATGCGAAAAAGAAAACTAAAGATAGGACCAAGCCGATCTACTTCCTTAAAGCTGGGCAGAGAGCAGAGGAATACTCTGCAACCTTGCCGTTTATCTTCGATAGCGCAAATGACTGTGAGTTGGCTGTCGACCTGAAGGGCCAAGGGCGATATCCTGACATACTTCGGAAGACTCAAAAAGGCCTACATTGTCGTGCACTCCTCATCGGCTCAACAGCTAAGCTTACCTAGCTATCCGTCCCGTACGAACCGAGAATTGAGGGGTTGTCGTCAAGGTGGAAACGTACGACGACATGGTCGGCAGTCTGAGTGGCCACAAGACAAGACGAGTTTGCATTCAGACCATTCTCTGCAGAATACAAGTTTAGGCAATACAAGAGTAGGCAATAACGCCGCTTCTCTGGCAAAACTGTTAGGGGGAGGGGATGAAATACCCACCGACGGGTAGATATAGCCCTTTATCTTCGATAGAATATGTCTAGAGCAGTGGTTCTCAACCTTTTTTGGCCCATGCACACCTTCACCATATGTTCAGAATGTCGCCCCCCCCCCCACTTTCGTATTTCCTCCCTATAAATCCCCCCTCCCCGGTATCAGTATACGTAAAAATGAAAGCTAAATTTAATAACACATACTAGAACAAGTCTATATGTCTATATAAAACGTGATTTGCGGGTCTACTTACGCTATAAAACGAATTTTAGAAGGGCGAGAAGTACAGAAACGTAAATTATGGAGGAAAACCAATATAAAGTAAACTGTTCTTGTATTAACGGGATCTTGAAATAATCTTAACCCCCCCCCCTCCCCCCGGAAACCCTAAATCCCCCCCCGGAAACCCTAAATCCCCCCCCCCCCCCCGGAAACCCTAAATTCTCCCCCCCCCGGAAACCCTAAATTCCCTCCCCCCCGGGGGGGGGGGGAGAGTATTCCCCACCGGTTGAGAACTACTGGTCTAGAGGAAGCAGACCTGACACACATGGCCGGGCACGCTAACCTGACAGGTGCATAACTTGGGCGTGATTCACGCCTCTCCAAACAGGTGTGAAGAAGAACAAGTTCTGATTCCATGTGGACGTCTTGGTAACGCGGTGGTTGGTGTATTTTCTACCAACACAAGTTAATGTCCTTAACAGAACGTCACAGTCAACCCCACCATTTATTGACTGTTTGTGATTTACTTGGCAATTGTTACGTTCAGTAGCTTGTCACTGCTTTCAGGACGACTCACGATCCTACCGACGAAATCAACGCAAGGCGGTCTGCTTCAAAATTGTCTGCAGTTGGTTTCGAACTCTCGACTCAGTTTGTTGGGGAATTGTGAAATGCTTTCGCTACCTCTAAGCGATAGCGCCGGCAGCAGTGTCAGGGATGCGACTGGATATATATATATATATATTAGTATATATATTTATATATATTTAATGACTGTGCAGTGTTTGAAAATATTGCTGGTCCAAGTTTTGTGTTCACCCTCTGTAAAGTTCATGCAACATAATAGGTAAATACAAAACTTGGACCGGCAATATTTTCAAACACTGCATAGTCATTAAAAAATACGCCACACACACACACACACACACACACACACACGCACGCACGCACGCACGCACACACACACACACATATGATCGCAATGTCCCGCAAAGGACATGAAAATTGATTAGTGTGAGTTTGTAAATAATATTTCTGTAATATTTTAAGTTCAAAATATTAATTGTTACCAGCATGTGGAGGAATTCTGGAGGACAGAGAAGGCATCATTGAATCGCCTTTGTTTCCCGAGCCCTACCCAGCAGAAGCGGACTGCTCCTGGTTGGTGTTGGCCAGCTCTGGGTACCGCATCCAGTTGACATCGGAGTACTTCTCTATAGAACAACACCCTGAGTGCTTGTAAGTAGCAACATTCCTGTTTGTCGTTTTTGTAGCACAGACTGGGTATTACTGATTAATGATAAAGTTATGGTTCGCTTCGATTATACCAGTCATCATAATGTGCCATGTCGGTAAGCGTGGGCGGTTCTGTTTTGCCATCTCACTCCATCACCAGAATCGTGGATAAGCTCAGTGTTCTTGTCTCGACCAACACACGTAGCCAAGACATCCAGTACCCCTACCATGTACAACCTCCAAGAGAAGTTATACAGGGTGTTTGTAAAGTATCATTACACTTTGTATGTAGAAAAAATTTGAAAAGAACAAGCTTTCTTCCTTGATAACACCATTCTGTTTGGAATGTAAAGCAGACGACAGTCATTCGCTGCATATTGCTTCACGATGGACTGTAGAGCACATTTTTTGGTAACATCATGTATTTCATTTTTCAAATTTGTTCTACATACAAAGTGTAGTAAGTGTAGTGAGAACTTTACAAACACCCTGTATTAGGTATTAGGGGTCATACATGGCTCAGATTAATAATCCTGTGATTGAGTGCGCCACATTAAAAAGCGATTGTTGTTCAAATAGGGTAATGGCTTATGTTCTTTTGTATCGTTTATAATCAGGATTACAAAAACACTGTGTTTGTTTATGAAGAATTAATAACACAGCACTCTCGCGAACCCATAGATACTCTGCCTCGCTCGGGAAATATCGTAAGCTGTCGGCGTTGAACGTTCCAGTAATTCGCTGATTGTAAACAAGTCGGATTCGTCGCCCCTCTTGTGTCCCATGCTGTTACCATACATATATTCGAACCGAAGCATCTTTAAGTATACTGTTTCATCTGTTAGTGTATCTGCAACCAGCAGGCGCTCATAGATCATCATCATCATCATGCTGCATGCGTTGTACAGAACGTCGATATAAGAACAGATTTTCGATCGTTTGCCTGTTTCCCTGCCTCAAGAATTGTTATACCCAAGCTGTCTCCAATGCCCCATGTATATCTTCGTTTACAGGCATCACTGAGATAAAGAACAGAATAGGACAAGCAAACACTGTATTCTATGAAATGAAGAACGTTTTGTGCAATAAGTCCGTTCTTTAAAGTTAGAAAAAGAGTTCTTGCATGTTACATAGAAACAATTTTAACATACGTCTGCGAGTCCTGATGTAGTTTTATAGAAGAATGCTTAAAATTAATTTAACAGCCAAAATGAGCAATCTGGACATTTTGAGGGAAGCTAAGTCGCAAAGACAACTTATCACAAACATGATGATGATGATATCTTCGGGCTGGTCGACCGATGACTCTTTTTTCCCCGAAACCATGTCTTAGGTCACCGTTATTTTCAACCTCTGTGATGGCCAACGTATCTCATTTCCAGAGACACGATGTTGTTTATGAGCCAATTGTCTTCGATTTTTAGATAATGTCTGGTCTAGGGGTTAGCAGCTTTCTCCGTAACCCCGAATACTCTCGTGGTTGACGTGAGCGTACGAGAATTGGAAGCGGTTCGAGTCTCGCCAGTGACTTATGCGAGTATGGAGCCGGTCGCTCAGAAAGTCGTGGCCTGCTGATGAGCGTAATCTAGCCTAGGCATCAACATACAGCTGAAAGATGCTGATGTTGACCGCAATATCTTGAAACAGGATGGAAACGCGGGAAAAAAATGTCAGTATGATTGATTCAACAATTGATTCATGACCATTGACGCCCAGACGATGCGATCATCAACACGGATGGCTCTGTGATAAGAGGCAAATGAAGTGCCTCACGGTTCACATTTAAGGATAATGGACGGCGTTTAGTGCATGAGAGTGGTATATGATAACACAACATCTATTCCGAGAAGGGAGGTAGAGACAGTTAATGCAGTGTTCCACTGGCTGAAGAACAAATAGTACACACATGTCATGATTGTAACGGATTCACGAAGCTCACTGAGACGTGTGGAGTCTGGCATGCTTCATGCATAGTGGCATGCTTGAATTCAAACATCAAAGATAGGAAGCATCATTTGTATCTTTTCCCCAGGAACCGCTGCTGTGTTGGGAAACGATCAGGCGGACTGACTGACTGAGTCTACACCGCTGTGTGGGGTAGTGGTGCACGATACTACGGCTGATGTAGCTAGAGTGCTTTAGAATCATATACATAATATGGAAGAGCAGATCGATCATCATGACTTGGAGAGAAAGGTGTGGCGAGGATTGACCACAGGGTCTAGCTACTCCAAAAGGATCCATAATCAGACGGGAACTGGTACTATTAGTAGTGGGACGGAGCGGGAGTGGAAATGTCCCGCGTGCTGTATTGTCCGTTATGGACTCAACTCACTTGAGCTCAACTCTTCTCTCCAAGCTCAGAAAACAAGGGATGTGCAAGACCGGTGCTGGAACTTCATATCTGTGGACAGGCATATACAGAAATTGGCGCTGTGGCTTAGGGAAGGGTGAAACGACGTCAGACAATTCCCCGACATATCGAGTCTTGGGTTCAAAATCAGCCACGGGCGATTTGGAAGCAGACCGCTTTGCGTTGATTTTGATTAAATAAGGCGTCGGGTGCTCAGAAAGTAATGGCAAACTACTGAAATAATAGCCCAGTAAATCATAAACATAAAAACAGGTTCTGTATAGCAGTTCAGCACTCTCTATCTTACAACATCTAGCTTAAGAAGGGAGGTGGAGGCGATCAGTGCAGCTTTCCGCTGGATGGAGAATATGATACACACACACACATATCGTGATTGTAACTGACTCAGAAAGCATGCTGAGTAGGGTGAGGACAGGCAAGCTTCGTGCAGAGTGGCTTGCTTCGTTTTGGATGTCACGGATGACAAGCATCGTCTGGATCTTTTCTCCGGGGCATGCTGGTGTTCTGGGGAATGAACAGGCGGACAGATCGGCTGGCTCTGCAAAACTTGGTGGAGTATTGATGCATGATAAGGCATACGTGGTTGCGGCCTTTTGGGAGCACGTGTACACCTCGGAGGAGCAAATGGATCACCATGGTCTGGCAAGAATGCGACAGCGAGGGGTGACGAGGGGATCTGGCTGAGATCGACGCTCAGAGGAAAGACGAGACGGACATATAATCAGATTGCTACTGGTACTATTAGTGTTGGAACTCTTCGCTGGCTGCTGAGGATGGGGACGGAGCGCCTATGGGAATGCCCAGAATGATGTGATGTCGGTTGCTAAGTCAATCAATCAATCAATCAATCTCTTTCTTACTAGAATGATAGTGACTTGTTGCATAAGATATGTGCAACATGTCTCTATATAATCCCCGTCGAGCTCATATTTAAAAGTGAATGCACTCACAATTTAAGTAGAAAACTCAATAAAAGGAACGACACACAGATACACGTGTTTTTATTTGTATATTTACTTCCTTTTGTCGAGCTTCGAGTTATTTTGAATAATGAAAACATTAATCGCCTGGCATATTTCGTTGTACCTCGTTATGTGAATACTACAGTAACAAGTTGACCATATAATGAAGAAGTGTAATCAGTCCTTTAACTGAAACACACACACATAACTGAATTGTCATATTTCACTGTCACTACTGTGCTTTTAATCAGATTATTATGTCCCTTTATTTAGATAGATGGGACTCAGTAAGAATTATTTTACATAATTAAGGATTCATTACGCTAGTTCATTATATATTAAACTATCTTTCCCCCTCCCTCTTTTTGTAGTATGCACCTGAGGAGATGCAGCGAAATACGCCAGGCTAAAAGTGTGCAGTATACTGTTTGTGTTTTCATTATTCAAATCCACTACACGGAAATATTGTTTATAAAGCTCCTTGTCATATTTTGTGTTCATTTCTTATATTAACTTACCCTTTCATAATTGTTAACTTAATGTGTCCTAAACTGTATTTTTCAAAACTGTCAGTCTAATTTATTCATTATGTTATAATGTCTTATGATCGAAACAATTATTACTGCAAAAGAAAAATAATAATAATAATAATTGTCAGGGACCAAAGAAAAATTAAGACAAGTGTATAATATACGGAGTATCCAGTGGTGAATTAAGGAGTGTAGAGAATGACGATGTAAACAGTATCTAATGGTCAGTTTAACAGTGTAGAATGGTGAGTTTAACAGTATCCATTTGTAAGTTTAACAGTACAGAATGAGTTTAACAGTATCCAATGGTGAGTTTAACGTATAGAATGGTGAGTTTAACAGTATCCAGTGGTGAGTTTAACAGTAAAGAATGGCGAGTTTAACAGTATCCAATGGTGAGTTTAACAGTATCCAATGGTAAATTTAATAGTATCCAATGGTAAGTTTAACATATAGAATGGTAAGTTTAACAATAGCCAATGGAGAGTTTAACGGTACAGGATGGTGAGTTTAACAATATCCAATGGTAAATTTAACAGTATAGAATGGTGAGCTTAACAGTATCCAATGGTGAGTTTAACATATAGAATCGGGAGTTTAACAGTATCCAATGGTGGGTTTAACATATAGAATCGGGAGTTTAACAGTATCCAATGGTGGGTTTAACATATAGAATGGTGAGTTTAACATATAGAATGGTGAGTTTAACAGTATCCAATGGTGGGTTTAATAGTATAGAATGGTGATTTTAACAATATCCAATGCTCATTTTAACAGTATAGAATGGTGAGTTTAAAAGTATCCAATGGTGAGTTTACCAGTATCCAATTGTGAGTTTAACAGTATAGAATGGGTTGACAACCTGCAACTTATTGAATGCAATAAACAAATCACCGAGACACTCCTTAATTCTTTCAATGACTCCTCAGGTGGGACTATCTGGTTATTTCCGATGGTCCAAACGGAGAGTTGGGGCAAGCCCTGTTCTGTGGGGATGAACCAGTGTCCTTCCTGTCCCAGTCGAACACCACCCAAGTACACTTCCATTCCGACGTCAGCGGCTCTGATGCCGGGTTCCGGTTTACTTACAGTAAGTCTGTCTGCAGTTTGTGTTGCCAGGAATGTAACCAAAGAAGAACTGTACTTGAGCGTTCAATATTAACTGATGAACTCCCATGGTATGATTAATAGTCTTAAGTAACTTCCCCATCTGCCATGGACTTATACATCGTCGAAATGTTGTCATAGCGAAATATTGTCTTAATTAAAATATCAGTACAGTAGTTTTGACTAAACAACCCCCTTTAATTTGATATAGAATACAACTTTCTGCTACCATATTAACAACTTTTAGGTCATAGCTGTGACACTCCTACTTTCCATTTTCCGCCATCAATTTTTGTTTGGTTCAAACCTACTTTTTGTTTGGCGTTGAACCAGTTAATCAGGAAAGGACACCATCTTGTCCAGCAATTTTTCGGGTGGCAGAGAAATAAATACCTGGATGGCTTGGCCACTTGGTATGGTCGAGACAAGAACAAAGAGCTGATCCACGTTGAGGAAGCGAAACATGACCGCTCACGCTTATCGTCATGGTACACGATGATGATGATGATGATGATGATGATGATGATGATGATGACGATGATAACGTATCATGTCATCTATAACGTATCATATCGCCTGTAACGTATTATGTCGTCTATAACGTATCATGTCGTCTCTAACGTACCATGTCGTTTATAACGTATCATGTCGTCTATAACGTATTATTTCGTCTATAACGTCTTATGCCGTCTATTATGTATTATGTCGTCTATAACGTATTATGTCGTCTATAACGTACCATGTCGTTTATAACGTATCATGTCGTCTATAACCTATTATTTCGTCTATAACGTCTTATGCCGTCTATTATGTATTATGTCGTCTGTAACGTCTTATGCCGTCTATTATGTATTATGTCGTCTATAACGTATTATGTCGTCTATAACGTATCATGTCGTCTCTAACGTACCATGTCGTTTATAACGTATCATGTCGTCTATAACGTATTATTTCGTCTATAACGTATTATGCCGTCTGTAACGTCTTATGCCGTCTATAACGTATTATATCGTCTATAACGTATTATGTCGCCTATAACGTATTATGCCGTCTGTAACGTCTTATGCCGTCTATAACGTATTATGCCGTCTGTAACGTCTTATGCCGTCTATAACGTATTATGCCGTCTGTAACGTCTTATGCCGTCTATTATGTATTATGTCGTCTATAACGTCTTATGCCGTCTATAACGTATTATGTCGTCTATAACGTAACGTATTATGTCGTCTGTAACGTACTATGTCCTCAGAAGATTACATAAATGGACACACATAGTATTATTTGGCACTCACAGAAGAAGAAGGAAATAGAGATTATATTTCTTATGTCCTCAGAACTGCTGCAGCCTGAGTCAACTGCTGACAGTAGCTGCAACATTACACTAACACAAGAAGGCATTGTAACGTCGCCCGGTTTTCCTTCGCGATATCAACCGGACACTGAATGTTTTTACAAGTTGCAGGTATGTGATAGTTCATTGTATGCATTGTGTGCGCGTGCAAGCTCACACACACACGCAAGCTCACACACATGCGCACGCTCATACACACACCTATATGTAATGTAATAATGTAAACATGAAAGGTTGTTATACAATAAGTGGTTGACAATCATTTATGTCATCAGTTTCCTTTGCCTCTACCCGTGAAACTGGAATATGTATCTAGGCTACAGTTGTGTATAATATTACATTATACAAATAATGATGTTCTTTTGTACATCTGTTTACGAATACCCGTGGTGTTATTAGTTAGTTAGTTGAATATCCTTTACAGGACGTTGCAGTCAACACCAGCATTTTCTGCTTCTGTGATCTCTTGGCAAGTTTACGTCAATAGTTTGCCGTTGCTTTCTGAACGATCGGTAGCCATAACATTTCATAAAAAACCAACGCACCGCGGTCTGCTGCCAAATCGCGCACAGATGTGTTTCGAACGCGGGTATGTGGGATCACGAACTGTGTCCGTAACACCTTCACCACGGAGCGAGCGTGGTGTTATTACTGCTACATAATGTCTCAGTTTATCAATAATATTCTTCTTCTTCTTCTTCTTCTTCTTCTTCTTCTTCTTCTTCTTCTTCTTCTTCTTCTTCTTCTTCTTCTTCTTCTTCTTCTTCTTCTTCTTCTTCTTCTTCTTCTTCTTCTTCTTCTTCTTCTTCTTCTTCCCTTTCTTCTCCCCCCTCCTCCTCTTCTCCTTCTGCTGATGAACCTACTGCTATTTTTATCTGTCCGCTTACTCCAACTACTAATCAAGAATAACACAATTTCAGAATGACAACTTGCCCACTAATATATTTGTACATAATATGAGAAGACAAATGAGGATATTTTACTTAACACACTGTTACCTTCTTCCTCAGTCGTCATTCCAGTTTCTATTATGAACATGTCTGTCATTTTGTTGACTTTTAGATCGCTATGCAACTATTTCATTGATTGATCCTTCTGTGGAAGGGATGAGATTGCGAGGGATCGGCAGGGGTTCTGGAGGAGTCTCCGGATTGGGAGGGAGGACCAGGAGAACTTTTAATCAGATAGCAGTGGGAACAATTAGTAGTATGACTCTTCTCTGGCTGTTGAACGAGGGGACGGAGCACGAATGGGAATGTCCTGAGTGCAGTGATGTCGGTTCTTAACTTAATTCAACTCTGAGAAAGTGAGCCACGTTTGGAAATGTTTGTGTAAAATGGCTGTAAAATATCCTCAATTATCATCTCATTAAACATTGTCACGTAATATCGGCGCCCATTGCAAGAAGCTGAAATTAATTCCAGATTGAATTTCTAAGCAATTTCCCGTTTAGTAGTTTGCTATTGCTTTCTGAATAAGAAGTCAACGTTTAAGTCCAACCGACTGGACAGGCGTGTAGATTGAACCCACAACCCGGCTGTCAGCAAACTCACTAAACGCCGAGGTGACGCTAACCCCTTGTCATCTCATGCTGTGAACAAAATACATTAATAAAACGTTGCCAGCTTGCACTTACGCTGCAAAATTAATGGTTTGGTCATTCTGTCAAGCGTTCCGCTGGCTGGAGGACAAGCAGCACACGCATGTGATTGTAACAGACTCAAAAAGTACGACGAGAAAGGTGAAGATAGGCATGTTCTAGGCAGAATAGCAAGCTTCAGTTCCATAGTCAAAAATAGAGAGCGTCTGTTTGATTTTCCCCCCAGGACATGCTGGTGTGGTGGGAAACGAACATGCTGACAGACTGGCCGAGGCTGCACAACTCGATGAGGCATTGGTGCATGATATGGCAGACATTTCTATGGCATTGTGTGTATAGCGCGAATGAACAGATAGATCATTACGGCCTGAAGAGAATGATGCTGCAGTGAGTGACCAGAGAATCTGGCCGACACTCAGGACTCCGTGGAAAGGCCAAACAGACACAGAATAAAACTGTTACTGGCACCATTATTATTGGGACTCTTCGATGGCTGTTGAAGATGAGGATGGCACGTTTGAAAATGTCCCGAATGCAATGATGTAGGTTCTTGGCTCAATTCAACTCAACTTAGTGTGTCAAAAGTTTACTATCCACGGCATAAACTCGTCGTCCCGGTAACACATCAGAGATGCCTTGAAGAGATTAGAACAAGAATCGCCATGGCGAAGGTAGCCTTTTGCAAGATGAAAAACATACCGACCAATAAAAAGATATCAATTGAAACGAGAAAATGAGTGTTGAGGTGCTACATAAAACCTGTGCTTTTGTAAGGATGTGAAGCGTGGGCAATGAGCAGACAAGCTGAGAAAACATCTGATGGCTGTGGAAATGTGGTTTCTGAGGCAAAATGCAAAGAATACTATGGACAGACAGAAAAACCAAGGACCAAATGCTAAAAGAAACAAATGAAAACCGTAAACTGATTAGAGAAATTAGACGTAAACAGTAACAATTGTTTTATCACGTTATGAGAAGAAATAAATTGGAGAACTTGATGACAACTGGCAAGATTGAGGGGAAGAGAACAAGGAGAGGGCAGAGGAGTAAATACCTGGATGGCTTGGCCATGTTGTAAGGTCGAGACCAGAACACTGAGCTGATCTACGACTCTGGTGATCGAGTGAGTTGGCAAAGCATGACCGCCCACGCTTACCGGCATGGCACACAAAAAACACTAGCTAAATGACAAACAACGGCAGCACAACATCATCATCATCACCCAGAGGCTTGTCCTAAATAGAATATTGAATCAATAACGGTCTTTCTTTTTAACTTCCGTGACTCCTATAGCTTTGTTTAAAAAGTATTAAAAAGTATTACTTATGGACAAGGGGGAGGTGGCAAATCATCATCATCATCATCATCATCATCATCATCATCATCATCATCATCATCATCATCATCATCCTCTTCTTCCGTCAATCGTCGTGATGAGGAATAATTTGCGCTCCAGCGCCGGATGAGCGGCACTGGATAGTGTCGACCAAACATGTATAGCACTTGAATAGTCAACTACAAACATAATAGATAATAGAAAAATATAAATAATATGATGTTATGGATACTTTTAAAACAGTTTTGTAATATGACTGTATTATAGATACTGTTTAAACGGTTTTGTACCCGAATAAAAATGATAGTGTTATAGATACTATTTAAAAGGTTTTCTACCAGAAGAAATATGACAGTGTTATAGATACTATCTAAACGGTTTTGTACCAGAAGAAATATGACAGTGTTATAGATACTATCTAAACGGTTTTGTACCAGAAGAAATATAACAGTGTTATAAATACTATTTAAAAGGTTTTGTACCAGAAGAAATATGACAGTGTTATAAATACTATTTAAAAGGTTCTGTACCAGAAGAAATATGACAGTGTTATAGATACTATTTAAAAGGTTCTGTACCAGAAGAAATATGACAGTGTTATAAATACTATTTAAAAGGTTTTGTACCAGAAGAAATATGACAGTGTTATAGATATTATCTAAACAGTTTTGTACCAGAAGAAATATAACAGTGTTATAAATACTATTTAAAAGGTTCTGTACCAGAAGAAATATGACAGTGTTATAGATACTATATAAAAGGTTTTGTACCAGAATAAATATGACAGTGCTATAGATACTATCTAAACGGTTTTGTACCAGACTAAATATGACAGTGTTTTAGATACTATTTAAACGGTTTTGTACCAGAAGAAATATGACAGTGTTTTAGATACTATCTAAACGGTTTTGTACCAGAAGAAATATGACAGTGTTTTAGATTCTATTTAAAAGGTTTTGTACCAGAATAAATATGACAGTGTTATAGATATTAGGTAAACTGATTTGTACCAGACAAAATATGATAGTGTTATAGATGCTATGTAAACGGTGTTGTACCAGATTAGACTTGATCCGTGACATTCATATCTCTTCATGTAGGCGCCGCAAGACCAACGACTGATCTTGGAGTTCACAGACTTTAAGGTTGAGACCTCGCCTTGTGATTTTGACCGGTTGGAAGTATACGACGGAGACCTTGTTGGTATGTTCTTTCCACTGAAATTGTGATCTAGTCTAAGCTGTGTCAAAGTAAGAATAAGCTGTCATGTTTGGATCAATTCACTGTCACCAATGAAGAAGATCTACAAACATTCATTAACAGGTGTTTTGCAAAAAATAGAAGAACTAACATCGTTTGACAGAATCATGTAGAGCGCACGGCAAGAAATAGACAAGATTCAAGCCAGACAAGAGGTGGAGAAAAGAACTTGGCATTGGATATGAGAAGTGCTGAGAAAATCTGATAATAGTTTACCTTGAAAGTTCTTTTTTCTGGAACCCACAGGGCAAAGGAAACAGTGGGAGACCTAAACCCACACGAAGGCAGAAAGGAATAATCTGGGGAGAGCTGCATTAGATAGCGAATGATATTAGTGTTTGCATGGGCTGAGTGAGGGCTTGTGTTTCAATAGCTTCGTTAGTTAGTCCTTAGTCGGAGTTCCAACTTCATGGCAAAGGGTTATACCATAATGCTCATTTGCTGTGTCAGTGAATATCACACAAAACACTCATCACTCAATCAATCAATCATAGGCCATGCCGGAAAGCGTGGGCGGTCATGATTCGCCATTTCACTCGATCACCAGAGTCGTGGATCAGCTCAGTGTTCCTGTCTCGTCCATGCCATGTGGCCAAGCCATCCAGGTATTTTCCTCTCGGTCTTCCTCTTGGTCTGTTCCCTTCGATCTTGCCAGCTGTCACTAAGTTCTCCAGTCTATTTCTTCTCATAACATGTCCAAAAATGTTTGACTGTCTACGTCTAATTTCTCTAATCAATCTACGATTTTCATTTGTCTCTTGTAGTACTTGGTCATTGGTTTTTCTATCTGTCCATGGTATTCTTTGCATTTTCCTCAGAAACCACATTTCTGCAGCCATCAGATGTTTTTCAGCTTGACTGCACATTGTCCAAGTTTCACATCCGTACAAAAGAACAGGCTCTATGTATCCCCTCAACACTCTTTTTCTCGTTTCAATTGACATCATTTTATTGGTCAGAATGTTTTTCATCTTGCTAAAGGCTACTTTCGCAATGGCGATTCTTGTTCTAATCTCTTCAAGGCATCTGCCATCAGATGTTATTACTGTTCCGAGATAATTGAACCGATTCACTTGTTGAAGAATATTCCCATTTACTTGTATATTACATTGTGGTACTTCGTTCTTCCTAGTGACGACCATAACCTGTGTCTTCCTACAATTTAATTCCAACCCCAGCTGCTCACTGTGTACAACAACAGCGTCTACTAATTGTTGCAGATCCTGTGCATTGTCTGCAATCAATACTGTATCATCTGCATATCTAATGTTATTTATGTTTCGTCCTCCAATGCTGATTCCATTTAGGTCTTCTACATTTCTGAAAATATTTTCACTGTATAGGGAAAAAAGATCTGGAGACATTACACATCCCTGCCTAACACCTGTCTTAATAGGTTGATATTGTCCTACTTCATTATCAATCCTTATGGCAGCTTGTTGTTTCCAATATATGTTTTATATAAGTCTAATGTCTTTCCCATCAATTTGTAGATCTGCAAGCATATCCACAATGTTGACATGTCTAACTCTATCAAAAGCCTTTGTGTAGTCAATAAAGCAAAGATGTATATCCTTGTTTACTTCTAAAGCACGTTCAATAACTGTTCGCAGCATATACACAGCATTTACTGTACCCTTTCCTTCTACAAACCCACATTGTTCTTCCCCTATTTCAGGTTGTATTTTCTTCATCACTCTTTGCATGATAATTCGTAACATAATCTTTGTGATGTGACTCATTATACTAATTGTTCTATGTTGATCACATTCTAAGGTTCCTGATTTCTTTGGGATTGCAATAAATACAGAATTACATAATTCAGAAGGTATATCTCCAGTATCATATAATGTGTTCAGCAGTCTAGTGACTTGCTCTAGTCCAAATTCTTCTAAAGCTTTAATCATTTCTGTTGTGATGTTATCTGCACCGGGGGCCTTGCCAGCTTTCATATGCTTAAGAACATTTTGAACCTCCATCTTTAAAATTTCTGGTCCTTCATTATTAAATCTAATAGCATACTGTTCCTCTCTGTTATCATTATACAGGTCTTTCACATAATCTGTCCATACATGTAGAATCTGATCTTTTTCTATTATGATTTTGCCATCTTTAGTTTTTAGACAGCCTGTTGATGTACTTGTTCTTTTATTAGTAAGTTCCTGAATTCTTTTGTGCACTAATTTGGTATTTTGACTGTTGTGTTGTTTTTCAATTTCTAAGCACTTTTCCTCAAGCCATGATTCTTTTGCCTTCCTACATAATATTCTGACTTGTCTGTGAATTTCTTCATATTTGGCAGGATTATTTTTGTTGAGTCTTCTTGTTTCCATTAAGTGTAAAATTTCCTCAGTCATCCATTTCTTACGACCCACCTTCTTTAATTTTGGAATAGATGTTTCTGCAGCCACATTGATTGAATTCTTTAACATTTCCCATTGATCATCCACATCCTGGAATAGGATCTCTAGATCAGACAATATTTCAAATCTGTTCTGTACTTCTATGTTGAATTTGTTTTGTATTTCCTTGTCATTACTCAATGTACACAAGTCATATTTAGTGTTTCCTGTTATATACTTGACTTTCTTCAACTTTATCCTCAATGTTCCTGTGAGTAATCTGTGGTCACTATTACAATCAGCACTGGGAACTGTTTTTGCTACTGTTAGCGCGTTTCTAAATCTTCTGCTAATGAGAATGTAGTCAATCTGGTTTCTAATCCTGCTATCAGGACTCCTCCATGTCCATAATCTTCTAGGGTGTTGCTTGAACCAGGTGTTTCCTACAATCATTTCCTGTTCTTTTGCCCACTCTACTAGTCTGTATCCTCATTCATTTCTCTCTCCTAAACCATAGTTTCCTACTGTGTATCTATCCCCTTGATTTCCTACTTTTGCATTGAAGTCCCCTATTATGATGTTTATTTCTGAATTTTTACATTTCTTTAAGGCAGACTCTATGTCATTATAAAATTCCTCTACACTATCTTCACTGGACTCTCCTGTTGGGGCATATACCTGAATAACATTTATGTTAAAATGTCTGCCACTCAATTTAACTAGTAGAACTCTGTCCGACACGGCCCAATATCCCTGAACAGACGTTGATGTTTTCCGGTCCAAATTTATTGCCACTTCCCTATGTCGATCTTCACCTCCAGAATAAATAATCTTAAAATCTTTATGTATCTTGATGCCTGCTCCTGTCCATCTCGTTTCGCACATACCTAATATATAATTTTTTTCTCTTTGAATTTCTTGTGTTATGTTCTCTAATTTTCCGTCGTTGTTTAACGTCCTAACGTTACATGTTCCTAATTTTATTGTCTCTGTCCTTGTCTTGCGATGATCAGTCTTTAAGCACTTTCAAAGAGGTAATTTGCCGTTGCTTTCCTCTATGGCAGTGACCATACTGGCCGGATGACCGCAATCATTGTCTCTCGAAAGAGATCCTCTGCTTGCCGTCGCGAAACTCGAGACCATAACCAACAAATATCTGTCGGCTGCCCTCAAAATTTCATCCACCACCTGCCTTCCGTGGCTTCTTTTGAACACTTCCAATAAACGAACACGAAATAACATCACATAATCCAAAGGAAAAACACTATCCACACGAATTCCACGGGAATTTCCATAGGAAATCCACAGAAAAACACTGAACAGCGTCTCCCCTAAGAACAACGAGTCATCGCGTCGCCATTCATGTGAAAAGTGAAGCAGACAGCAGTCCCGACAAATCAACAGCACACACAGGCATACACGCTTAAGGTTGCTGCCAGAATGCAAACAAAACAGTCGGCCACTAAAATCACAGCTCATAGAAAACTAGCAGTTGTACACACATTTCTGTATACGGCAACACCGCATAGTTCAACAACCGACCGTCCGCCATCTTTTTAAACATGAAGTTCACAATACAAACAACCCCGGGAAGATGTAAATGCACTTCACGCGAAATCCACAGCTCACAGTGTCGCTCTAAGTACTTCACTCAGTAGCTGGGCGACGGAACCATTAGTCTTATTATGCGGTCAAAGGAATAAGATGGCATGGAATAAAAATGAGTAAGGTGAGAGAATGAGGAGGAGAATAAGAAGAAGGGGAGGAGGACGAGGAGAAGGAGGAGGAACAGCAGCAGCAGCAGCAGCAGAAGGAAGAGGAGGAGGAGGAGGAGGAGGGGAGGAGGAGGAGGAGCGTTGAAAATCGAGGCTTCTCAACTTAAATGTTACAGAATCTTCGGATGCAGTGGATCAAGAAGAAAAATACTGACATTCTACCAGATCTGAACATAAGCATAACATAGTTAATAAGCAGTGATTGTGTCTAGGAAAATGAAACACCGTGACTACAATTAACGACTTAGAAGGGGCTTAGAAAGATCAGTAATGAACAGCGTGGTTTCTGAAAGAAGAGGCGCGGACTGAACAACATGAAAGTGGATACAGGACATTGAGGACACAAAGATCCATGATAGAGGGGAACTGGCAAAAGATCGAGAGTCGTTCGATGAGTGCGACATTCTGCACAGGTCTGCTACATGATGATGAAACAAAATAGTCTGTATCAAAAGGACAGTAATAGATGAACTGTTAACATTACGGTGAATGGAAAGACACTTGATAAAGTATATATATATATATTGAAAACAATGTATTCTCTTGGCGATTGTAAACACAGAAGTCGCAAACAATTTTTTGCACGATTTATTGTTTGGTATATTACGTTGAATTTCGTCAGTAGAAAGACGGAAATATTTCACAGTGGCTCTGCGATTACCGTGGGGATAACATTGCTCCACATTCCAACAGTATCAGAGACTACGTGACTTATGTATTGCAACCAAAATATAATTCATCTATTTAATTCATATAATATGCCACTCTACTACAGCTTCCGGTCACGAACATGGAGGATAGGCATTGAAATGGTTAAGGTCTCTGGGGTGTTTATGCGCGTGGCTACCGTTTTCATTCGCATTTTCCTCATGTCGGACTGGAAGTGTATTGTTCCGTCACCCTGCTACTGAGTTGAGGCCGTGGCGCGACATTGTGAGCTGTGAATTTCGTGTGAAATGATTTTACATCTGCCCAAGACTGTTTGGAGCGTGAACTGCTTGTTCGGAGCAATGGCGGCTAGCTGTGTTGAATTGACCGGCATTTGCCTTATGCATAAATTTGTGGCTGCTGGTCTTCTAGTGACTGCCGCTTCCATCGACGACGAACTGTATTTTCTTGGAGTACTTTGTGCTGGCATTCTGGCTACGGCATTGTATGCAGTGCAGTGAAATGTTTTTACATCTGTCTGAGGTGTGTTCGGAAAAGATGGCGTAGCTGGCTAGAAAACATCTAGAAACGGAACAAACAACATCTGGAAATACCTAGACTTTGGAGCAATAGCGGCTGGCTATGTCGCAGGATTGACCGGCTTTTGCCTTATGCAGAAATGTGTGGCTTCTGGTCTTCTAGTGACTGTCACTTCCACCGACGACAAATTATATTTTCGTGGAGGACTTTTGTGTTGGCATTCTGGCGACAGCATTATAAGATGAATTGTAATTTCGTGGAGGACTTTTGTGTTGACATTCTGGAGGCGGCATTATGCACAGTATACCTGTGTGGGCTGTTGGTTGTCGAGACTCCTGTCTTTTCCACTTTTCACATGGGGCAGTGAGGAGCGTTTTGTGTGATATTCACTGGCACAGGAAAAGATCATAATAGGGACGACCTTTTGCTGTGAAATTGGAA